>BSBK01011977.1:0-143869 GCA_027943335.1 Chamaecyparis obtusa | reverse complement strand
TATATATATAAATATATATATATTATATATACAATATAATATATATATTCTATATATATTATAATATATATATAATATATATAATATATATATATATATATATATATATATATTATATATATTTATATATATATATATATATATATATATATATATATATATATATATATATATATATATATTATATATATATATTTATTATATATATATATATATATATATATATATATATATATATATATATTAGCCTTTGATAATGGGATAATTATTGTTCTTACAAGTGAGTCTATTTGTGAGATAAAGGAGATTAGGCTTAATCTTATGGTGCTTATCAATAAAAAATACAAGGGTTAGTGGATGGGTTATCGAATGAAAGTGAAATAGTCTCTAGTTCAATGTTTGCACAAGACTATTAATACTAGATGGATGCTATAAAGAAGGTTTTGGAAGAGAGAATTTGATTATTGGAATTTATGTTTAAGATGATAATATTATTTATCTTGTTACCCTAAGTCACTAAGTAATTAAGATTTCAATTCAATGGCTTAACACCATGGTTAATAAATTTGAAAATATCTGCAAGGGCATTGTTGATGTGGATGTGGCTGACAAGCAAAATGGGAAAGAGGAAGGTATAGGTCCAGGCAAGAGAACTAGAGAAAATATAAGAAGGCATGTAAAAAATGTCTAGGACATCTAGTATATGAATAAAATTCCCTTAATATGACTTAGTTGGAGGGTATTGTTGTGAAGACCATAAAGATATTTCCTAAGGTTTCTTGGCTCATCCCTTGTTCTAGATCATTTGCTAGCTTTCTACTAGATTTTTTGTGTTCTAGGTGCTACTGGTATTCTATCGCTTTTATTTATGGTAGATTTATGTTAGAATGGTTTTTGTCTGTGTCGCTTCATCTTTAGGGTCTAGTTTTTATAAAATAGGTTTTGGTTCCCTTCAAAACCTATTTGTTCCAAAAAAAAGAGCGTAAATAATTCAATAATTTGTACTCAAAGTACAAGATACATGCTGATTAATTTGCATGATAGTTGGGGTTAGATGCCTACCTTAAGCCACCACTTGAATGTGAATAATTTGAGTAAAATTCACTGATCAACCATCCTTATTTCATTATTTTTTACACTTGAGGACTAACATTCCAGAACCTCCCACAAAACTACCCCCATTAAAAGTTCCCAAAATAACCCTAAGTTCTTGATCACACCAACCTCATGAGATTCTTCTTTTCTTAACTGAATTCTCAAGTGTATGGGTTTGTTAATGTAAATATTATTCATCCAAATCCTTTTATGTGTCCCACTTCACCATGCCATACAACTAAAATTTAACAAATGATGAAATTCATCTCTAATAAAAAAGGGATAGTGAAGTGGTTGGAATTCACATCAACAAGGTTGAAGGTTTTCTACAGAGTCTTAAAGAATAATACATTAAAATGACACTTAAATTGAATCTTTGAAATACTTGAGTTTTCCCATCATAACATAATAAAAATTTATACATAAAATTTATGTTCCAACACAAGTCCAAACAATCACTTCACATAATGATTTCTACATGTCACAACAATTAACATTACATATGAAATGATCTTATCCTTTATAATTAAGCTATTTCATCTTAACTAGTTTACAAACTAGGCCACCTTATACTCTCACCATCCCATTGGTCATGGTCACCTTAGACCACTTGTATGGATATATATTAGATCATAGCAAAACATTTATAGCCAAAACAATGCTAAAAGAAATCATTGTAATAAATAACAAATATCATTTCCTACTATAGATTACTATATCATCTTAAAATGGAAGGAATTCCATGATAAGAACATTAAGCACTCTGAGTAAGTGGTCTGGGGTCATGTCAAGCACCTTGAATAGGTCTTTGCATGGATCTAGCTTTTTCCCCTGTTCTGCTTCTCTCTCCACCTATTTCCAACCTTCTCCTACCACCTGGTCTTGAGAATTTGAGATCTGAGACCTTAGGGGAAAGGTCAACCTCCTGGGTCAAGGTCAACCTCGACCTTGACCCTAGGTCCAATTTTCAAGTTTTAGATATTTCGAGATATCAGGCTTCAGAAAGTTTTATTTTTGCACTCCAGGTCGGCTATTTCGGAATTTCAAAATGGTAAAATCTTAAATTGAATTTAATCTAGGACCATTTCTAGGGTTTAAGGTTAATTGGGATTTAATTTTCCAATGTCAGCCTCTCTAGAAGTTTGTGCCCTAGATCACTATAAAAGGAAGCCTTCCTCTCTCATTTTGAGATCAACTTTTCATGAGCAAGTGTTCACTCACCATTGAAATCAAGCAATCAAGCAATCAATCAAGCAATTCCTTTTGTGGAGAAATCCATGTCAGAAATGTTGAACTCTAATGTTGCAAGGGAAAAGTCCCTATCTTTCTACCTTCACCTCTTCAGACAATGTTATTCTCAACATTTGCAAGAACATATCACTTCCTTCCAAAGGTTTTCTCATAGGAAAAGTTCCCAAACATCAGATTAGAAGAGATATTAAATGGGCTCCTCCAGATCAAGATTTTATCAAATGAAACTTTAAGGGTGCTTCAAAGGGGAAATCCGGGTAGGTCACGTATTAGCTTTGTACTAAGGAAGTAAAATTATTCTATAGTTGAAGCTTCCTATTATAGACTCTCAAATGGGTCAAATAATTTAGTCGAGGTAAGGGACCTCCTCTATGGTGTTAAGTCGGTTGTTAAATTGGGTATTTGAAATTTACATATTGAAGGTGACTCTCAGGTGATCACATCCTCCCTTATATATCTAAAAAAGGTGGTCAATTGGGATTTACAGTATGTTCGTAGTGAAGTATGGAGACTTTTTCCATGGTTGATTGCATATCAAGTATCTCATTGCTTTAGGGAAGCCAATAAAGTTGCAGATTGGCTATCAAAATTGGGGGCTGAGCTAGATACAATCGATTGGGGGTTAGAGTACACATCATATAATATTGATACAGTTCCAGAATTTTAAAAATCTAAAATTCAGCCTTACTTAAATTTGCATTTCTTTTTTATTGTAATTCACATTCAAATGAAATGGGATTTTATGCCTCCATCAAGTGATGGATTTGAAATGCCAAATTTAGGTTGAGTAATTACTTCTCTTTAGGTGAGCTCAGAGGCCCTTATGACTGAAGGATGAGCACTTGACTTTGTAATCAGCATTGGTGAGTTTGATAACTCTTACAATGATTTTCAGTTGTTTGGGTGACAATAACATTGGTCATGGCAAACCTATGGAATTTCTTGCTGATTGCACTTGTACTTTACATGCTCAATTTTGCTACCTTGGGTTATTCGCTTGGCTGTAAATGTTCACATGGAGATTGGGATAATCTTCTACTTGTGTGAGCTTTTATTACATCAACCCTCCACTTAAAGTAATTAGTACAAGAAGCCCAACTTGGAGCTTTAAAGGATCAGTCTCTTTGAATTTTTTCCACAATTTCTTTCTTAATTTTTCCTTTGATTATCTCTACTATCTTTATCTTTTTTCTTCTTTGTTACTCAATAGATTATCAGTGGCTTAATGAGAGAATTATTTTGCACCTCAAGGACTCAGAATGTCTTCTATCTAGTCCATTTTTTGCCTTGTCACATGAAAGTTGCTTTTAATCTGATTCTAGAAGAGGTGACAGAGGCCATCAGAAATATCATTAGTGATGACATTTTGTTGCCAAATTGTCCACGCCACATCTTTCACTCTCAGGTAGTCTCAATATTCTTGTCAAATATGTATGATATGTTTCCTAATTATAAAACTTTCATCCACAAAGATTTTGCATTACCCTTAAGGAAAGAATTTTTCAAGGTAGATGAGTTACATGAGGCAGTTAAAGGGTTATTCACTCTAGGGCTCAAAGGCTTGGGTGGGGGGCTGACACAAGGTAGGGGCCAAGAGGGGCAAAAAAATGGCACACCCTAGCCTACTCAACACATGTGGAAGAAAATAAACAACAATAGTGAGAGAGAGAATGCAGGATCGATCATGTATTTTATCAAATACAATGATACATGCCCGGGTTGTAAGGCCTTCCTAGTTAGGGCTAGATATTACAATGATTTACAAAACTCCTCAAAACATGCAAGGATCTATCAAAATATCTAATCTTACTAAAAAGTATCTTCTATCCAAAAAATGCCTCCCTAAACTACAACCAAATAACTACATTTATACAAGAATCTACCAAACCGAGTTAGCCTTCAAATCCACAATCAATGGAAGGAATAGTCAGATCTGGCATGACACACTTTCCAATGATGGATTCCAACATTAAATCTACAACCCATAATAAATGCACAAGTCAACTCAATAGTAACTCAAAGAAACCACTCAGTAAGCAAGGATGACTGAGCAACAGACAAGCATCACTGAGCTCCAGTGAAATAACTAACCGCCTAGGAGATAATTGACCACACTTGGTAACCAAAGGAAACTGACCAACTATTGACCAACTCAGTCAAATCAGTAACCAAGCAATATAGACAACCTCCAAAATGTTTTTGGTGACATGAGATTTTGAAGGACCCAAGATGCTCCTGCATTAGACACCTGGGGTTATTTTGAAATGATTCTCCAGATCATTTGGTAGGCTTGGTCTGAGCTGCATCCAACTTATACTAGGAAATCCATGAACTATCTTCCATTGGTCTATTCTTCCACTTTACCAGATATTCCATATACTATTTTCCTCTTGTACTCTTGCCAACTCTTTCCTTCAAAATTTGTCCAACTTCTTCATTCTTCTTCTTAGGATATTGTGTCAGTACTGTCACTTCTTCATAAGGTTCATGATATTGATATAAATCAACATTGTTGAAAATAGGTGATATGTCCATGTCATTAGGTAACTCAATCTCATATGTCAAATTTCTTTAAAATATTGCAAGGTCCAAACTTCTTCATCTTCAGTTTCCCATATGTTCCAATAGGAAATCAACCTTTCTTCAAATGAACCATCACTTCGTCACCAACATCAAAAGTTTTGTGTCTTATTGATCTATCAACTTTGTCTTTGTATTTTTTATTACTCTCTTCCAGCTTTAGGTTCACATCTTCATGCAATGTCTTCATGTACTCAAAAAATTTTACTCCTTCAACACTTCACTTGTTTTCATGAACAATGTCTCTCAAATTAGATATTCCTCTCAGGTGTGTGCCATTCACAATCTCAAATGGTGTCTTTCCAGTACTCCTATTCACTAAATTATTGTATGAAAATTCTTCTTGTGCTAACACAAAATCCCAATTACTCAGTGTGTCTCTAACTAAACATCTCAAAAGATTTCCCAAACTTCTATTCACAAGTTTAGTCTATCCATCATTTTGTGGGTGAAATGTAGAACTATATTTCAACTTAGTGCCAAATTTCTTCCAAAGGGTTTTCCAAAAGTATCCAACAAACTTACTATCTCGATTAGAGATAATACTCCTTGGTAATCCATACAATCTGAAAATTTCCTTAAAGAAAGGATCTGCTACATGTACTACATCTAATGTCTTTCTACAAGTTATAAAATGTGCCATCTTAGAAAATCTATTTACAAAAACAAATATTCAATTATTACCTCTTACTATCTTAAGTAAGCCAAGAACAAAGTCCATACTGATGTCAATCCAAGGTTTCTCAGGAATAGCAGTCGGTACATACAATCCAGTATTTTGACTTACTCCTTTTGCAACTTGACAAATTTCAAAACTTTTCACAAATTTTTGAACATCTTTATACAACTACGGCCAAATGTACTTCTTGTTAAGAAAGTTTCATGTTTTATCAATACCAAAATGTCAAACCAAACCACTACTATGTTTCTCCTTTATGAAATTAGTTCTCATTACTCCTCTCAGTATACACAACTAAATACCTTTAAACAACATACCTTCCTAAATAAATAATTCATCCCACTTAGTATCTTGTTGATCTTGAATAGATACTCTGCACTTTCTCCATTGCTCAGAAAAAGTAGGGTCAAACTCATAAGAATCTCTCATCTCATCAAAACCAAGAACTTCAATTTTCATCTCAGTCATCAAAGATCTTCTTCTACTCAATGCATCAGCAACTTAGTTAGTGACTCCACTTTTATGCTTTATCACAAATGTGTAACTCTGCAAATACTCAACCCATTTCATATGTCTCTGATTCAACTTATTCTGACTACCCAAATACTGTAAAGCCTTATGATTTGTATACAATACAAATTCACTTGATATCAAATAATGTTTCCATTTCTTTAGTGCATGAACAATAGCATAGAATTCTTGATTATACACAGAATGTTTCCTTCTAGCATCATTCAACTTTTCACTAAAGAAAGCAACAGGTTTACCTTCTTGACTTAATACAGCTCCAATTGCACTTCCACTTGCATCACATTCTACTTGAAATACCTTACTAAAATCAGGTAATGCCAAAATAAGTAATTCAACAACCTTCTACTTCAGACTCTCAAAAATTTTGTCCACTCCATGTGTCCACTTGAATTCTCATTTGTTTCCTCTCATAGTCTTAGTCATAGCATTACAAATTGAATTGAAATTCCTTATGAACTTTCGGTAAAAACTTGCCAAACCATGAAATAATCTTACCTCACTAGCATTCTAAATACACAATCTCCTCTTTCATGAATGAACACTTTTTCAGATTTATCAGCAACTGTTCTTCTTTCAATCTTTGCAAAACTTCTCTAACATGCAACAAATGTTCTTCTTTGGTCTTACTGAATATCAGAATGTCATCAAGATATACAATCAGAAACTTACCCAATAATTTCTTCAAAACTTTATTCATTAGCCTCATAAAAGTACTAGGTGCATTAGTTAAACCAAAAGGCATAACTAGCCACTCATATAAACCTTCTTTTGTTTTGAAAGAAGTCTTCCATTCATCACGTTCTCTGATTCTGATCTAATGATACCCACTTTTCAAATCAATTTTGGTGAAATACTTTGCTCCAATCAAACTGTCCATTATGTCATCCATTCTCGGTATAGGAAACCTATACTTCACTGTTATCTTATTGATTTCTTTGGAATTAGTACACATTCTCCATTCTTCTTAGATGCCAATATAATAGGTACTACACAAGGACTCAAACTTTCTTTGATCAAACCTTTCTCCAGCAACTCTTGAATCTATCGGTTCAATTCCTAATTCTCAGTAGGTGTCAACCAATGAGGTGCCTTATTCAGTAAACTAGCTCCAGGGATTAGATCCATACAATGATCAATACTTCTTTTTGGTGGCAAACCATCAGGTACATTATTAGAAATGATATCACTGTACTCGGTGAGTAACTTATCAATCTCCTCAGGGACATTATCCTCTATTTTCTTACTCAAGTTGTTAGGGATCACAGCAAAACATACATCATTCTTCATCAAAGAGTTAACAAACTTTCTTCCCTCCATAAAAAAAACTTTCATAGATGTGAAAACATTACTAATAGGTTCTTCCATCAAAGGCAACAAGACTTGTTTCTTTCCATCAGCCACAATAGTATACTTATTCAATCTCCCATCATATATAGCATGTCTATCATATTGCCAAGGTCTACCCAAAAAAATATGACAACAATCCATAGGCATGATATCACATAACACCTTATCATAGTACTTTCCAATCTTCAAATTCACATAACATTTTTCACTTACCAGGAGTGTATGCTCATCTTTGATCCATGAAATCTGATAGAGCTTTGGATGCACCAACCTTTCCAACTACAATTTTGTGACCATCTCCTTAGATGCTAGATTCTTTGAGCTACCACTGTCAATGATTACCTTCCAAACTTTATCAGAAACTCTACATCTGGTCTTGAACAAACTTCTCCTTACCAGATCTTCCTTCTTTCTTTCATTCCACAGTGCTCTCCTTACCATCAATTTATTTTCTTTCTCAGGTTCATTTAGTGACTCTTCTTGCACCAAAACATTTCTACTACTACCAGCCTTGTTACTAGCATGTGTACATTCAAAATATCTATGTCCTCCCCAATTGTAACAAGCTCCTCAGAAACTTCTGCTATAACCACCTCGGTAGTTACTACCTCTACCTCTAGATGAACTTTCACCTTTCCACTCGGTCTTGCCTTTTTTCAAATTTTTGGTTTAGATCTACCATTTTCACCATTAGATCTACCTCTTCCTCTACGGAATCTACCACCTCGACTTCTTTGTCTTTTCTCATGTCTCTTGTTCAATTTCTCCTCAGCCTTCAATGTAAATTGATAAGCCTCTTCAATGCTCTCCAACTTGACCAAACTAATTTCCTCTTGGATGGAAATTCTCAAACCATTTAGGTATCTACCAATTCTTTCCACATCATCTTCATCATATCCAGATCTGATATCTAATTTATAGAATTCCTCAGTATATTCCTTTACCGAGCTATTTTTCTGCCTCAAACTTTGCATTTTCTGAACTAAGTTAATTTGATAATCACAAGGTAGGAACTTTCCCTTCAACTTATTCACCATTTTATTCCATACCTTGATTTTGTCTTTGCCTTTCCTCTTCCCATCTAGCTGCAGATGTTCCCACCATAAGGATGCATGACTTTTCAACTTTGTGCTCGCAATCTTCACTTTCTTGTCTTCATGGATGTTTTCATACTCAAAATACTTTTCCATCTTGGTGATCCAGTCCACCAATTCATCAGAATCTAGCTTTCCACCATACTCAGGAGGTTTGAAATGTGGTGTTGACATCAAACTTGTCAAAGCCTTCAAAAATATTTCTTCACCTTGATCCATAACAGGTGCGAGTTTTTCATTCACTTGTTCTTCCTCAACTTCATCATCACTAACATCTTCAAGATGTCTGTCTCTTCTTTGGGCTATTTCAACAGCTTCTAACCTAACAACAATCTGCGTTAGCATATCTGCTAATCCTGGATCTTCATCTCACCTCCCACGAACCATCTTGACAACCCTCTACAATTACAGGTAAGATCACAATCTGCTACCCCACAACAATCAACTAGGGCTTCAAGAGGAACCTACAAACCTAGATCCACAGACCTAGATCAAGATCTCACCTCGCTCTGATACTACCTGACGCAAGGCAGGGGCCAAGAGGGGCCAAACAATGGCACACCCTAATAACCCAAGTCTGCTCAACACATGCGAAAATAAATAAACAACAACAATGAGAGAGAGAATGCGGGATCAACCATATATTTCATCAAATAGAATGATACATGTTGAGCTGTAAGGATTTAGGTAATTTAGATAACAAAAAGGATTTTTTCAAGCTGTATGATGTGTTTAAATTGGCACTGGATGGACGAGATTTATGCCATTTTAGAAGGGAAATTTTCAAGCTCATTGACATTCTCCCTAATTGTGTTGCGTTTAACTCTTTCCTCTTGTTTGATAATATGCTATTGGTTTTGGCTTATGTTAAGAACGCAGGCCTTGTTGCCTCTTTGCATCCTTCTTCTCCACGGGACACATCCTCCTCTTCTTCAAATAGACTCAAGATACCTTCATCCTTCTGCCATAATTTTTTGACTAGCGCAATGAAAGGGAAGACTAAAGTGGGTGTGCCTTCGGCCTCCAAATTTTGAGCTTTCTCTGATCTTTCTGGAAGTATTCTCCTTTTGTTTAGCTGATTCCTCCCTTTGGGGTTGATGTGCCCCTCTCATGGGCTTTCTAGGAGATTTTCTGTCTATATAAATCTATGGCTTCTGAGTATGTCTTGGACATCCATTTTGTAATCTGAATGGTAAGGTGAAGGGGTTTTTCTTCCCTGCTTCTTTCCCTAAGCTTCTTAATCAATGCAAAGCAATACTGAATTATTAATATATTATTATGACTCTGCCATTTTTTCCAAAAAAATAAATAAATATTCTTCATGTTTAAATAAATATATTTAAAAAAATTATATTACTATATTAATTAAAATCTAAATTTGAATATGCAAATATCTATGCCGAAGTCCAAAACAACAAACGACTTAAATGACACGGCTTATTTTGACAACATAATACATTATTTTTAATAAGAACTTTGATATTAAACATTAGGGATTTATTTATGCACATTCAAACAGCCTTTTGTGAAACATTTCTTGAATTTCATCGTCCCTGCCACGTCATGACTTTGAATGTGTTGGCTAAGCAAAACTAATTAATGGGTCACCATTTAGATCTGCCTCTATAAATGGGCAGGACATTGTAATGTATTCCATCTCAATCTTAATTTCCAAACCCATAATACATTTGAAACTTAAAGAGTTTCCTCTACATTTATATGGCACTCTGAGACTGTAACATGGGTAGTTTGATGTGCATGAAAATAGACGCACTACTGTAACATGCCTCCACTCGCAATAACAATAATTTGGTCCCAGTTATGGAGAAGTCCGGGCTGCACAAGCGATGCTGGACGCTAACCATGCTTCTCACATCACAATAGTGTTGTTTTCTAAGGACAGAGATATTGGAGTCTTGACCATATTAAGGGCCTGCTACACACACTCAGCCCGCGGAGAACCACTGAATAAAACCTGCACATAGGCTCTAGGCACACCACACAAATAAAACCTGCTTCAATTTTCCACGCATGTTCAATTACAGTCGTCTTTTATTTTAGAGCATCAATAGTGAATAAAACTGCAGCCACCCGTGGGCATGGCCCTATTCCTCAAATCGCTGTATTTTAGGTTTATTTGTCTAAAATTTTGAAATATGTATGTCTTCTTCATTTCAATGTAATTCATGCTAAAGGGGAGGCTGCCTGATCATATCAAATAAATTTATTTAAAATTTTTAAATATATTAGAACGCCCATTTCTAATGAGAAATTTGAAGACAATTAAAGTATTGTTGCATGAGAATATCTATACTGGTAGTAAAATGTATACATATAAGCATATATTAATATTATATATATTAATATATTAGTTTGAAATGAGAAATGATTCTACACATTCAATGTTTAATAAGATACTCATTACTTTGAATGACAAATAGAAATTCATTTTTAGGGACCTTAGAATTTTCAAATTATCTATTGATGAGAACTGCATTTAGATTATTTTATAATAATTTATATAACTATCGCCCCCACAAAGTATGACTCACTTTTAAAAAATAGATATTTGTCCTTGCTTATTTCTAAAAATAAGGCATCTAATAATCTATCTAAAATAAATAGTTATTCTAGTCAATAATTGGTTTGAAATTAAAGCAAAACTAGCTTTTTCATGGACCCAAAACCCAAAAGTGACCGAAAGACATAAGGCATTAAGCTCACCAACAAAGAGAAACTAAAATAGAAAGGGGGAACAATGATGCAGGAGCATCCTGGGTGTAAGAGCAATCTTGCATCACCCAAAAACATTTCTATTTTTTGAATTCAATAAGGGCTATCTTGTGCAGAGCTGCTATTTATGGAAAGTTACTATTTTTGGTAATTTTTGTATGTGCTCAGAATGATCTGATTTCTTTCTTGGAGGTTCATTTTGGTCATATAAGTCTGCCAGTAAAGTTTCATTGCCAGATCAAGTGTATATTGGAAGATATTGAAGATTTTCGGTATTGGCAGTAGGGGACAGAAACTTTGAACTCAGTTTTGAAGGCTTTAGAGGCCCCGGAAGAGGTCAAATTTTGGGTTGAATTAAGCTTGCTTAATTCAAGTGTTGTAGAGCTCCTCGCGCCCTTTCCGAAATGGGGTTACAATAGTCAATCGGGTCAACTGGTGATGACTTATGGTCTTCGGAAGTTGGGTCACCTGAAATAGCGAAAAATGATTTTTATTCAAAATTTCTGTTTCGGTTTCAAAATTTATTTTGAGCTGACTATGATGTAATGAAATAAAAATAATTCTAAGTTTGGTCGGCCTTATTGGCTAAAATTCTGGAACCTTCCCAGGCGGTGGAAAATTGCCTATATAAGGAAGGCTGTATTATTGTCTTAGGCAGTTCAGAATAGTTCTGGGTAGTGGATCTGGGTATTGATTCAAGGCTTTGTCCTACAGAATATTGTAAGGGAATGCCCATGTGGCTTTGCATATTGTAATTCTGAAAGTTTGTAATTCCACATTTGTGGAGATAATAAGAAGCCAATTTTCTGTTCTTGCATATTGTTGTTGTTTCTCTATTTCTGTTATGTGTTTGTGGTATTAAGGGGATCACCCTTCATCAAGTGGTATCAGAGCAGGAGTTCTTGAGTGTGTAAACAGATCGCCGACTGTGAGGCAGTTTGCACCAGGACCGTGGCTAGGGTTTCACCGCGCATCGCGAAAATGCCTCCACGAAGGGAACGTGGCGGAAGAGCTGGTGTTGTAACACCTGAGGTTAGAGAGCTGCAGAGACAAGTGCGAGCATTGCAAGAAGAGATTCGCAGAGGAATGAATCTTAATGTCAGAGACGAAAGCGAGGATGAAGCTGAAGAAGAATATCAAGAAGGAGAAGTTGAAATTGTGAGCCAGGAGGAAGAAAGACTTTTTCGGGCGATTTCCAAGATTGGGAAAAGACCTAAGATTGAGGTTCCTACATTTTCTGGAAATCTTAACCCAGAGGAATTGATCGACTGGATCAATGAGTGTGAAGAATATTTTGAGTATGAAGATGTTGAGGATCCTGATAGGGTCAAATTTGCGAAGGCCAGACTGAAAGGTCATGCGAAGATATGGTGGTAAGAGATTCAGTTGGAGCGAAATAGAAGGGGAAAGGAGAAAATCACGACATGGGATCGGATGGTGGATAAATTGAAGCGATAGTTCATTCCTGTTGATTATGAGCTTGACCTACTGAAGAAAATGCAGAGTTTGAAGCAAGCGGGAAGATCTGTTCAGGAGTATATAGAGGAGTTCTATCGACTTCTCATCAGAACAGGCCATGCAGAGGCTGATAAGGAGAAAGTTGCCCGATAACTTAATGGGTTAAGGCCAAGCATTCAGGAGGAGCTGAATCTGGCTCGAATGAACAGTATTGAAGAGGCATACCAGTTTGCCCTAAAAGTAGAGGAAAAGCTGAACAAGAAGTTTGAGAGCAGACAAAACGGAAGAGGTCGCGGTGGACGATCTGGTGGACGGTCATATGGTGGCCGAAATGAAGATCCGAAAAAGAAGGATGAGGACAGTAGCAGTCAGAATCAGCGAGGAAATAATTCCAATCGCTTCCACGATTAGAATAATAGAGATCAAAGAGGAAGAGGAAGAGGACAGGGATCTGGAAGAGGTGGCTTCCGTGGAATATGTTTTCACTGTGGAGAAGAAGGTCATAGGGCATTTGAATGTCCTCAGTGCCAAGGCAGAACAGACAGGAGAAATGAAGGCCAGGCCAGAATTGCACATGTAAATGAAGATGCCAGATCATCAAATTCTGAAGATGCTGAAAGAGGAGAAACGTTGATTAATAGAAGAGTCCTGTTGAGTGGTGAGAATGAACCTGAGCAAAGGAAGAGCTTGTTTCGCACCAGGTGCAAGTGTGAAGGTAAATGTTGTGATGTGATTATCGATAGTGGAAGCACTGACAATTTGGTGTCAGAAGAGATGGTGACAAAGTTGAAGCTCAAGAGATAGAAACACCCACATCCATATCGGATTGCCTGGGTACAGGATGACCACAAGGTCATGGTCAATGAACAATGCCTGGTGAAGTTCAAGATTGGCGGATACCAAGATGAGGTATTGTGTGATATCATATCTATGGATGCATGTCATATGTTGTTGGCTAGACCATGGCAGTTTGACAGATGTGCTGTACATGATGGCCATGCGAATACCTATTCCCTGACAAAGGATGGAGTGCGACATAAGCTAAAACCATTGAACGAGACTGAAGAAAAGGTATGTGGTAATGCAAGGATAACTTTTGTTGATGGAAGAAATTTTCTAGATGGTATGAGGCATGAGCATGTATGTTTTGCTTTAATTCCAAAAGCTGGTAAAGAGGAAGTAGAAGATGTTCCTGTAGAAGTTGCAGATTTGTTGAATGAGTAACATGATATTGTATCTGATAACGTGCCTGATGGATTACCACCAGTCAAGAAGATCAGTCATCAGATGGACTTGATCCCACGAGCGAGTTTTCCGAATAAGGCAGCACACAGAATGACACCTGCAGAAAGTGAGGAGTTGAACAGACAAGTACATGAACTGTTACAGAAAGGATTGATCTGTGAGAGTGTAAGTCCCTGTGTTGTACCAGCATTATTAGCACCAAAGAAGAATGGAGAATGGAAGATGTGTACAGATTCTAGGGCAATAAATAAGATCACAATCAAGTACAGGTTTCCATTGCCACGAATGGATGATATTATGGACTGTTTGAGTGGAGCTGTGTATTTCTCAAAGATAGATCTGAAGAGTGGATATCATCAGATTCAGATCAGAGAAGGAGATGAATGGAAGACTGCCTTCAAGACAAAGGAAGGACTGTATGAGTGGTTAGTCATGCCTTTTGGGCTAACCAATGCACCGAGCACTTTCATGCGGCTCATGAATGAGGTTCTGAAAGAATTTCTGGGTAAGTTTGTCATTGTTTACCTAGATGATATTGTGATCTTTAGTAAGACATTGGAGGAGCATATGATGCATATTCGTATGGTATTTGAGAAGCTGAGAGAAGAGAAATTGTTGATTAATTTGAAGAAGTGCAGTTTTGTGAAGAAAGAGTTGGTGTATTTGGGGTTTGTAGTTTCAGGAGAAGGTCTAAAAATGGACCCAGAGAAGGTACAGGCTATCCTTGAATGGCCTACTCCAAGGAATGCTACTGAGGTAAGATCTTTTCATGGTCTAGCTAGCTTTTACAGGAAGTTTATCAGAAATTTTAGCAGTATTTGTGGACCCTTGACTGAAACAATGAGAGGGGATAGAAAAGAGTTTAAGTGGACTAATGGGGCAGAAAAGAGTTTTCAATTATTGAAACAAAAAGTTACAGAACAACCTGTTTTAGCACTTCCAGATTTTAATAAGGTGTTTCAAGTAGATTGTGATGCTAGTGGTACTGCAATAGGAGCTGTTATGAGCCAAGAAGGTAAACCTATTGCTTATTTCAGTGAGAAGTTGAATGATGCCAAGAGAAAATATTCTGTTTATGATCAGGAATTTTATACTATAGTTCAAGCATTAAAGAAGTGGAGACACTATTTGCTTCCTAAGGAGTTTGTTTTGTATACTGATCATCAAGCTTTGCAATATTTGAATAGTCAAGGAAAGTTGAATCAAAGGCATTTGAAATGGGTCAAATTTTTGCAGAGTTATACATTTGTTTTGAAACACAGGAGTGGAAAATCTAATAGGGTTGCAGATGCTCTTAGCAGAAGGCAACTACTGCTGACAGAAATGCAGATTGAAGTGGTTGGGTTCAAGGAGCTCAAGAATTCGTATCCAGAGGATCCTGATTTTGGTGAAGCTTGAAAAGCTTGTAAAGAACCTGTTACTCTAGACAGGATGAAATGGTTGGATTTCATCATCCAGGATGATATGCTATTCAGAGGGAGTCAGTTGTGCATTCCACGAAGCTCTATGAGGGAGAATCTCATCAAGGAGAAGCATAGTGGAGGATTGGCTGGACACTTTGGTCGTGATAAAACCCTTGCTTTGGTTGGTGAGAATTATTATTGGCCACAATTGCAGCAAGATGTGAAGAAGTTTTTACAGAGTTACAGAGTATGTCAGATGGCGAAAGGAGTGAAGCAGAATACAGGGTTGTATCAGCCATTACCTGTACCAGAGAAGCCTTGGGAGGATATTAGCATGGACTTTGTTCTTGGTTTACCGAGGACTCAGCGGGGACATGATTCAATTTTTGTGGTGGTTGATAGACTTTCAAAGATGGCACATTTCATTCCCTGCAAGAAGACTACTGATGCTGTTCATGTAGCAGAATTGTTTTTCAGAGAGGTAGTGAGACTACATGGTTTGCCAATGACCATAGTTTCAGATCAGGATGCGAAGTTTGTTGGATATTTCTGGCGTACATTGTGGAAGAAGCTGAAGACAGATTTGAAGTTCAGTTCATCACATCATCCACAGACTGATGGACAGACAGAGGTAGTGAATAGAAGTTTGGGAAATTTGCTGAGATGTTTGGTTGGAGATAAGCCAACAGGATGGGATTTGATTTTACCACAGGCGGAATTTGCATACAATAATTCTGTCAACTGGAGCATTGGTAAATCACCATTCCAGATTGTATTTGGAAGTAGTCCGAGAAATGCATCTGAATTAAGGAAGATAGATAAAGGAGAAATAAGTAGTACTGAAGCTGAAGATTTTGCAGAACACTTGAAGAGCATCCATGGGGAGGTGAGGAAGCATATTACCAAGATGAACGCAGAGTATAAGGCTAAGGCAGATGAGAAAAGGAGGTATAAGGAATTTCAGGTTGGAGATGAAGTCATGGTTCATTTGCGGAAGGAGCGGTTTCCAGTTGGTACATATAACAAGCTGAAAATGAAGAAGTTTGGACCATGTAAGATACTGAAGAAACATGATTCAGGAAACACATATGAGGTAGAATTGCCTACTGAGCTAAATATTTCACCAGTGTTTAACATTTCAGATTTGACAGAGTATCATGAAGGAGGTGTTGAAGATGAGATCACAGCAGCACAGTGGAGTATTCCAGCAACTAGTCCAAACACTAAGGAGATCGAAGATATACTGGACAGTCGTGTTGGCAGAAGCACAAGGAACAGGACATATGAAGAATATCTAGTCAAGTGGAAAGGAGGACCTATTGAAGATTCATCATGGCTAACAAGGGTGGAGGTTAACCGTCTTGGTTTTCCTCTGCACACCTGAGTCGTGACAGGGTCACTTCTCAAATTACCCTGGGTGTCTGATGCAGGAGCATCCTGGGTGTAAGAGCAATCTTGCATCACCCAAAAACATTTCTATTTTTTGAATTCAATAAGGGCTATCTTGTGCAGAGCTGCTATTTATGGAAAGTTACTATTTTTGGTAATTTTCGTATGTGCTCAGAATGATCTGATTTCTTTCTTGGAGGTTCATTTTGCTCATATAAGTCTGCCAGTAAAGTTTCATTGCCAGATCAAGTGTATATTGGAAGATATTGAAAATTTTTGGTATTGGCAGCAGGGGACAGAAACTTTGAACTCAGTTTTGAAGGCTTTAGAGGCCCTGGATGAGGTCGAATTTTGGGCTGAATGAAGCTTGCTTAATTTAAGTGTTGTAGAGCTCCTCGCGCCCTTTCCGAAATGGGATTACAATAGTCAATCGGGTCAACTGGTGATGACTTATGGTCTTCGGAAGTTGGGTCACCTGAAATGGTGGAAAATGATTTTTCTTCAAAATTTCTGTTCGGGTTTCAAAATTTATTTTGAGCCGAATATGATGTAATGAAATAAAAATAATTCTAAGTTTGGTCGGCCTTATTGGCTAAAATTCTGGAACCTTCCCAGGTGGTGGAAAATTGCCTATATAAGGAAGGCTGTATTATTGTCTTAGGCAGTTCAGAATAGTTCTGGGTAGTGGATTATTGATTCAACGCTTTGTCCTACAGAATATTGTAAGGGAATGCCCATGTGGCTTTGCATATTGTAATTCTGAAAGTTTGTAATTCCACATTTGTGGAGATAATAAGAAGCCAATTTTCTGTTCTTGCATATTGTTGTTGTTTCTCTATTTCTGTTATGTGTTTGTGGTATTAAGGGGATCACCCTTCATCAAGTGGTATCAGAGCAGGAGTTCTTGAGTGTGTAAACAGATCGCCGACTATGAGGCAGTTTGCACCAGGACCGTGGCTAGGGTTTCACCGCGCATCGCGAAAATGCCTCCACGAAGGGAACGTGGCGGAAGAGCTGGTGTTGTAACACCTGAGGTTAGAGAGCTGCAGAGACAAGTGCGAGCATTGCAAGAAAAGATTCACAGAGGAATGAATCTTAATGTCGGAGACGAAAGTGAGGATGAAGCTGAAGAAGAATATCAAGAAGGAGAAGTTGAAATTGTGAACCAGGAGGAAGAAAGACTTTTTCGGGCGATTTCCAAGATTGGGAAAAGACCTAAGATTGAGGTTCCTACATTTTCTGGAAATCTTAACCCAGAGGAATTGATTGACTGGATCAATGAGTGTGAAGAATATTTTGAGTATGAAGATGTTGAGGATCCTGATAGGGTCAAATTTGCAAAGGCCAGACTGAAAGGTCATGCGAAGATATGGTAGTAAGAGATTCAGTTGGAGCGAAATAGAAGGGGAAAGGAGAAAATCACGAGATGGGATCGGATGGTGGATAAATTGAAGCGACAGTTCATTCCTGTTGATTATGAGCTTGACCTACTGAAGAAAATGCAGAGTTTGAAGCAAGTGGGAAGATCTGTTCAGGAGTATACAGAGGAGTTCTATCGACTTCTCATCAAAACAGGCCATGCAGAGGCTGATAAGGAGAAAGTTGCCTGATACCTTAATGGGTTAAGGCCAAGCATTCAGGAGGAGCTGAATCTAGTTCGAATGAACAGTATTGAGGAGGCATACCAGTTTTTCCTAAATGTAGAAGAAAAGCTGAACAAGAAGTTTGAGAGCACACAAAACGGAAGAGGTCGTGGTGGACGATCTGGTGGACGGTCATATGGTGGCCGAAATGAAGATCCAAAAAAGAAGGATGAGGCCAGTAGCAGTCAGAATCAGCGAGGAAATAATTCCAATCGCTTCCAGGATCAGAATAATAGAGATCAAAGAGGAAGAGGAAGAGGACAGGGATCTAGAAGAGGTGGCTTCCGTGGAACATGTTTTCACTATGGAGAAGAAGGTCATAGGGCATTTGAATGTCCTCAGTGCCAAGGCAGAACAGACAGGAGAAATGAAGGCCAGGCCAGAATTGCACATGTAAATGAAGATGCCAGATCATCAAATTCTGAAGATGCTGAAAGAGGAGAAACGTTGATTAACAGAAGAGTCCTGTTGAGTGGTGAGAATGAACCTGAGCAAAGGAGGAGCTTGTTTCGCACCAGGTGCAAGTGTGAAGGTAAATGTTGTGATGTGATTATCGATAGTGGAAGCACTGACAATTTGGTGTCAGAAGAGATGGTGACAAAGTTGAAGCTCAAGAGACAGAAACACCCACATCCATATCGGATTGCCTGGGTACAAGATGACCACAAGGTCATGGTCAATGAACAATGCCTGGTGAAGTTCAAGATTGGCGGATACCAAGATGAGGTATTGTGTGATATCATATCTATGGATGCATGTCATATGTTGTTGGGTAGACCATGGCAGTTTGACAGATGTGTTGTACATGATGACCGTGCGAATACTTATTCCCTTACAAAGGATGGAGTGCGACATAAGCTAAAACCATTGAAGGAGACTGAAGAAAAGGTATGTGGTAATGCAAGGATAACTTTTTTTTATGGAAGAAATTTCCTAGATGGTATGAGGCATGAGCATGTATGTTTTGCTTTAATTCCAAAAGCTGGTAAAGAGGAATTAGAAGATGTTCCTGTAGAAGTTGCAGATTTGTTGAATGAGTTTCAGGATATTATATCTGATAACATGCCTGATGGATTACCACCAGTCAAGAAGATCAGTCATCAGATGGACTTGATCCCAGGAGCGAGTTTGCCGAATAAGGCAGCACACAGAATGACACCTGCAGAAAGTGAGGAGTTGAACAGACAAGTACATGAACTGTTACAGAAAGGATTGATCCGTGAGAGTCTAAGTCCCTGTGCTGTACCAGCAGTATTAGCACCAAAGAAGAATGGAGAATGGAAGATGTGTACAGATTCTAGGGCAATAAATAAGATCACAATCAAGTACAGGTTTCCATTGCCACGAATGGATGATATTATGGACTGTTTGAGTGGAGCTGTGTATTTCTCAAAGATGGATCTGAAGAGTGGATATCATCAGATTCAGATCAGAGAAGGAGATGAATGGAAGACTGCCTTCAAGACAAAGGAAGGACTGTATGAGTGGTTAGTCATGCCTTTTGGGCTAACCAATGCACCGAGCACTTTCATGCGGCTCATGAACGAGGTTCTGAAAGAATTTCTGAGTAAGTTTGTCATTGTTTACCTAGATGATATTCTGATCTTTAGTAAGACATTGGAGGAGCATATGATGCATATTCATATGGTATTTGAGAAGCTGAGAGAAGAGAAATTGTTGATTAATTTGCAGAAGTGCAGTTTTGTGAAGAAAGAGTTGGTGTATTTGGGGGTTGTAGTTTCAGGAGAAGGTCTAAAAATGGACCCAGAGAAGGTACACGCTATCCTTGAATGGCCTACTCCAAGGAATGCTACTGAGGTAAGATCTTTTCATGGTTTAGCTAGCTTTTACAAGAAGTTTATCAGAAATTTTAGCAGTAATTGTGGACCCTTGACTGAAACAATGAGAGGGGATAGAAAAGAGTTTAAGTGGACTAATGGGGCAGAAAAGAGTTTTCAATTATTGAAACAAAAAGTTACAGAACAACCTGTTTTAGCACTTCCAGATTTTAATAAGGTGTTTCAAGTAGATTGCGATGCTAGTGGTACTGCAATAGGAGCTGTTATGAGCCAAGAAGGTAAACCTATTGCTTATTTCAGTGAGAAGTTGAATGATGCCAAGAGAAAATATTCTATTTATGATCAGGAATTTTATGCTATAGTTCAAGCATTAAAGAAGTGGAGACACTATTTGCTTCCTAAGGAGTTTGTTTTGTATACTGATCATCAAGCTTTGCAATATTTGAATAGTCAAGGAAAGTTGAATCAAAGGCATTTGAAATGGGTCGAATTTTTGCAGAGTTATACATTTGTTTTGAAACACAGGAGTGGAAAGTCTAATAGGGTTGCAGATGCTCTTAGCAGAAGGCAACTACTGCTGACAGAAATGCAGATTGAAGTGGTTGGGTTCAAGGAGCTCAAGAATTTGTATCCAGAGGATCCTGATTTTGGTGAAGCTTGAAAAGCTTGTAAAGAACCTGTTACTCTAGACAGGACGAAATGGTTGGATTTCATCATCCAGGATGATATGCTATTCAGAGGGAGTCAGTTGTGCATTCCACGAAGTTCTATGAGGGAGAATCTCATCAAGGAGAAGCATAGTGGAGGATTGGCTGGACACTTTGGTCGTGATAAAACCCTTGCTTTGGTTGGTGAGAATTATTATTGGCCACAATTGCAGCAAGATGTGAAGAAGTTTGTACAGATTTGCAGAGTATGTCAGATGGCGAAAGGAGTGAAGCAGAATACAGGGTTGTATCAGCCATTACCTGTACCAGAGAAGCCTTGGGAGGATATTAGCATGGACTTTGTTCTTGGTTTACCGAGGACTCAGCGGGGACATGATTCAATTTTTGTGGTGGTTGATAGACTTTCAAAGATGGCACATTTCATTCCCTGCAAGAAGACTACTGATACTATTCATGTAGCAGAATTGTTTTTCAGAGAGGTAGTGAGACTACATGGTTTGCCAACGACCATAGTTTCAGATCAGGACGCGAAGTTTGTTGGATATTTCTGGTGTACATTGTGGAAGAAGCTGAAGATAGATTTGAAGTTCAGTTCATCACATCATCCACAGACTGATGGACAGACAGAGGTAGTGAATAGAAGTTTGGGAAATTTGCTGAGATGTTTGGTTGGAGATAAGCCAACAGGATGGGATTTGATTTTACCACAGGCGGAATTTGCATACAATAATTCTGTCAACAGGAGCACTGGTAAATCACCATTCCAGATTGTATTTGGAAGTAGTCCGAGAAATGCATCTGAATTAAGGAAGATATATAAAGGAGAAATAAGTAGTGCTGAAGCTGAGGATTTTGCAGAACACTTGAAGAGCATCCATGGGGAGGTGAGGAAGCATATTACCAAGATGAACGCATAGTATAAGGCTAAGGCAGATGAGAAAAGGAGGTATAAGGAATTTCAGGTTGGAGATGAAGTCATGGTTCATTTGCGGAAGGAGCGGTTTCCAGTTGGTACATATAACAAGCTGAAAATGAAGAAGTTTGGACCATGTAAGATACTGAAGAAACATGATTCAAGAAACGCATATGAGGTAGAATTGCCTACTGAGCTAAATATTTCACCAGTGTTTAACATTTCAGATTTGACAGAGTATCAAGGAGGTGTTGAAGATGAGATCACAGCAGCACAGTGGAGTATTCCAGCAACTAGTTCAGACACTAAGGAGATCGAAGATATACTGGACAGTCATGTTGGCAGAAGCACAAGGAAGAGGACATATGAAGAATATCTGGTCAAGTGGAAAGGATGACCTATTGAAGATTCATCATGGCTAACAAGGGTGGAGGTTAACCGTCTTGGTTTTCCTCTGCACACCTGAGTCGTGATAGGGTCACTTCTCAAATTACCCTGGGTGTCTGATGCAGGAGCATCCTGGGTGTAAGAGCAATCTTGCATCACCCAAAAACATTTCTATTTTTTGAATTCAATAAGGGCTATCTTGTGCAGAGCTGCTATTTATGGAAAGTTACTATTTTTGGTAATTTTCGTATGTGCTCAGAATGATCTAATTTCTTTCTTGGAGGTTCATTTTGGTCATATAAGTCTGCCAGTAAAGTTTCATTGTCAGATCAAGTGTATATTGGAAGATATTGAAGATTTTCGGTATTGGCAGTAGGGAACAGAAACTTTGAACTCAGTTTTGAAGGCTTTAGAGGCCCCGGATGAGGTCAAATTTTGGGCTGAATGAAGCTTGCTTGATTCAGGGGTTGTAGAGCTCCTCGCGCCCTTTCCGAAAGGGGGTTACAATAGTCAATCGGGTCAACTGGTGATGACTTATGGTCTTCGGAAGTTGGGTCACCTGAAATGGCGGAAAATGATTTTTCTTCAAAATTTCTGTTCGGGTTTCAAAATTTATTTTGAGCCGACTATGATGTAATGAAATAAAAATAATTCTAAGTTTGGTCGGCCTTATTGGCTAAAATTCTGGAACCTTCCCAGGCGGTGGAAAATTGCCTATATAAGGAAGGCTGTATTATTGTCTTAGGCAGTTCAGAATAGTTCTAGGTAGTGGATCTGGGTATTGATTCAAGGCTTTGTCCTACAGAATATTGTAAGGGAATGCCCATGTGGCTTTGCATATTGTAATTCTGAAAGTTTGTAATTCCACATTTGTGGAGATAATAAGAAACCAATTTTCTGTTCTTGCATATTGTTGTTGTTTCTCTATTTCTGTTATGTGTTTGTGGTATTAAGGGGATCACCCTTCATCAAACAAACACCCCAGACCAAGTATAACCTAGAGCACTTGAAATAGAAAGAGAACCTGAAAAACCAACTAGTTATCACCATCCTTTCAAAATCTGGTTCGAGTCTTCCATAGTTTTCTCCAACTCTGTCATTTTTTTCAAATTCTCCTTGAGCCCCAAAATTTCCTTACTAGAGGAAGTATTCTTGCTCATCTTCGCTCTGGTTATGGACCCTGGACCTTTCCCCTTAATGTTAGGATTTAGCATGGCTTCCCATTCCTTCTTCTCCAGCATGTCATCTAGCAAACAAAGATTATTGGTTCTGGACTTCATGCCTTCCATCGAATGCTCGAGCAGGTTTTTGAGTATTTTTTCAACACATTCTATCATGGCCAATAATTTAAAAGGGGTGTAGAAATCCTGAGAGTGATTATAGTCCTTTCCCCTATTATTGCCTCTCTCCAAAAGATTATGATACTTAGCCTTAGGATTAGTATTCCAACCTTGAGCTTCTAAATATCCTGATAGCACCATTTATCATTTCGAAAAGAAAATAGAGCTCTAGCTTTAGTAGTGTGTAAGAACCCAAATACATATCCTCCTTATTAGTTAGATCCTCCATTATCATCGACACCAAATCCTCTTTCTTAGCATCCTCCTATCTAATTGCTTCCCTTTATTTTCCTTAGCTAGCATCTCAGCAGAATAGAGAATGTCGTAATCCTCCCCATCCATCTTGTCCTTGTAATTATTATTGCCCTCATCTATGGTTTCCTCATCAATGATATCTTTCATAAAGTTTGGTCATTATTTATCCTTGTTTTAGTGTCCCTATCCATTTTCTTAGGCATTTCCACCATTTCCTATTATTCCTCCTTATTAATTAGAGTATTCTCCATGGAAGAAGGGTCGAGGTCAATAATGATGTTTTCAATTTCCTGGTTAGGAAGCAACTCCATAATAGGGTCATCCCTAAAACCCTCAATAAATCCCTTCTAATTTCTATCTTTATTCTTAGTACTTTCAACCTCTATTTTGTTAGGTTCATCATCCCCCATTTCATTTGTTTCCTCTATAATATCCTTCCTAAATGCCTCATATATCTCGTTATCATCCATGAAAGTATGCCTAGAAGAAGAAGAACTC
Organism: Chamaecyparis obtusa; assembly: GCA_027943335.1. Lineage (NCBI taxonomy): Eukaryota > Viridiplantae > Streptophyta > Pinopsida > Cupressales > Cupressaceae > Chamaecyparis > Chamaecyparis obtusa. The sequence continues at coordinate 119,561 of BSBK01011977.1, read as the reverse complement.
TTTCCCTCTGCATCTACTCCATGGCTCTTCTTCCTCTCTATTTTATTTTTGCTAGGACTCGAGAACTCTGAATCTTCATCTTCAGTAGAGCCATGTAGTCAGATTTTGTCTCCTCATTCTCTGAGCTCACTGAGTAATCAACCAGAACTTTCTTCTTCTTCTTCAAAGACGAAGGGATTTCATTCATCTTAGAGTTGACATTTTTGGTTCTTTTAGCCAAAGATTCATCCTTTCCCTTAGCAAAATAAATAATCTTTCTCTTATCCTTAGGGTTTCTCACAAATCTCTCAGGGATATTATTCAACATATCATCATGAATAGAAATAACCCATAGAAAAAATGGCTGGAGCGGGAGTGGGAGCGGGCATGCAAATGGGAGGAATTTTGAATTCAAGGGTGGGTAGGAATCTTGGTTTGCAGGATGCAGGATCCTCAGGGAATACCTATTGCATTGATTCCCTTGTAGATTAGGACTCTGCAGACCCAGAGAACAAGGATGGGGTCTCATGTGAAAAGGAGAAAGACCCAAGAAAGGAAGCGGGAGTGGGAGCTAAGTACGAGGGTCTCCCAAAGCCTTCTACGAAGACCCAAGTACATGACCAAGATGATCTCCCTTGTCGGTGGTCAACACTCTTTGGGATAAAACCCTCAGGAAAGTCCTCATTTCCTTCCATCAAGGAAATTTCTAATAAGGAAAAATGAATCTTTGTTTTAGAAATACCAGATGAACTAGTAGACCATAACGTCGCCTCCATGGACCACACTTTGGTTGGCAAGTTTGTTGGTTCCAGGCCAAATATTGATATTGTCAAGGCCTTTGCAAGGAAAAAATGGGACCTCAAGGGCCAAGTTCAAGTCTCTGCTATGGAAAAGAGGTTTTTGTCTTTTGAGTTCTCCTACAAAAAGGACTTGGATAAGATCCTTTGTGTGGGCACCTGGGTCATAGGAAAGGCCACCTTAGCTCTACAAAAATGGACCCCCAATCTTGACCTAAATGATTCCTTCTTCATTCAGGCCCCAATGTGGGTGAGACTTCCAGAACTACCCATGGAATTCTAGAATGAAGACGTTTTTGATGGGATAGCCAAATCTTTTAGCACCTTCCTTTCCATTGACCCTGTCACAGTTGTTAGGAGCCATCTTACCTTTGTAAGGATATGCATTAGAGTGGAAGAAGGAAAGGATATGCTAGAAGTTATAGAGCTTCGGTCCAAGCTGGGAAAACATGTGCAGAAGTTGGACTATGAAAGCATCCCTTTCACCTATTTCCACTGCAAGAAAACAAGATACAAAGCCAAATCTTGTCCTATCCTCTCGGTGAAAGAGATTGAGAGGAAGGCTAGAATAACAATAAAAAAGGAAAAAAAAGGTGCCTCCTAGGAGGGATCAGAGCCCAAAACCAATAGAGTCTGGAAGAAAAAAGAACAACCAGCTCCCAGTCTGGAAAATAAGGATCCCAAGGATGTGGAGAAGCTAACTTTGAATCAGAATGAAGAGACTAGCAGAGAGCCCCTTTCCCCTATTTTGGGTCTAGATCGAAGGAAGAAAACAAGAATGAAGATTAGATAGAAGGCGGAGACTCGTGCTCAAGCACCATCTCTTCTTCCTTGGTCCCAAAGTCTATACTCCCCTAGTGGACGCAGCTACCAGCCCTGTGAAGCAAGTTTCTAGGAAGTTCGAACAAATTGAGGACCTCATGGTCTTTGCTTCCCCAAACCAATTCAAATTTATGGTGGAACTCTTTTCCAAGCATAAGGAAGAAAAGGAGGGCTAGATCTTAGTTCACAAGAAGAAGAAACCAAGTATCAAAGACCCATCTCCAGTTTCCCTTGTAGCCACTAGAAGCAGGAATAAGGCTGAGGGAAGGGGTAGAATCCTTACTCCAAAAGGAAAAAGGACAAGCCAAAAAAGGCAAGAAGAAGTGAGCTTGGTAAAAAAGGATGGAAACTGAGTTCCTATCCAAGTTAATTGCTCCTCCATCAAGAAATGAAAGTCATCTCTAGGAATATTCATGGGTTTAATAGCTCACTCAAGCAGGATGTCATTAGAAATATGATTAGAGATCACAGACCAGACATTTTCTTAATCTAGGAAACTAAAATGCAGAATGATAAGTTAGAGAAAATAAAGTTTAATAAAGCTATGGAGAACAGAGCCACTAGCTTAGAGGGAGCCTTTGGAGGCCTCATCACAATGTGGAACTCACATCACTTTAGAGTTGAAGTCATTCATGAAGGAGGTAATCTTCTTCTCATGCATTTCACTAGAATAAAGGATAATGAAAGTTGGTTCATTTTGAGTATTTATGCTCCTAATTCTAAAAGAGAAAGAAAGACCTATTGGAATAACATAATATCCATCATTTCCCATCTTAACTGGTTCAAAGGAATCATTATGGGAGATTTTAACACCCCTCTTAAAGAAGGGGGGGAAAAGGGAGGAATTTCTTCGGAACCTGAAAGCAGACAAGACCTTATGGACCTTATCAATGACCTGGCCCTACTGGACATGGACCTCCATGTGGATGAGTTCACATGGTCAAATAGGTGAACTAGAAGGGATTACATACAAGTTCATTTGGATAGGGCCCTAGTGTCTCCAGATTGGTTGAATAACTACAGTCTTAATCTCTCTACCCTAGTCTGCACTGGCTCAGACCACTCCCCCACCGCACTCTCTTTGGACTAGACAGATAAGAGAAGGAATTTTCCCTTCAGATTTGAAAAGATGTGGGCTTCCCATCCAAACCTGCTTAATAAAGTAAAAGAGTGGTGGAACATCGATGTGGAGGGAACCGCCATGTTCAGAGTGGAAAAAAAACTAAGAAACATCAAAGACAATTTTAAAAAATGGAATAGAGAGGAATTCGGTCACATCTTTACATACAAAGATAAGACTCTCAATGATCTTAATTGTATCCAAAAGGAAATCCAGAAATAGGGGTACGATGAGGAAAGATTGAAAAAAGTAAAAGCCATATTCTCAAAGTACCATAACATAATAGGATAGGAGGAAACTTTTTGGAAATAGAGATTGAGATCCATATGGCTCAGGGAAGGAGACAAAAATACTCATTTTTTCCATGTTTCCACCATGAGACATAGAGCAACCAAAAATATTAGTAGAATCAAGAAGGGAGACCAACCACTTAAGGAGGACAATGATATTATTGATGAGGCTATCACTTACTTTTCTCAGCTCCTTTCTAAAGATTAGGGCTTATCTGATCAAGACCAGACCTCTCTCCTAGATAACATACCAAGAATCATTACTGATCTTCAAAACAAAAACTTATTTTCTATCCCAAATATGATTTAAGTCAAGAAAGCTCTGGATTCTCTCCTAGGGGACAAAGCCCTAGGCCCAAATGGCTTCTCGATGTTCTTCTTTCACCTTTATTGGGATGTTGTGAAAGATGATGTGGTTCAAGCTGTGCAAGAATTTTTTGGTTTGAAGAATCTCCTCAAATAACTCAATGCCACCTTCCTAGTGCTTATTCGCAAGACTTCTAGAGCGGACTCCTTTGAGCAATTCAGACCCATAAGCCTATGCAATTCTTTCCTAAACATCATCTCCAAGGTGATCATCATTAGGATTCTTAGTATCCTCCCTTCCCTGATCTCACAACAATAATCTGGCTTTGTGCTTGGCAAACAAATTTTGGACTCCATTATGATGGTGTACAAAGTAATACATTCATTAGAAGAAGGAAAAAGGGAATGCTTTCTTCTCAAACTTGACCTATCCAAGGCCTATGACTGGGTGGATTGGCAGTTTCTTCTTAAAGTTCTAGGAGCTTTTGGTTTCAACTCCAATTTTTGTAAGATCATCTTTCAAATCATGATGACCCCTTCCTTGGAGGTCATGATTAATGGATCCCCATTTGATTTTTTCAAACCCACAAGGGGTCTAAGACAAGGGGACCCTCTTTCCCCCATCCTCTTCATTATTCTTGCTGAATGCCTTGGGAGATTTATTTCAGCTTCCAAATCAAATGGGGATCTAAAAGGCATCAAACCCTCATCTAGAAACATTACTTTCATACACCAGCAATTCATGGATGATACCATCCTTGGGGTTGATGCTTCGGTGGGTGAGGCTAGAGTGGTGAAGGATATTCTCAAGAATTATACCAATGCTATAGGTGAGCTTATCAACTAGAACAAAAGTTCCCTCTTCTTTATCAACACTCCTAAAGAAAGATAGAGGAAAATTGCTAAAATATTAGGGTGTGGCATTGATACCTTACCTTCTACCTATTCAGGGATGCCCTTAGGTGTCAATCCTTTAGAAGCCTTCTAGAACAAATTGATTGATAGATTTAACAGGAAGCTTGCTGGTTGGAAAGGGGTCCTCCTCAGCCAGGCTGGTAAGATACAGCTAGTAAAGTCAACTTTAGAGAATCTCCCCACCTATGCCCTCAGCCTTGTCCCCATCCTAGCCAAAGCTACCAAAGCCATGGAAAGAATCCGAAGAAGATTCCTCTGGTCTAGAGCTAAGGACCATAAGTGCATTCCTCTTATTTCCTAGGATAAAGTGTGCCAACCTAAAATTTTTGGAGGCCTTGGCTTAAGGAAGTTGAGACCTTTCAGAAAATCCCTCCAAGCCAAACAAATTTGGAGAATTTTTAATAGCATTGGTGAGTGGAGGGACACCTTTGAAGAGAAATACCTCTTGCATAATTCTATCCACAGATTTTTTGAAGAGACAAATCCCCCCAAAGGTTTGGTTATTTGGAATAGTCTCCTCAGTGTCAAGGAGTTGGCTAAAACCAAAGCCAAGTGGAAAATTGGAAATGGCTCTGCTATCAATTTCTGGAAGGACAAATGGCTTCAGATGTGAAGCTTGAGAAATATTGATACTTTTTACACTTGGAGACATGCCTACTCTCAAACTTTCAGAACTTAGGTTATAATTATAGAAGGGATGATAAATGGGTGGATCTTACTCAATTCTCTTAGGACCTAGCTCCTTTAATGACTGCTCTTAATGTGGTTAGCCTATCACCTAAGCAAGACAAGCTCATCTGGGAGGACTCTCCAAATGGGAATTACACAATGGCTTCAGCCTATTCCTTGCTAACTTCCCAAATCAATGACTTCAATTTTCTATGGGCCAAAGCTTGGATCCATGGTCTCACACCCAAAATCAATGTCTTCTTTTGGCTTCTACTACAAAACCATATCCTTATGGTGGACAATCTCATCAAGCACAGATTCCAATTCACCAACAGATGTGTTCTATGTAAATGTCAAGAGGAGACTGTGGATCACCTATTCATCCATTGCTCCTATGCTAGTCATATCTAGCATCTCCTCTTTATGGTCTTGAGTCTCTCATGGTGCTTTCCCCAGTCTTTTAGTCATATCTTCTCCCAATGGGCTTTGAAAAGGTTTGATCAAGAGTTTAGGTCCCTCTATAGCTAGATTCTTCCTCATTTTTGTTGGGGGATCTAGAAGGAGCGCAATAACCACATCTTTCACGACTGTTCTACTCCTAAAATTGTCTTTGAATAAATTACTCATGTAGTTAAGGAAAACTTCTTCTACTATGGTAAATCTAACCCTTTTGTAGGAATTTTCTGAGCTTCTACATATGATAAGAGAAGGAACTATGTGTGGACTAGTCCTCTGAGTGGATGGACCAAAGCCAACTTTGATGGCATGGTGAAAGGGAACCCTGGTCAAGCTGGCAATAGAGGAATTATCAGGAACAACTTTGGAATTGACATTGTGGTTGTTTACTTCCCCTTGGGAGCCCAGATGAATCACTATGTTGAAGCCAGTGCGACCCTTCAAATCAAAAAACTTGTGAAGGATCAAGGAGTTAAGTGGCTCTGGCTAGGAGGTGACTTGATGAGCATCATCAAATTCCTCAACCTCACTCACCCTCCCTCTTGGTGAATAGCCAACATTATAGCTAAAACCTAGGCCATCCTTATTAGCTTTGACAAGGTGTTCATCTCCCACACATACAGGGAAGCCAATCATGTGGCTGACTGGTTTGCCAACTTGGCAGTCTCTAAGGATGCTAAGCAGATATGGAACAATAGAGATGACTTTACCAAAGATGTGAAGAACATCTTGGACAAGGATAGAATCCAGTGCATTGAAGGAGCAATTTTTCAATCTTAGCCCCTTATTTGGTAGTCGGGGGTGGCTACTTCTCTTCCGTCTCTCTTTGCTCAACCCTTCCTTCTATTTGTTTTCTAGGTGGCACCCTAGCTATATATAGCCTTGCTTGTCCTGCTCTACTATGGTTTTCTAGCCCTGGCCTTTCTGTGGCCTACCTCTTATTTTTTCTATTTGGTTCTCTTTCTTTTACTTTAGACTTGTGGGTTTCAGGCACCCTGTAAAACCTATTTTACTTAATCAAAAACATATCATCATGAATAAGAAATATGAGATACTAATGGAGAACATGAATATCAACATTCTTACTATTCACAACCAGGCTACGAAGGAGATCTATTAAAGATATAGTATGAGAAAGAGATAAAATCCTTATCGAGGAAGTGATTTAAAAGAACAAAGTGGTGGGATTGGGCTCTAGTAAAATGACCTTCCAAGGTAAAGTATTCCATAATAATGTAATAAGGACCTCATGCCATAAATCCTTGATATTATTATCAACATAAAAACCCCTCTTTTTAACAATAGAATTCCTTTCTTTATTAGACGTGGAGAATTTATTAGCAACCATTTTTGAAACTTTCCTATTTCTGAAAAATTTCAGACCAGACAAGGGTAAACTATTTACCTTAGTAATAAGTTCCACATTGAGGGTGATATGCCTATCATCAATTATATTAGAATTTTTCCTCCATCCTTTTATGAATTTTTGGGTGATGCTCTTATCATAACCATGTAACTTTTCTAGGGTTCTTCTTAAGTTTTAAGCATTCAGAAGGTTACTCTTTATTTAAATCACTCCACATTGTCACCTTTCTCTATAAATTAAAATTCATGCAATGAACAAAAGAAACCCAGAACCAAATAGTAAAAAAGCCAAGTCCAAGCACCTTGAAAGCATTTGAATAGTAATGATGGTTCATTGACATTCTGAGCCAGCCGTGACTTTTGGTGACATAATCTATACTCCATGATCCTTTCATAATTTCTAATTAATCTCTCCACCTTACTACTTGTCTTATCATAATTAATAAGACTAATAACATATGTGTCTAGGTCCTTAACTTTATTTCATGTCAAAAGAGAGTTGAGATTGACCACTTTGTTGGAAAACACATTAGCAATGGTATTAGATTCCCAAAAGGCATCAGAAACAGGATTTTTGAAAAGAGCCCAAAATATCAATGTCCATTTCGACACTATAAGATATGGACCATAAAACTTTTGACCTCCCTTTTATACCATTTATTATATTTAGGGAATCTCCTTCTAACCACAAATTTTCAACATTCATTTGTTTGGGTATCTTTAAGGAATAATAGGCTCTAGGAGCCTTAGTAATATGATTAGTTTGAGAGACAAGAGGAACATAAACAACAATGATGAAGTTACCACAACTATCTATGATATCCCCTTCACAAGCAACTTTGCCAAGATTCCCCTTCACCACACCATCAAAGTTGACCTTCCCACAACCCTCAAGAGGAGACAACCAGTAGAAATTTTCTCTTCCTTTATTCTATTTATTTATATAATTTATATTCCATCAATCAATTTCCATACTCGATTCACCAAATTTGTTTAAATTCTGAGAATAATTTTCCTGAATGCTTCTTAAAATAACATTAGTCAGTATAGTTGAATTTCTTTGGGTGTCCCTAAAAATCCTATTATTATGTTCTTTCCAGACATTCCAAATTAGGTGAAGAACAACTAGGAGCCACACCAACCTAACTCTCTTGTTCAAACTGGGGCAATTCTATTGTTGGAAAAATTCCTAGATAGTTCTAGGAAAAACTCAGTATATATTCCATCTATGTAACAACTCTTTCTAGATCTCTAAAGAGTAAGAGAAACTTAGATAGAGATGAGAAGCCAACTCACAATCCTTATAACATAGATAGCATCTACTAGGAATATAGAATCCCCTTTTCACCAAATTTTCTATCACTAAAATTTTATTTAGGAGCAAGAGCCATAAGAAAATCTCAACTTTAGGGATAAGACAATTATTCCAGGCTTTCACCCAATAAGGAACTTCTTCATTAAGATGGTGTTGAATTTGAATCCTATAAGAAAAAGAAAAAGATAATTTACCAGATGATTCAAGCCCCCAAATAAAATAATCCTCCTTATTATCAATTATTCTCTACATATTGAGGGTGTTATTGATTTTTTCATGAAGATTCACCCAATTGTTAACTCTCAAACAATCTCTAACCTTATCTCCAAAAGAAATTTTACTTCTATTCATAAGATCCTAAAATTTAGGATAGGTACAAAGTGGCTTGTCAAGAATCCAACCTGGTCTTCCCAAAATATGATCTTCCTCTCGTTCCCAACCTTCCATCTACCTCCTTTTATAGCCACCTTTCTAGCTTTCGTAACATTGTTCCATATTTCAAAACCCCCAATGTTGAAAGCCTCTTGAGTAATCTGGTCAAGGAACATATTAGAGACATATTTATTTTTCCATATGATGTTCCATTATTTCTCCTCTCCATACATTCTCGATAACTATTTCTCCAAAAGGGATTTTTTCATTTGTTTGATAGACCTGATGCCTAAACCTCCAAGGTTATTAGGTCTACAGATCTTATCCTGAGCTAGAAAAGGAATATATTTTCTCTCTTTAGTAGTAGACAAGAGAAAATGTTTTTGAATACTTTCCATTTTATCAAAAAACTTGGAGGGGACTTTAAAGAGGCTGAGAGAATAAATAACTAAACTTTGTAAACATGATTTGAGAAGAGTGATTTTTCCTACTTGCAATAGATAGATGCATTTCCATCCAGCTAGTTTTTTATTGAACTTCACAATTTAATCTAGCTAGAAGGTATCTAGTGGCTTCTCCCCTAGAGGAAGACCCAAGTACACATAAGGGAAGGCAATGATGTTGCACTCTAGAATAGAAGAAATCTTCCTCTTTCTAACCTCCAGATTATTTATGAAAAAAAAAATAGAGCTCTTCTTCTAATTAGTTAACTGGCTTGAAGCCTTGGAAGAGGATTGGAGAACCCCTTTTAAGTTTATGGCCTCATGAAAAGAAGCTTCTCTCATAGATATAGTATCATCACAAACTTCTCAAGTGAGAAAATTAGGTTGGTAGATGAAGGATGGAGTCCTTTCAAATTCACTTCACTAATTAATAACTTGATACACCTTCCCAAAGTTTTAGCCATTATAGTGAAAAGTAAAGGGGATATAGGATCACCTTTCCACAAGCCCCTAGAATTTTTGAAAAGGGGAGTAGATGACCCATTGATAAGGACAACAAAAGAAGTGGTGTAAATAAGTTAGTCTATCATCTGAATAATTTTGGGCCCAAAACAAAATTTCTCTAGCACAATTCTTAGATACTTCCTGTCCACTCTATCATAGACTTTAGCCATATCCATCTTAAGGAGAAAAATGTGTTTCTTATATTTTGATAGAGAATGAATATTTTGATGCACTGTTATAATAGACTCTAAAATTTGTCTACCTAGAACAAAACCATTCTGCTGAGGGGAAATGATAGGGGGAATAATTTTGAGAATTCTCAGAGTCAACACTTTAGAGATAATCTTATAGAAGGAATTGCATAACCTAATAGGTCAAAAACTATCAAAGGAATTAGCACTCATCTTCTTCGAGATTAAAGCTAAAAATGTATCATTGATCTCCTTTATCATTCTCCTTCACCCATAGACCTCTTTAACAATATTAGTGACATCTTTTCCAACTATATGCAAGAATAACTTGAAAAAGAACATCTGGAAACCATCAGGGCCTAGAGCTTTGTTATCCTCAAAAGAAAAGACTACATCCTTTATTTCTTTAGCTGAAGGAATAGCTCAAAACACTTTTTTCTTCTCCTCAGTAACAATACTTGTAATACTATTCAACATCTTTTGTTGCTTAGGTTCCATTAGATTGTGGTCAGTAGTTAAAAATTTAGATAAGTAATTAACGGCTTCCTATTGCAGTTCTTCCTCCTTAACTAGAATAGAAGTGCCTTTAATAATTTGAATTATCCTATTAGCTTCTTTTCATTTCAAAGTACTGATCTGGAAGTATTTGGTATTTATGTCTCCATCCTTATGCCAAGAAACCTGAGATCTCTATCTCCAATAGATCTCTTCTTTCGAAACTCCTCACTTAATTTAACTTCCTCAGAGTAACCAACCCACTGTATGGAGTCCTAAATAGATTTAAGAGTAGATTTCACTTTCTCTTTTTTCTTAAAAATTTCTCCAAAAACCTTCTTTTTCCACTTCTTTATTTTAGATTTGATAATCCTAAGTTTCTTTGAAACTCTAAACATTGTGGATCCATCAATATGAGAATTCCACCATTCCACTATCTTATTCTCCAAATTAGTGGAGATTCCAAATTTTTTCAAAGCGAAAAGGAAAATTTATTTTACAAGATATAGGGTCAGTAGTAAAGGAAATAGGGAAATGGTCAGAGCCAATTTTAGATATAGAGGATAAAGAGATTATATACTTACTATATAAATGGGGGGGGAATCAGAGCTCTATCTAGCCTCACCTAGATTCAATCCTTTCCAACTCTCCTATTGGACCAAGTATAATTGATTCCCTAAAGATCAAGATCAGTTAAAGCTTGATTATCAATTAAATTCATAAGATCAAAATAGTTTTCCATCTGAGACCCAGGGTCGCCAAACTTCTCTGACTCTTTTAGAGGGCTATTAAAATCCCCAATAGTCATCTAGATATCATCTCTAAAATAGTTTCCACGATCAACTAGCTTGAACCAAAATTTGGCTTTGCTACTCTTAGAGTTGGAAGCATAACTGTTAGTGAGAACCCAATCAAAATTGTCTCTTATATGGTGCATGCAGATAGACACCATATTATCATCCCCAAAAAGAACATCACTAAATAGAGGTAAAATGGATTCACCACTATTCAGATGTAAAGGGGGAAATATGAGATCTATTCTCAAAACCCAAATTCCCCAAAGAAGAGATCCAATTTGATCAGCCACAAGGTTAATACACAATTGAATCAATTTTGTGAAGAATATGGAAGAGAGAGAGAGAGAGAGAGAGAGAGAGGAGAGAGAGAGAGAGAGAGGAGAGAGAGAGAGAGAGAGAGAGAGAGAGAGAGAGAGAGAGAGAGAGAGGAGAGAGAGAGAGAGAGAGAGAGAGAGAGAGAGAGAGAGAGAGAGAGAGTAAATCCAAATTTTCTCTATGGAGGAGGATTATATATTATGTTTGGAAATCTGGAATAATTAAAATACAAATACTAACCTCAAATTAGGGCAGATCTAGAAAATGTTGAATTCTGATGTCTATGTACACTTTCGGGAAAATCTAAAACCTATCTTGGACTGGAAATGCCAAGATAGAGAAAACCCAGAAACCTTTCTCCAAGATGGCTCAGCTCGGGTTTGACCCTCATAAAAGGTCAAATACTACATTATTTATTTGAAGTCTGATTCAAATTTTGTTTGCAGATCTCAGAAGTTTGCCAAAAAGGGTATCCAAATTAGCTCTAAAATCTGAAATTCCACACCTATACCTGCAAGAAAATGGGGATTTTTTTTTTTGTATGGGGGGTTTACCTTGGTCAAACCCCAGTTTAAGAATTAACCTTGAAATTGAATTGAAATGTATTGTGCATAAACAAAGTAATTGAAACAAATCACCTCGCTTATGTTGAAGTCCTTGTAGATGATTTGAATCCTCAAATCCACAAGTAGGAATGCTTAAATGGATGTAGGATGTTTCCAATCAATGGTATTTGATCTTCAACACCAATCTTGATTTGATCTTTGCATATAAGAAGGCTTGAATGAATGGAGAAGGATGGATCATCAAAGGGGGGCTACAAAGAGATTGAATCCTTCAATAGCTAACAATGGATCTCCTTGATGGATGAATTCTTGAACACTTGAATGCTTGAAAACTTGCTTGAATTCACTTAAGAGCTCTAGATGCTTGATTGCCAAACTTGATGATGAAAAATGAGAGAGGAAGGCCTCCTTTTATAGTGAACTAGGGCACAATGCTCTAGATGCACCACCTTAGAGAATTAAATCCCAATTAGGTCCTAACCTTTAGAAAATATACCTAGATTAAATGCAATTAAAATATTTACCATCCCAAAACCTGAAATGATTAACCCAGAGGTGGGAAACTAAATATCCCGAAAGTCCAAAGCCCATAAATTTTGGAAATTGGAAATTTGGAGAAAGGTGTCAAAATCAAGGTTGGAACTAACCTAGTCAGGTTCAAGCTAAACCCTAACCTAGTTAGGTTGAACCTCAACCCTGACCTAGTTAGTTTTGACCTCAAATCTAACCCTGGTCCTGGATTGGCTCAGAACCAAGTCAGGAGGTCCTGGGGATGCCCAGAAACCTAGAGTTGATGCCAGAACAGGATAGAATGTCAAGGATAGACATAAAATCCTATGATTACTATGATGAAGGCTAGGAGGATCTATTTCTACATCCTAACTAGAAAATAGAGCCATGGAAGAGGGAAAATCAGTAAAATCCTTAAGATCCTAACCCTAATTTCACCTAGAATGAAGAAATCAAGTGCAGGAAAGAAGTAGAAAGCGGGGAGAAAAGCCAAATACATGCAAAGACCTAATCAAGGTGCTTAACATGACCCCAAACCACCCACCCAGAGGGCTAAATGTTCTTATCATGGAAGTGCTTCCATTTTAAGATGATACATTAAGCCCCCACTTTAGCAAGAGTATGGACTCGATGCAAACTCTTGGTAAAGGAGATCAGAATAAAAAGATAATCTTATCATAATCCAAGGGAAAAGGAGAAACCTTAAGTCCTGAGGTACTCAAGTCTTCATCAACTCCCACATCACAATAAGAGAAACATCTCTAGAAAGAGAAAGAAGGTGTGATTACCTCACCCAATGAGAACTTATGTCCCATTGTGAACCACATAGGAAACTGGTGCAACTGGAAAGATGGAATTGAACTGCCTAGTATATGTGGCTATTCACTAGTCAACCCATCAAGGATTTATCCTTACAAATATTCTATTCCATAAGAATAAAACCAAAAATAAAAACAAAAGAGATCCAATCTTAAGGACACTTCCAACCTTAAGGGATCATAATATATGTGTATTTGAAACTGGAGGGATCAAGAGATCCTGAAATATAAATTTGTACTTTAAGGATTAGTTACTAATCCAAAAAGGGAAAAGAAGTATCTTGAAAAATATATGTGTATTGAAAAGTGCATGTGTGCAACAAGTGAGCAGAGCGTATGCCCCCAAGTTAAAGATATTGCTAACACTTTAACAGAAGCAATGGCTTTAATGGAAACATAAACAACTCCACTGATTATGTTTCCACATCGAGTTGCCCCCAAATGAAGACAAATCAAGGGAAATATCATAGAAACATACAAAAAACATAGAAGGGATCTACCTATTGTGGGATTAGTATGATCATAAGATAAGATATATATGATATTATTGCAAATGAATTGACATCATTCCCCAAAGAAAGTATAACTACAATCACAAAGGAGGAAAGATCACATAATATTTATGAAGGAGTATCTTTTCAGACCATGACATGGATACCAAAAAGAATTAGTGCTACCATATCTTGAATCCAAGCAGATTAAACAAGAAAACATTTACAAACAATAGCATAGTTACAACATAACATTGAACAACGCATAGAAGAATAGAGATACATATAGAAGAATTTGAACAACAGTTTTGATTCCTTCATCACCTTGCACCAACTGAGTAACAAGGATCGTATAAAAGAATCTAACAATATTTAGCAAACACATTACGGGAGAAGCACAGTACAACAGGAAAACACACAATAAAGCTACCATGAAGGACAAGCTGATCAAGTGTGCTACCTACTTTCCTCATCTTGTTGTATATTATTTAGGGAAGGTGGGTAACTCACAAGAGGAACTATATCCAACATAGTAGGAATGATAGCCAGTTCCAAACAAGAATCCTCTTGAGAATCACTATGTTCGACACTAGGTGTAAGAGTCAATTGTGATGAAAGCATATTAGGTAAATCAATGTCAATGTCGATAGTTTCATATTCATTATCAACATCATTAGTATCATCAAGAGTGTCTTCTTCATCCAAATTAATCAAAATAGGATCTAAGATATGAATAAAATCATTATAATCATGCATGTGAACATCATTATTAGTAACAATCTATTCTACCACATTATGCCTAGGTTTATCTATAGAAGGTAAAGATCTTTGAGCTTTAGCATGAGCACGACGCTTTTTACAACGTTCACTAGTAGATTGATTACATTTTGATTTATTTGAAATAGATTGAGAACTAGGAGGAACAATCATAGGGTCCTTCATAGCTTCTTTAGGAAGATCAATAGAATTATTAACCATAGGAGAAACAATCACAGGATCTTTGATAGGTTCAGTAGAAGGAACTTGATTAACAGAATTAGAGGTCATAGTGAAAGGAGGTATTGAAGGTATAGGTAAAAGACCATGATTAAGATCCTTAGGAGGTGAACTTAATTCAAGAATTTTATGATGTTTATAAGCTTGATATGATCAAAAAATATTATCAAGTTGAGGAGGACATGAATTAGGTAATGAAGGCCAAAATAAATGCAGAGCAGCACAATCTCTAGGCCTGGAAGGTTGATATAAACTATGATTAATCATCTTCACTTTTTCATCATGAATGAACTTAAGAAACTTATGGATAGGTGAAGCAACAACATGCATGGCTGTCAACCAAGGTAAACCTAGCTTAACTTGAAATTGATCAGAAGTAGTAACAACAACAAAGGTGGTGTTCACAATCTTTCCACAAAGTTCAACCAGTATAGTAATAGAACCAAATGATGGATAAAGAAAACCATTGCAAGTTTGAATCCACACATCTGATGTATCATAGAAGTCATGTTCTAAAATTTTCATAAAAATATTTTCTTTAGTGATAACATTGACTAAGGAGGTAGGATCAACAAGACAACCATGAGTAGGTATCTAAGCAATCCTAGAAGCAATGTAAAGGGGACCATCAGGAGCTTTAATAATCTTAGAGTCATCAAAGGTAATCAAAATGTCATGAGGTCTTTTATTCTTAGATTGTTGTCAAGGTTTAGGTTGAGTTTTCATTTTAGGTTTAGGTTTTGGTCGAGGTTGAGATTGAACTTGAGGTTGAATCTGAGTTTGAAGTTAAGGCTGAGGGTGAGGTGGAGATATAGACTGATCAATATGCTCCACTTGATTAACAACATGATTGAGAAAATCCATCTTTGAGTCATACACAATTTCCATAGCAGATGGTCGACCAATAGTATTAGTATCATGTGTAGGCAAAGGGTTCGTATAGATTTGAAGGTTCTGATTAGGAGGAGAGATAGATTGATTCCCACTACTCTCTAGATTATCAATAGATAAAACCTTAGAATCAATTAGATCTTGAACCTTATGTTTTAAAGAATAACATCTCTCAGTATCATGACCATTCTGATGATGATATTGATAAAAAGCATTTTGATCAAAAGATTTAGATGAAATCGTAGTAGGTAAAAGAGGTCGAATAGGAGGCAAAGTAATCATATTAGCAACTAACAACCTATTCATAATAGCATGTAAAGTTTCAGAAAGAGGAGTAAATGTATGATTTAATCAAAAAGTAGTGGATGTAGAAGTGGCATTATGAGATGCAACAACAACCTAATCAGCAACTACATTTTCTTGTTTGTTTATCTTGACATAGTTGTTGAATTTTTTAAATTTGTTTGGATTAGGAGCAGCATCACTCTTATCAATTGGAACATGAGCCATTGGAGTGTTGCTCTCAAATTGATTCACTTGTAATTGATAATGATGAAGTGCTACACAAAGTTGTTGAAAAGAGGTAAATTCAGTAAGCAGAATCTTATCTCTAATATCCTTTTGCAAATTTGAAATAAACATACATTGAATATCAATATTAGGAACATGATAGGAAATTTGAGCATGAAAATGCTTAAATCTACCAATAAATTCAGTCAATTTTTCTTTAGCACTTTGTTTACAATGCATTAAATTAGTCAAAGACACTTGCACACCAATATTATTTTGGAATTGTTGAATAAAGGCATTAGCAAGTTGTGGAAAGGAATCAATTGAGTAAGGAGGCAAAGAACAATACCATTGTAAAGCTTTGTCATGGAAAGTTATAGCAAACAATCTGGCTAAAATCCTATGGTCATGAGCATAATCACTACAAAGGATTTGTAATGTTTTAATATGATGAACATGATCTCCTTTTCCATTATAATTCTCAAGACCAGGCATCTCACCTTGTTGAGGAACAGGAGTACGAATGATATCCTAGGATGAGGGAGTTCCCATGTCACATGTAGGAATACTAAACTTGTTTTGGGTTAAGGAAGCGAGTTGTTGTTGTAAGGATGATATAGTTTGAGCCAAAATGATGATTGTTGAATCATTAGAGGAAATAGGAGGAGTAGAAACATTAGACACACTAGGTAAAGTGTAAGAAGCTGTAGGAATAGAAGAAACAACTAGAGGAACACTAGGAACTATAGTTGGAAGCGAATTGGAATAAGTGAAAGGAAAATTATGATATGAAGGTTGTGATGTAGGAAGGGACACTAGAGGAAAACTCATAGGAATAGAGGGAACTGTCACAGTCACCAAAGGAGGAGTATAGATAGGAATATTAGGTAAAGGATTAGAAGAAGGTTCAACACTAGTGATAGGAGGAATCAACCCTAAATCTTGAGCTTCTTGAGCTAAAGGTTTAACATTTGAATGCACAAGATTAGTAATACCATGCAAGACATTAACACCCTTATCACTATCATGGAGAACTTTCTTAAAAGCCTCTATAGCTTGAATGGAATCTTGATTATGGTTTTCTTGCAGAAGCCAATTACCCATTTTATCAAGTTCCGTGGAAAGTTTTTGGACTTGTTCAAGAGGAACTCTTAAAGCATCATCCTCATCATGAGATGAGTGAGAAGAGTTTTTCTCCATAGGAGGATTGGAATCATGAAGAATCAAGTTATCATTCAGGATCCTAAGAAAAGGAGAGGAAGATTCAGGATCAAAGGCACCCATGACTCCATGACTTCTTCTAACCAAAATATTAAGTAGGAGTAGTGGTAGTAAAGCTCATAAACCAATGTAATGCAAATGAACTAAACTAAAGAAACATAAAGCATGAATATGAAATCTAATTAGCATGCAAGATGTAACACAAAGAAAAAATATAATACTAACAAGATAAAAAGGATAGCACAATAAGGCATCCAATTCCAAAATAAGAATAGAAAGGAATCTAACAACAAAATAGAAAGAGAGTAAGCTAGACCGGTTCACCAAAATGAATAGAGGTAAAATGGATTCACCAATATTCAGATGTAAAGGGGGAAATATGAGATCTATTATCAAAACCCAAATTCCCCAAAGAAGAGATCCAATTTGATCAACCACAAGGTTAATACACAATTGAATCAATTTTGTGAAGAATATGGAAGAGAGAGAGAGAGAGAGAGAGAGAGAGAGAGAGAGAGAGAGAGAGAGAGAGAGAGAGAGAGTAAATCCAAATTTTCCCTATGGAGGAGGATTATATATTATGTTTGGAAATTTGGAATAATTGAAATACAAATAATAACCTCAAATTAGGGAAAATCTGGAAAATGTTGAATTCTGATGTCTATGTACACTTTTGGGAAAATTTGAAACCTGTCCTGGACTGGAAATGCTGAGAGAGAGAAAACCCATAAATCTTTCTCCAAGATGGCTCAGCTCGGGTTTGACCCTCATAAAAGGTCAAATACTACATTCTTTATTTGAAGTTTGATTCGAATTATGTTCGTAGATCTCGAAAGTTTTCTGAAAATGGTATCCAAATTCACTCTGAGATCTGATATTTTGCACCTGTAACTATAAGAAAATGGGGTTTTTTGTTGTATGGGGGGTTTGCCTTGGTCAAACCCCAGTTTAGGAATTAACCTTGAAATTGAATTGAAATGTATTGTGCATAAACAAAGTAATTGAAACAAATCACCTCACTTATGTTGAAGTCCTTGTAGAGGATTCAAATCCTCAAATCCACAAGTAGGAATGCTTCAATGGATGTAGGATGTTTCCAATCAATGGTATTTGATCTTCAACACCAATCTTGATTTGATCTTTTCATATGAGAAGACTTGAATGAATGGAGAAGGATGGATCATCAAAGGGGGGCTCCAAAGAGATTGAATCCTTCAATAGCTAACAATGGATCTCTTTGATGGATAAATGCTTGAACACTTGAATGCTTGAAAACTTTCTTGAATTCACTTGAGAGCTCTAGATGCTTGATTGCCAAACTTGATGATGAAAAATGAGAGAGGAAGGCCTCATTTTATAGTGAACTAGGGCGCAATCCTCTAGAGGGGCCACCTTGGAGAATTAAATCCCAATTAGGTCCTAACCTTTAGAAAATATACCTAGATTAAATGCAATTAAAGGATTTACCATCTTGAAGCTTGAAATGATTAACCCGAAGGTGGGAAACTAAATATCCTAAAAGCCCAAAGCTCAAAAATTTTGGAAATTGGAAATTTGGAGAAAAGGGTCAAAATTGAGGTTGGACTTGACCTAGTCAGATTCAACCTCAACCTTGACCTAGTCAGGTTCGACCTCAAATCTAACCTTGGTCCTGGATTGGCTTAGAACCAAGTCAAGAGGTCCCGGGGATGCCCAAAAACCTAGAATTGATGCTCGAACAAGATAGAATGTCAAGGATAGACATAAAATCCTATGATTACTATGATGAAGGCTAGGAGGATCTATTTCTACATCCTACCTAGAAAATAGAGCCATGGAAGAGGGAAAACTAGTTGAATCCTTAAGATCCTAATCATAATTTCACCTAGAATGAAGAAATCAAGTGCAGGAAAGAAGTAGAAAGCGGGGAGAAAAGCCAAATACATGCAAAGACCTGATCAAGGAACTTAACATTACCCAAAACCACCTACTCAGAGGGATAAATGCTCTTATCATGGAAGTGCTTCCATTTCAAGATGATACAATCACCTCTAATAATACAAGTTTGTATTCAAGAAGAAATTTCTACCTCCAGAAGCCCGATTAGAACTATTACTACTAATCCCATTATTATAAAAAACTTTAATTTTATACACTCTCATCTTACTCATCTTAGTTTCTTGGGTTGAAAAAATATCCAATTTATGATCCCTTACGAAGTTCCTAATCATGTCTTGCTTATGGGGAGCATTCATTCTGCTTATATCCCATGTTATAACCTTTATTTCTTACTAGGAGTGAATACATTCAGGATGGTCTTTTGTTTCCCTTCCACCACATCTTGCCAACTTTAATTTTCTCTTCTTTTCTACTTGGAAGGTCTACTTTTAGATTCTTTTTTTCCCACATCTTTTTTTCTTCTAGTGCTAATGCCATCCAATACATTTTGGGGAAAAGAACCATCTCCCCTTCCTCTACTATTCTTCTTTTTGCTACTAACCATTTTAAATTCTTTCTCCTCCTCTTCAAAAGATTTAAAATAGGGGGATTCTCCACTTCTATACAAATCCATTGGAGTTTTAGGAACCATTGATATATCCATAGTTATGTTATTGTTTTCTATGGGGTTCCCTTGGTTGAGGCTCTCACAACCATTACTTCCTTTAGCATCATTACAAAAAATATGGTTTGCTGGAATCCCACTCAAGGAATCCAAGAAGTTCTTGTTTTTGTCTTCTAGATTACTTCCATTCCCTATAATGCCATTTTCCTCTCTCCCCTAATCAGAGTGGGGAGAGGAGAAGTTACAAGTTTCCTCCAAGAGAAAAATCTTGTTCATATCAAAGCCCAACTTCTAACTATGGTCTTGAGAGTTGTCATCCAGAGGAGGGACAAGAACCCAATCAGGAATGTTCTCCCCATTAGAAGATCCTAGCTCATCCCCTATTTCCTTATCTTCCTTATTATCATTATTTTTATTATAAGCCAAAGGGTTCTTAGCTCACCACTCCTTCCTATTATCTTTATCTTTATAGGGTTGTGCCTCTTTTCCTTTCTCCATGGGGCACTTTCTTGCCCAATGGCCAAATTTCTTACATTTGATAAATGCAAAGGGGTAAGATTCATATTCCATAGGTTGCTACCATTTCCCCAACCTTGATCTTATATCTAGAGAAAGCGAAAGATCAGAGGAATTAGTAATATTAATGCACAATATAGAAAAAACCAACTTGGTTATAGATGCAATGACTAGATCTATGACCAATAGTTCTCCCATTATGCTCGCAATTCCCTTAAACACCCCTTCATTCCAAAATTCCAATGGTTGTCTTCAGAGTTTCACCTACACTAGGCAAGATTCCACAAAGGATTCATCCATATCAAGATTAGTAAGTTCTATTTGTGTAAATCCAAGGATGACTTTCCTAGAGTCAAAGGGCCCCTAAACAAAACTTTCATCATATCCTCCTTATTGTTGACTGAAAAGGATAAAGCCCCTTTAGCCATCACAGTTATGTCTAGCTGACCTTTTAGGAACCATGTACAACTAACATACTTTCCAACTACATCAATATTAGGTTGAGGACGAACAAATTTTCCAACAAGAACCATCTCCATAGATGCTATAGAGTTATCCATGACCAAATTATGAACAAAGATTCCAAACTCACCTCTAGAGGGGTCCAATATATTATTTAGCTATGGAAATGAAAATTTCTCTGATGGTCTTTCCCCCAATAAAGCTACCCATGGAAGTTCCTAATGATTAGGCCCATAGGATAAGTCAACAACATAGTTTTTGCCTTTCAAGGCTGGCCCATCTCCTCCCAAATCAGACGAAGTAAAGTCAACCCTATAATCTTGCTTTTTTACTCCTTTCAAAGACTCTTCGAGGGAACTTGAGGGCTCACCATCTTTCGATGCTCCAACTTCCAACAAACCCCCCTTAGCACCCACATCATTTCCCTTCTAAGCATGTGGCTCGCCATAGCCTCCCCGGTTCGCCTTCCCTCCTTCGTAGTTTAAATTTGGTTGCCTGCCTTCACACTTCAAACTTGCTCTCCTACTCTCGCACACCATCTATGAAATTCATCTATTCCTACTCAACAACTATTTCTAATGGAATCATCAGTGGTTTTGCATGTTGACAAAAAAATTATAAACTTTATCGGTAAGCAAGTTTTAGAAACAATAGAGATATTTTTAAAAAAAATATTTAAAAAAATATATGATAATGTCTACAATCAAAATTTAAAATACATAAGGTATAGATAAAATAAAGTAAAATATAGATAAAATAAAATATTTTTAAAGTAAATTTTATTAATTTTTATTTAAACTTAAAATTATGCGTTCATGTATACGAATAGTAAATAAATCATATTTATTTAATTTTGTATATAAGAATGGATTAACTTATTTACACATTAACTAATGGTGTAATCTTGTGCAATGTTAAGTTTCTTTGTCTAAGATTCTACTTTTATAATTACCCATGTTCATACTCATATTCACATACCAGACACCTTGCTCGCATATATACAAATTCTTTTACAATCATTCAAATTTTTAATTCATAATGATTATGTGTGAACTTATTCTTATACATTATAATATTAGTACTTACTAATATCCTAACAAGTACTATTGCATCATTTTATGGATTTCTTCCTTTAACTAGTGATTAAAACTAATTCTTTCCACCAATTACAATTTAGTGTATTTTTATTTTGTTAAAAATAAAAAAAATTCGATAGTCTATAAGTGAATTTTTTAAGTTTATAAATTGTAAGAAATATTTCCTATGAAATGATTGGCTAAAAAATTTAATGTATTATAGACCTATCTTTTAGGCATGAATAACTTTTATAGAAGTTTTTAAAGATTTACAAGAATTTTTTAAGGATTTTTTGTTTTAAATTATTTTGCTAAGTTCTCATGAATATTTTTTATTTTTTATTAATATAATTTTAAATTAAAAATCATGTTATCATTCTAGTTTATACTATTAATTTCTATAAAATATAATAATTTAAATAAAAACCTATGATATAATAATATATGTTTATTTTTATTCATATTTTAAAGATTTTAATTTTTAATTTTATTATATATTAATTATACATTAACAACTAAGTATGGTGATTTGATTGAGAAAATCCAAAGAAAATTTTTTTGGTCAGGGGTTGAAGAGAAAAAAAGGCACAACCTTATAGCTTGGGATAAGGTTTGTAAGCCTAAGATATTTGGTGGTCTCAAAGTTAGAAGTATCTAAAACATCAATAAGGCTCTACTAGAGAAACAAATTTGGAGGGTCTTTAAAGAGAAGAAAGAATGGAATCATATCCTAAAAAGTAAATATCTTCTACTTTCTTTAGAAGATTGTTTAACTAATCAAGAGGATATCCAAGGGTCCTACATTTGGAACAGTATCAATTTAGCTAAGAATCTAATTAGAAAGGGTGCTAGATGGAAGCTGGGAGATGGGAGGAAGTGTTAGGATTAACAAGGTAGAAATAACAATAATGTGCAAATATAACCAATATCAGAAAATAATAAACCACACAGAAGAGAACACAAGACACAAAGATTTAACATGGTTCACCCAATCCCTAGGCTACATCCACCACTAGGGAGTCCAAAATTTTATTATCCAGTGATTACAACCTAATACAATCTGTAATCCCTTATAGCTCAATTCCACCACAACTACTAAAATCATAGATCATGAAAAAACCCTAACCCTAAGCCATATTATACAATATTTTTAGGAGTAAAAGTGTATAGTGCTTTCCTGGATAGTACTATCCTGATCAGTCACCACAAGCTAACAATATCCCACTTGGTGACTGATCAGTATCCACACTAAAAAACCTCCCACTTGGAGACTGATCCTGCAACAATACCGCTACCATATGAGGCTCCCACTAGATCAAACCATCATGGACTCAGTTGTTTCTTTATTTTGTTTAGTCTAGAAGACCAACTGAAGCTAAACATGAGTTCAACTTCTCCCTTGTTACTACCTTTGTAAACAAATTTTCTGGATTAGCATCTGTATGAATCTTTTCTGGCTTTAACTTCCCATCATCCAAAACTGACCGAATGAAATGGTACCACAACTGTATGTGTTTTGTCTTTGAGTGCAAAGCAGAATTCTTCACAAGATGAATGACACTTTGGCTATTTGTATGTAGAAAATTATCCTTCTTTGGATGTCCCAATTCTTCCATGAAGAATTGAAGCCATATCATCTCCTTCGATGCCTCGATAGAAACAACATACTCTACCTCTATAGTGGATAAAGAAACCACCTTTTGTAGTAGAGAAATCCAACTCACTGCTATCCCACCAATAGTAAATACATAACTTGTAGTACTCCTCCTGCTATCTATATCTAATGCCAAATCTGAGTCAACATAGCCTTGTATAGTAGTAGTAGAACCCCCAAAGTCTAAACACTTACTGGATGTACCTCTCAAATATTTGAGAATCCATTTGACTACATTCCAATGCTCATTACCAAGGTTACTCATATATCAGCTAATGACTCCCACTACATGTGTAATATCTGGCCTAGTACATACCATAGCATACATTAAGCTCCCTACAGCTAAAGCATAAGGTACCTTAGACATTTTAGTCTCTTCTTTTGGTGTCTTGGGACACATCTCCTTAGTCAATTTCAAATGACCAAGCAAAGGTGTAGTGACAACTTTGGCATCCTTCATGTAGAATCTCTACAACACCTTTTCAATGTAATCAACCTGAGATAGAGTTAATTTTTTGTTCTTCCTATCTCTACAAATTTTCATGCCAAGGATTTGTTTTGCTGCCCCCAAATCCTTCATAGAAAAAGATTTTGCTAACTATTGTTTCAACCCCTTAATATGATCCATGTTAGATCTAGCTATAAGCATATCATCAACATATAAACATAAAATAATGTAGTTGTCATCATCTAACCTCTTTAAATAAACACAATGGTTAGAATTTCATTGAGTGTATCCATTCTCATTCATAAAAGTATCAAATTTAATATACCATTGTCGAGGTGCTTGCTTCAAGCCATATAAACTTTTCTACAATTTGCACACTAAACTCTCCTTAGCCTTGACCTCAAATCCCTGTGGCTATACCATATAGATTTATTCATTCAAATCACCATGAAGAAAGGTTGTTTTAACATCAAGCTTCTCTAAATGAAAATCTTCAATAGCCACAATACTTAAAACAATATGAATAGAAGTGATTTTAACAACTGGAGAAAAAATCTCATCAAAATCAATACCATGTTTCTATGCAAATCCTTTTATGACTAATCTGGATTTAAATCTTTTCTTACCTCCATCCTCTTCTTTTATCCTATAAACCCATTTATTCTATAAAGCCCTTTTACCTGCAACTAACTTGCATAAATCCAAAGTCTGATTTTTCAGCAAGGAGTCCATTTCATCTGTCATTGTAGACTCCCACTGAAGCTTTGTATCCACCTGCATAGCTTCATTATAACATTTAGGTTCACCAGCATCAGTTAATAAGATAGAATACAAAGAAGGTGAAAATCTATCTAGAGGTCTACTTAGCATTGTTGACCATCTAACATTCACTGAGGTGTGTGGTATTTGTTGTTGTTGTTGTTGTTGTTGCGGAGCATAAGGAACTACTGGAACATCAACTTTTGGAGTATCATCCATTACTACATAGTCATTTTTTTTCTTCTCATGCTACTGCAACAAATCTTTGTACAATACTTTCTCATTGAATATGACATGCCTGCTTCTTGCAATTTTATGATTTTCAAAATCCCAAAGCCTATAACCAAATTCATCAATGCCATATCCAACAAATACACATTTCTTTGACTTAGCTTCTAGCTTGGTTCTATTTTCAGAATCTATAAGTGCAAAAGCTTCACAACAAAAGGTTTTGAGAAAAGAATAACTCACCTTCTTACCACTCCATGCTTCCTCTGGAATACTGTAGTCCAAAGGAGTAGAGAGGCCTCTATTGATTAAATAAATAGAAGTGTTCATAGTCTCTAGCCACATATTTTTGGGCAGCCTAGTATGCAACCTCATACTCCTTGAATGCTCCATTATTGTCTTGTTTGTGCGTTCAGCCACTCCATTTTCTTGTGGAGTCCTTGGTACAGTTTTCTACCTACGATTACCAGTAGAGGCACAATAATCTTCAAATTCTTTGTTGCAATACTAACCACCATTATCAGATTTGAGACATTTTAATCTTTTTCCAGTCTCATTCTCAACCAAGCATTTCCATTTCTTAAAAGTTTGAAATACATCAGATTTTTGTCTAAGGAAATAAATCCATATGTTTCTCATTGCATCATCTATAAATGTAACATAATACAGAGAGCCACCAAGGGAAGATACCTGAGTTGGTCCCCATACATCTGTATGCACAAGCTCTAATCTCTTATTTTTATTTTCCTTCCCACTCTTCACAAAACTAACTCTCTTTTGCTTTCCATATACACAACTTTCATAGACAAGACAAGAGCAAAGCATCATCTTTGGATTTTTTACTTACCACATTTTCCTCCTTGTTTCTATCATGTTTGTGTATAGTACTTTCCTGGATAATACTATCCTAATCAGCCACCACAAGCTAACAGGAAGATTAAATTATGGGATGATAAATGGCTGTGAGATAGTCCTCTCAACAAGAATTGGGAATGGAAAAATGCTATTTAGGTTTGCAGAGATGCTATAGGTGGAAAGGTTTTTGACTACTGGGTTAATGAAGAATGGATTGATCTTGGCCTCATAGATGAAAATCTTAAGAATGTGAACTTGCAACTTGGTTCTTGGTTTATAAGAAATAATGAACAAGATGTCCTAGTATGGGAACCTAAGGCTAGTGGAAAATTCTCACTCTTCTACTTTTAATATATTTTTTAAGGAAGAAGATCACACTTTTTGCTCTCACGTCTGGAATAATAAACTTATCCCCAAGATTAATATGTTCTTTTGGTTACTTTTTCAAAACAAGATTCTAATTATGGATAATCTCTATAAAAGGGGATTTAATATACCTAATAGGTTCTTTTTGTGTTGTGCTAATGTTGAAACTAGTAACCATATGATGTTGCACTGTCCCTATACTAGAAAAGTCTAGGAAGCCATATTCAAAAAGATCTAGTTGGATTGGATTAATCCTCAAAGATTTCAAGATCTAGTTAATCAATGGATTTGTCCCTTCCTTGGTAAAGAGATCAAAATTATATGGAAAATATTTCTCCTTCATTTCACATGAAGAATCTAGAAGGAGAGAAACAATAGAGTGTCTAGAGACAAACATTGCTCCTTTGATATTGTGGCAGACAAAGTTTGTAGGAGCTTAATGGAAAAATTTAGAATCAATCCTTTGTATGATTCTAAGTTTTTATCCTAGAACTTTAAAGAAATCCACAATTGGGAATTTTTGGGACAAACATCCAAAGTTCCCAATCCTAGAGAAAACATAATATGGACTACTCCTCTGAATCGATGGCATAAAGGAAATTTTGATGGTTCGGCCAAAGGTAACTATTACCATAATTTCCCTGTGCATGCAAATTTGGCCAAATATATTTCAAGGTCTTTGTTTTACCACTACCAAGTGTCCCTGAAATTTTCATGGCCTCACATTTTGTTTCCTGGCCTCTACAATTATTTTAAGCCCCTAGTCTACAGGTTTAAAAATTCATAAACTAGCCGTTATAGGCCAAAACCCTTGAAAACCCTAAGCCTTTGTTCTAATTTGTAGTTACTTTATCTTGGCACCTTAAGTCCTCTTTTCAACATGTGCACTTTAATCTTTTGGCCTAGTCGCTAGTTCTCCTTTTCTTTCTGGTAGTTGTCTTTTCTTCCCGCGACTTAGCGAATACATAGATTCTCGTAATCGTTGATTGTTTCCCGGTCACCGCAAAATATCCTGCGACCTGGTGAACATTAATATCTCTTTAGTCATGTGACCGCTAAGTTCTCCAGTGGTGCTATATTTTAGTCAGTGATTCCATGAATGCCTTGTTCGAGTAATAGCCCAGAGTTTGGCAATTAAGTCCATAGTAGTCAACAATTCAGTGGGCAATTAGCTTCCTTTCAGTCACGTGGTCACTTAGATATTTTGGCGGTCTCAGATAACTGAGGGTCCTAGTTAGAAAGATCTATAGCCGACATGTGTTCTCAAACATTTGTGTCAGAGTATCAGATCATGTGCAGACCGTCGATCTTGATTTGTCATCAGAGCTTCGTTCGGTGGGTCCTTTCTTTTTGATGTGCTCGCATTCGATTGGTCCACCTAGCAATGACTTAGATGCCACAGTGGGACCATGTAAAGGGACCTGCAAAGATGTTAGAAAGATGAAGATTGATGGTTGGCGTATCTTCACAAAGGTTTGTGTCAGAATATGAGATCTTGTGCCAGCTGTCAGATTTGCCAAAGTGTTCAGACTTGTCAGTGGGTCCAGTGCCAGGTTAGGATGAGTTGTCGAGTCCTTATTGGTCAGAATAAAGAGATATGTCAAGTGGTCCTAGTGCTGCATATTGCTAACATGCATGCTTTTGATTGGCCACCGAATGATGATGAGGATTT
Organism: Chamaecyparis obtusa; assembly: GCA_027943335.1. Taxonomy (NCBI): domain Eukaryota; kingdom Viridiplantae; phylum Streptophyta; class Pinopsida; order Cupressales; family Cupressaceae; genus Chamaecyparis; species Chamaecyparis obtusa. Next base: position 91,829 of record BSBK01011977.1, on the reverse strand, counting down.
CCAGGTGGACTGATGTGTTAGTGGGGTCCCAGGTTAAAAAGGACCTAACAGCTAGCGTATAAGCGTAAGGAATATTCTAGGGCTATAAGATCATGCGCCCACTATTAGATCAGTATCTCAAGTAGTGGGTCCAATGTCAGAAGGCTACAACGTGTATCCGAAATGGCATAGTTTGATTGGTTGTTTGATGTGCGACGTGGCCATTGTTAATGGGCCCATGGGGTCAAGGCTTTCTAAAGAAGATAAAGTGCGATCAGATCTTGTGGCTGTTGTTATATCATAGACTCAAGATGCTCAATTGTTATCATAGCAGTATAGCGACAACCATCTGATGGTGTTCTCAAGGATGTGGGTTCTGTGCCTTGTCAAAGATGCTGATTTGCTCAATTTTTATTGGCTGGTGACTACCGCGGTGGTGGTTGACTTGTTAGAAATGGGTTTTTAGACTATTTTAAAAGGCACATCTAGGCCATTCATCTATCAGGAAGGTTATTCATCGATGGGCACATTTTAAAATATATCCACTAGCTGTTATATTTCAAAATTTGAATGCTTTCTATTGGTTTTTCTAGGGGTTTGCATTCTTTTGGCCATGAACGATGTCGGTTAGCTTAGGAATTTAATTCTCAAGATGATTGTGGGTGAGAGGGTGATGGAGGTGACCATTGGTCAGTGTTGTAGGGTATTGTGTCATGTTCCCGCATAGAGAAGTGATGAAAAGAGTTGGTGCCACCTTTGCAAGTAGTACCTCTTCTAGGGAAATAAGATCAAATTTGAAGCCTTCATGGCTTAGTGGAGTTGTAGGTGGGTAGTGTGTATGATTGAATGTGACCTCAAATTAAACACACACACAACATGATCATTACTCACATGATCAGATTATAGAAAATAATATGAGTTATTCAATCCAAAATCTGTAGTGAAGCGATCTGTTGCCTCCTATGTAGACGGGGTGTTTTCAAGATTGCTTTTAGATCGAAAGCCAACAACCATAAGACCGAACTACAATGGAGGATTTTAAAAGCAAAGCACATGCATTAAATCCAAAATGCAAGCAATCTAGCATGAATGCATGTAATCTAACATGAGAATGCAAGTAATCTAATATGAGAATGCAAGTAATCTAATATGGATGCATGTAATCTAAAATGAAAATGCAAGTTCTTTTAAGAGTTTTCAAAGGAAAATGTGACTAAGTCTAAGAACAAGTAAGTAAACTAAGAAAATGAGAAATGCAATATTATACTTAATGAACTAACTAAAATGATAACAATCAAAATCTATGAATCTCAAAGAATGTAGTAGAATTTTACTATAATCTCTATGCTCTCAAAAATTCCATCCTTTGAAATGAAAAGGCAAGCTCTTAAATAGAAAAAGAGGGGGAATCTCGCATGTAACTCCTTTTGCCACATCTCCTAAGTGACTTCATTTTCCATTAAGGCTCTTCACTTTTTGGACAAATAGGCATGGAATTATTTAATTAAAAAGTGGAATTTATGCCACATATGGGGGTGTGACTAATTTGAATAATTTGAATAATTAAATTCAAATAGAGAGATGTCCACTCAAATAATTAAATGATATTAATTCCTTTTTGATGTGTATTAGCTAAAGAAGTAGATTTAATTTAATTTAAAGCACTTAGGACTTTAGAATTAAATTAATTTATCATAGGGATAATTTAGCTAATATAAGTAAAAGACTTTTAGGAATTAATTTAGCATTTGATTATTGTAATTTAGGGTCTTTGCAACTGACATCAAGTCAAATAGATTCAAGTAGGAGAGAAAAAATTGCCTAGCGAGATAGGATTTTGATGACATAGAATTGAAGAAATACACCAAAATTGATGAAATTTAATAGGTGCCAATTTTGGGGTATTACATTTGCCCCTCTTTGAATTGATGTGCGAGCAGTGCATTGATTCAAAGAATAGTCTGAAGTGATAGATGAAAGTAGATCAAAGCATGAATTTTCCAAAGTCTAAGTTAGATTGCAAAGATAGCGGTCTTAGAACAGAACCAGGATTAGGGTTAGATTGCCCCAATACCAAGCTTAGCCCTCTGAGACCTAGGTTAGATTGCCCAGAGAATGGTCTAAAAGAGATTTTGAGAGCCATCTCTAGAATGAAGCTTGACTCCTAGGAATCAGGGTGAGATTGCCCCAATACCTAAAAGATTTCAAGAACCATCTCCAGAATGAAGCTTGATTCTCAAGGATCTAAGTTAGATTGCTCAGATACCTAAGAGATAGATGATAAGATAACAGGATATGAGGCACCAAGATGCCCCAAGCAATGAGAACTGAAGATTCAGATTAGACTGATTCAAGAATTAATTCAACAAGATTCAATGATGCAATCATCCTGCCCCCTCGGGAGTGAAATCAAAAGATGACACGTCAGAAGATGATTGACAGCAAGAGATTACACATAAAGATAAGATCAAAGATTGAGAAGAATTCAAAGCAGATTAAAGAAGCATTGAGAAGATGCAGAAGCAAATCAGAGCAATGGAGAGGTCCTGTTGACCAAGTTTGACCATGGTCGACCAAATTTGAGTAGAGTTGACTTTGATGAAAAGAGAAAAGATCTCAAGAACATGATGCAAAGATGAGGATCTGGCAGGAAGATGACGCCAGAAGGCTGACTGCACAAGCATCCGATCCCAAAGGGTCTCAGAATTTAAAATGTGATTTTGAGCTATGTAGAGATGTCAGATTTTGATTTCAATCCCGAAAACTTGTGCAATCATGATGAAACTAGGATGGAAGAGGAGAACCTCCAATGAACAAAAAGCAATCAAGAGAGTAGCAAGAAAGCACTCCAAATGCAAGCCTAGAATGAAAGATGTAAGTCTAAATGAAAATGCAAACCCTAGGACTTGGTTGTTGGACTCACCGTATTTATCACCATAGATCCTTTCAAGTTCAGATAATCACAAGATGTCATACAATCCTCAATAATACGCTATCATGAGAATATGAATATGACATAAGTCTTAGGTTTGTCAGAATAAGATGTAAGCATTAAGGCACAAGGAGCCAGAATGACCTGAACACCTATTCCTTTTAATCTAGCAAGTTAACATAAGCATTAGAGCATAAATGCTAGAATGACCTGAATGTTTCTTGCGAACAAACACACCAAGCATGCAGGAGTTCCTTCTTTTTCCAAAGATTGCTCGCAGTGACCCTTACATTCACTCAACAGGGCAAGCATTTACAATGTCACTAGTAGCAAAAAGAAGTCACTCAAAAGACAAGGAGAAGAACCAACCTCACCAAAGTGTTCATATAAAAGGAGTCGAGGTACACATGGCCATCCAATATGAGATGAAGGCTCTTACAGACATACACCCCTCTTATATGAATTCTTTGGATCATTGGAACTAAACCAACAAGCAGAAAGCAAAGAAAAAGCAAAGCAAACAGACAAGCACTCAAAGAAAACAAAGCTCAACATGCCTCAAAGGAACACACATTTCGTTTTAGTTTTAGTTTATGCTCATGTTCAAGTGAATTGGAGTCGAATCGAAAAGATGAATTTTGAAGTCTCGATGAGATAACGACAATAGGCAAACATAGTGAGAAGCACTGGTGACTGATGCAAGGGAGAGATCCTGAAAGAGAGAGGTCGAACAAGAGCTAGGTATCAGTAGGTAGATGTAGCGAGAGTCACTGGTGACTGATGCTCGAAAGAGTTTCTGAAAGTGATATGACAATGCCCCCTAGACCAAGCGGGTGCCCCCAAGCATGAACCAATTCCAATCTATGAAGAGTCAAGCAAAAACTCAAAAACAACCGAAGGCAAGTGCATGAGCTAGCAAACCAAAGTGGGAAACAAACTAAAGCAGGAAACAAAGGAAACAAACTAAAGCTGAAAAGAAAACTAAAGCAATAAACTAAGAGCCAAGCGACGCCGAGAGAGGATGTTACTTTAGGAAACAAGTGGTGCCTGTTTACTAGGTTTTCACCAACTTGGCAGAGATTCTATTTTTGCTACCATGATGCTTGTTTACCAGGTTTTCATCAATGGCACATTTTTATCTTTTTCAATTTTTTTGTACTTTTCTCTTTTTTTGCTTTTTTTGTATTTTTTTGAACATCTCATTTGTTTTGTATTTTTTATTTTTTCATTTTTCATTTTTGTATTTTTTTCAAATTTTCTATTTTTTTGTGTATTATCAAGGTGCCTGTTTACCAAGTTTTCACTAGGATAATAGATACATCAAAGCGCCTGTTTACTAGGTTTTCACTAAGATGATCATTTTTTCAAGACATTTTGCAATTTTTAGGATTTTTTGCAATATATCAATTTTTAGGATTTTTTGAGAATATACCATTTTTAGGATTTTTTCAGGACCAATAAGTATGTACATGAGCACATAGAGAATGTCAGCTATAGAAATTCTTCAGATGAAGAGATTTGATGGGCTCTTTGAGTGCCTCTCCTTTAGTGGTAGATCTTTGAGAACATGGTCATTTGTAGTAATAGTCAGGAGAATCAAAACCATATGTTGAAACAGTAACAGGAGAGCCAACTAGTAGTGTCCAACTATCAAGAGATCCATAGTCAGGGAAAGATCACTTAAGTGAGACCCACAAATATCCTTGTGAACACATCTTAACTCTTTGTCAGATTTCCCATGCTCTAAACACTTAGGGAGAGTACATTCTAGATTTCTCTTAGTCATGTCATTAGCAATGAGGAGATGCTGATATGCACTTTGGGACAAGGCAAGATGGAGTGAAGAGGGTAAAGTATGAGAGGCAAGGGTGATGGAATGGAGGGAAGTATGAGAATTTTGGAAGCGTGAATGACAACTTTGATTTTTCCTTTCTTTGGAATCCACATAGCTTTTGAATTTTTTCTTCTTTAATTTGAGGTGCTTTTGATGACAATGCCTGTAGAATGGATTTTGAGATCCATGTTTTATTTTATTTTCTATCTTTTGATTGTCTTCTTCTTTTTGAGGACCTTTGCAGTCTTTTGAACACCTTTGTTGCTTTCCTTTCTTCGTAGTCACATGTCGATTAGACGGGACATGGTGACCTTGAGATATAAGTGGATTCTTATTATTTTTCTTTTTATGTTGCACATCCAAGTTACTTCCAAAAGACTCAAGAATGGTGGATGAAATAGGCTTATGTGACTGGTTCAGGTGGAGAGGTGGAAATGGAAGTGGACGGGTCACTTTTCTAGGAAATGAAAGGGGAATAAAAAATGATGGGATGGGCTCAAGTGAAAATATATCAGTATCGTCCTCATCATTCATGAATGCATCAGATAGATCAAGAAAGTAATCTTCCATAGAGCATTGTCGATTGTGAGTTGTCTTAGAAGAGTCATATAAGTTTGGAGGAATATTATGTGAGCCTAACCAAGATGACCTATTCCAAGAGTTAGGTCCCCTTTCAGGTGGTAAGAGTGCACGAATAGGAACCATTTCAATTCTAGATCTACCAATATTCCATGAAGCTATAATAGAATGGGGTCTTACATACCCATGATTTGCAAGAGCCGTAGGAGTATAGCTTGGAGTAGATTGCCTAGGAGCCATAGGAATGATCTCCATAGGAGGGTGGAAAGGATCATCATCAATAGCTTGATCTGGAGGATCATAACTTTTTCCTCTTTTTGAGTTGTTAAGACTAGCATATAGGTGCATAGCATTGACTAGTATTTCTATAGTAGCATCTGATATAGAGTCTCATTCAGCTAGAGACATAGTCAGAGGTAGACTTTCTTCATAGTTGTCATCTAACATAGGAAGTGTTTCTTTAACAGTAGGATCTTGTTCAGTAGTAGAAGTAGTAGAGTAATCTAGAATAGACATACCTTGGGGGATACCCAAGATAAGGGAAGCATCCAATAGTTTCTCCCAATCAGTATGTGTGCCATTGGAGGTAGTGACATATTTAGTAGTAGCTACAGTAATAGAAATCTGTTCAGTAGAGTGTATAAAATCCTCCTGGTGAGGACCAAGATCATGTTCTTGAAGCACTTGAGAAGGTAGATAAGACTCTTTCTGGTAGTCTAAATTAGAATTTTGATCATTCAAAGGTCTTTCATATGTCATAGGCTGAATCTGTGTTTCTTCATCATCTAAATCTACATGTGAGTGCAAGCTACAACTAGGTTGGTCAAGATCATAGCTCTGATAGCTAATACCAAATCCATCTTCAGAAGGTTCCTCACAAAAACATGGAGATGGAGGGAGAGTTGTCAATGTCAACATGGACTCAAACTGATAATCCCCCATGCCAATATCTTTGATCTTCAAGGTCTTTTCTATTTCTTTCAGCTTAGCATCATAGAACTCAGTGGACTCTCTATTGATGGGAACAAAGTTATCTAACGTTTGGGTAAGCAGCTTAGCAGAGTAAATATTTAGGCCAGCACTATTGTCAATGAGGATGTGGTGGACATGCTTGGGACCTTCCTTAAATTCAATGTGCAGGGGAGCATCATGCGGATGGCTTAAGGAATGATCATCTTCTTCAGAGAAGGATAAATAATGAGGTGAGGTCAAATGACCCACCATAGATTGAAACTGGTTGAGATTGAGATCTTTGGGGATGTTTACCTTAGCGAGGGTTTTATCTATAGATAGTTTTGGTCCAGATGTTGAGGGTTCAAAACCTTTGAGAACAATCTTCACACAAGATCGAGTGATAGCATTCGCACAAGCTGGATACTGTGTAGAGTTATAAGAGGGAGATGCAGGGCCTCGCAAGATAAAGGGATTTTTTGGTTTAGGAGCATCCTCGCTCCTCAGAGAAATGATCATGTCATAGTACTCAACATCAACAGGTTCAATCTCATTGATGAAAATGTCGCTAGTATCATACGTATAGTTGACCACATCGTTGGTATCTTTAGACTTGGATAATTCACTTTTCCCATGAGGAGGAAAGGAGTCTTTGAATTCCTGATGATTTGAATTCTTGTTATGGTTCTGCATCAAAGTCCTATAAACCACATCAAGAGGTTCTCCCAAGGAAGTGGAGTTATTTTTGGGTTGAGAGATCCAAGGTTTGTTTCTAGCGAATCTTGAAGGTGGTTGAGCTTTTGTTGTAGCCTTCTCAGTGGCATTGACCATTTGTATGCTAGAGCTGAGATTAAAGATAGACTTTGAGGGTTTTGGCATCACATTGTCAACAACCCTGTCATTCATAACATCTATGTTTCTATTGATAATCTTATCCTTATCCCTATTTGAGGGAGAAGGTCATTGCTTGTTGTCTTTGTTCAAAATCAATTCTCCCTTCTTGACCATAAATGCTTCTATCCTCACAGCTCGCCTAATCATATTGAGAAAGGTGAGGGGACCTTGCAATCGTACTTGGTATCCAAAATCTGGGACAAGATTGTCCAAGAAGATATCAAGCTTTTCAGACTCAGGTAATTCATGCGGATACTTCATGTATATTTGTCTCCATCTCTGGAGAAATGTTAGGAGAGGCTCCCCTTGTCATTGTTTCAAATTGCAAAGGTCCTGGATGTTGACCGAATATTGAATATTGTGGAATTGATCATAACTCTTGTCATTTTGAGACTGACCATGACCTTGGTCATTTGGGGATTGCTCATGAATTTTGTTGAATTTTCCTCCCCTTGGGAAGTGGAATGGATCTCCCATCTTGTTGGTAGTATTATGAGAGATCGTGATAGAGTCGATAGGTTCAAAAGGATCAATAGGTTCAATTTTAGAAAGTGACCCTTCAGAGTCTTGATGGTCTTCAAACAATGGGTTATAATATTCTTGAAATAATAAGTCAGACTGTATCTAAAACAATGGATTGTAATACTCTTGGAATGACAAAGAATGTGAGGATTCCTCACGAATTTCAGATTTTGCAACAGATTCGGAATGATCTATGTCTTGATTATGAGGTTTACTTCTATCTTGATTAGTATTCTGAATGGGATAAGTCTTTCCACTTTGAGTCGTGATAGTCATAGATGAAGATGTGATGAGAAAAGATTCAAGATAAAGCTAGACTCTGTCTCTAAGATAATGAAGGGGAGATGAATGGTTAGAATAGCCGAGATGCAAGATGAACCTGGTACGAGTCATCAAAAGAGGTGGCTAGAATAGCTGAGATAAGACTATCACAATGTGAGGTACAAAAGGCATAAAGAGATAAGATGAATAGATGAGAGACAATGTGAGTCAAAGCAAAGATCGATCGATTCCTAACTCAAGACAACCAGTTTCTGATGGTGAACAACAGGAAAATAGAAAAATAGATCACGGAAAAAAAGGTAGATCAGATTTATGTCATTGATCAAGTACGTAAGATAGCAATCAAGGAGTTCAAGCAAACAGTCTTCAAGCAATGGGCAAGGGACAAAGCAACCTTGTGCATGAACAGGAATAATGACTTAGTATTTCTACTCCCTAAGGACTCTACTTGTGTATGTTCTTGAAAATGTTTTAGCAAGCACTTAAAACACAACAACATCCTAGCAAGTTGTCTACAAGGATATACATGGCTTTTCCAAAAGGAGTCCTCGATATACGCAAGGTATGTGAGGCACAAATCCATAGATGAGAAGAAATAGAAATCACATAGCTGGGGGGAGACGGTAACCCAAATCTCCTCATTCACTTCTCAAAGGTATAAAGTTCTTTGAGGCTTAGCCAAGAGTGAAATCTAACTCATTCCCAAGAGAGGTGTCTTTGGATTCACCTCCTGATATTTATACTCCGTTGGAACATGGGAGTTAAGGTCATCCCTTGAGGTGATGAAATCCCCAAGCAGGCCTTCTAAAAAAATGAAAAGTAAGTAATTCTCTATCAAAAAGTATTGAAAAGCACTAAAGGTGGAACACTTAACACTTAAAGAAAATATGAGGTGAGTCCACAAGGTGGGACACTTAACACCTCACACAAGCTACAAACAATTCCACAACCTAGAAAACAAGTGAGTTCCAAAAAGCACAAAAGGGTTTCCTAGTGGAACAATTAACGCTTTTTTCCTATAGACCCCTCCCCTTTAATGTGGCACTGAGATTGCAACCACAGGGCGGAAATGAGGGGTCGGCAGATTAGCGAGTCCAATAACCCAAGATAGCAATCTAGATCAATCATAAGTAATCTAAGACTACTAATCAATACTACTCATAAGTGCAAAAGGGTTTGAATCATAGAATATTTAACTTTCCAAGTAAACATGAAGTGAGTCCACAAAGTGGTGCATTTAACTCTTCATGAAAAAAAGGAATGAATCCATGCCCTAGATTACTCAATGAGATTTTTCTGATATTGGAACCAAGAATTACTTAATGTTTAAAAGACAAGCATGCACTTAAACACAAACTTCTATGAAAGCAAATCTATGTTCATTTATTTTCCATTAAGAGCATAAAAAATGTGTTCTATGAAAGCGTGTAACACTCAAGCCAAACACATGAGAGATTAATTTTATGCCCAAACCAAGTGTTATAGAGATTTTAAGAACTCACCTTAAGTCCAAAGATCTGCAATCTAGCATTTAGCACACATCTGAAAGTACAGAATCAAGACAAATCAATGGCAAACCGTAAGATATGTAACATTGTTGTCTTCAAGACAGTCTTTAAAGATTGATTTATTTGACCCATAAAATCACAATATTAAAATTTTTGGAAATAATAAAATTTTTAGCCAACATCAAGAACTATCATTTCCCAAAATTACAAGGTCTTATGATTCAATTTGGTTCCTCAACCAATAACCTTTTCAGACTGCCATTTTTCTGTCATAAACCAGATTTAAAACACTAGGCCCTGCCTAGGGAATCACATATCTTTCTCAAAAAGAATCCAAATGAAACCAAACCAATTTCATAGTAACTATTAATGAATCCAATTTCCAAATATGTAAACCATTTATTTTTCCCATTATAAATCATTTTTTAAGAATAAATCATTGCCTGCAACTCCAATACATATTGTTAAAAACTAATTTTCACTCAAATGCCCATAACTTTCACAAATCTGCATAAAAATGACTCAAACCAAAAGGAAATGAAAGATAATTCACGTATATTTTCAATGAATATTATTAGAGATATTGATTCTTCACAATTTATCCATACCAGATGTTTCAATCTGACCGTATTCAGAGAATCTCAAATTTGCAAATACCCACTTTCACCAAAATGATCACAACTTATTCATTTCTTTATAAAAATGAACCAAACTATAAACATGAGAAAGAGGATTCATCATTCTATCCATCCATTATTATATTACAAGGTTTCCAAGCTGTACATGGCCGTACAAGGCCTGGAAGCAACACTAAAACTAAAAAACTAATCAAGAATGAGGCCAAAAATTGATCTTTTCTGCCCCACGGTGGGCGCCAAAATGTGTATGATTGAATGTGACCTCAAATTAAACACACACACAATGTGATCATTACTCACATGATCAGATTATAAAAAATAATATGAGTTATTCAATCCGAAATCTATAGTGAAGCGATCTATTGCCTCCTATGTAGACGGGGTGTTTTCAAGATTGCTCTTAGATCGAAAGCCAACAACCATAAGACCAAACTACAATGGAGGATTTTAAAAGAAAAGAACATGCATTAAATCCAAAATGCAAGCAATCTAGCATGAATGCATGTAATCTAACATGAGAATGCAAGTAATCTAATATGAGAATGCAAGTAATCTAATATGGATGCATGTAATCTAAAATGAAAATGCAAGTTCTTTTAAGAGTTTTCAAAGGAAAATGTGACTAAGTCTAAGAACAAGTAAGTAAACTAAGAAAATAAGAAATGCAATATTATACTAAATGAACTAACTAAAATGATAACAATCAAAATCTATGAATCTCAAAGAATGTAGTAGAATTTTACTATAATCTCTATGCTCTCAAAAATTCCATCCTTTGAAATGAAAAGGCAAGCACTTAAATAGAAAAAGAGGGGGAATCTCGCATGTAACTCCTTTTGCCACATCTCCTAAGTGACTTCATTTTCCATTAAGGCTCTTCACTTTTTGGACAAATAGGCATGGAATTATTTAATTAAAAAGTGGAATTTATACCACATATGGGGGTGTGACTAATTTGAATAATTTGAATAATTAAATTAAAATAGAGAGATGTCCACTCAAATAATTAAATGATATTAATTCCTTTTTTATGTGTATTAGCTAAAGGGGTAGATTTAATTTAATTTAAAGCACTTAGGACTTTAGAATTAAATTAATTTATCATAGGGATAATTTAGCTAATATAAGTCAAAGACTTTTAAGAATTAATTTAGCATTTGATTATTGCAATTTAGGGTCTTTGCAACTGACATCAAGTCAAATAGATTCAAGTAGGAGAGAGAAAATTGCCTAGCGAGATAGGATTTTGATGACATAGAATTGAAGAAATACACCAAAATTGATGAAATTAAATAGGTGCCAATTTTGGGGTATTACAGGTAGATGCGTTGAAGTTGTTGTGTCTGCAGGTGGACTTAGTCCAGGATCAACATGCAAAGAGAAAGATCTGATTTGATGACCGGTTCTCAGTGATTTTCATGATGGGTCAGCAGTGTACCTTTAGGGTTTGATATTTTTGTGGATCTGTAACCCTAGTTAGGTTAGTTTTGACTCCTGCCTGCGGGCAGTTGAGATGTATATATTGTATTTTTAGAGCTTTTGAGCTCGAGAATTGACTTTTTTTGTAAAAAGAGAAGTTGGACAATTTGTAGAAGAAAATTCATCTTTTCTTAAAGGCCATCTATGGTATCAACTCTACCCTCTGGCTTATACAATTGTAAAAATTCCCATTGATAATACAAATATTGCAAAGGTATTTTGTGACAATCCTTCATGTCCCTATGCTTCCTTGTTTGGATTATCTCTTATTGGATCAAAGTATGTGCATGTTTTCAATGTTATTTTAGGGTTCCTAATCCCTCTTGCTTTCTACAATTTTGTGTGTTACTGTGTTTGATCTAATTTAGATGTTCTTGTGGGTATACCTCAGCCCCTTAACAGTCTTGTCTCAATCCTACACTGAGTTGTAGAAGTGAATGTCTGTTTGTAGGTCATAAGTTGTGCCTTATTCTCAGGCCCTCTTATGAAATATTTATGCAAGCCTATTCAGTAAGTTGTGACCTACTAGACCTGAACTTTTCATTGATTTCATTCCTACATACTGAGATCCAAACCCTAGTTTCGGTGCATCACCTAGTAGGTAGTTTGCTTTCAAGTCATTTCCCTTACAAGCATTCCTTCTATCCCTTTCCATCCAAAAGTTTTACTTTCATGTCAAGAAGCAAATTAAGGTGATTATCCAAGAGGAACCAGCCTAGAACCTAGAGGTCTCATCTCAGTTAGCAAAGGTCCCACAACATGGAGATGATTCACATGTTATACTGAGTTATCAAGACCAAGAGAGCTTGAGACAAAGGTGCAAACTTAGTGTATAACAGTAACCCAAGTGGGGCAGAGGTTGGAGGGTTAGTTAGAGATTGGGCTGGTAATTTTCTGGGAGCTTTTTTTGCACCTTTGGGAATTCAAACAAATCAAGTTGCTAAAGTCAAGGTGGCCCTACAAGTTGTGATGTTGGCTAAGGAGCTGGGATGCACAAAGCTTTGGCTAGAGGGAGACTCTAAATAAATATAACAAATTATATAAAATGGAAGACTGTGGCCTCCTAGACAATAACACATATCATAGAGAAAATCATATCCATTCTTGGTACTTTTCAAGAAGTGTATATTTCTCACGTGTACAAGGAAGGAAATAAGCCTACAGATGGGCTTGCTAATGTGGCGGCCCATAATGAAGCCATCATTATTTGGAAAGAGGAAGTAAATCTTAAAAAAGAGATTTTGAGTCTAATCATGTTTGATAGAAATAATCACAAGGAATGGCTCATAAATAAAATTAGTAACAATGAAGAGGACACTTTTAAGTTTTTGAGGAGTGTGATTTGTCAGCTAAGGTGTGTTAAAATAATGAAAGAGTTAATTGCACACGGATTGTGGGTCATGTTATGCCTATTGAATCAAAGAAGCTTTCTTGAGTTCACGCTTGATGCTAACAAGAGTAAGTAGACATTTACAAAAGACAGGGAAGGTGGGTTGAGAAGGGATGAGCCATAGGACTGTGAAAAATGGAAGAAGAAGAAGAGCTTTTGGAGAAAGCTCCAGCGGGAAGGGGTCTTGCCTTACCTAGAAAGACTTCATGGTTATGAAAAGGAGATTATTGAGAAGTTTGCTACTGGGTGGGATAATGGCAGAGTAAATTTGATGGGTAAATCTTTTCCTCTTTCTTTGAACCTCATATCTAAGATTACGGGGATGCCAGTGGATGGAATGAAGTTTTACAAGAATAATAAGCATATGGGGTCACAGGGTTTAAATATTTTTATGAAAGATGAGGAAGAAGAAGTAATGCCAGTGAAGCGCTCAGGGGATTATGTGGAAATGGATAGGATCAAGCTGATTTGGGCTAAAGTTCTGAAAGTAGTGATGGAATATTTCACTCTTGATGGATGCAACACGAAGATGTATAACTTTTATTTCATGTTGATCAACCATTTCAAGTACCAGAAGAAAGTCTATTTTGCCTATTACCTGCTAAGCTCTTTGAATAATAGTATTCTAAAAAATAGGAAGAATTCTAGTTACCTAGTGATGCATGAAGGATTGATTTTTCTTATAGAAGACTATGCTAGGGATAATATTCTCGATTCTAATCCAAAAATGGGAAAAGGGAACAAAATTAAAGCCAATATGGAAAATTTTGGATCAGTCTCTAAGAAGAAAGAAAAGAAAAAAAGTAAGGGCAAAGGAGAGTTTAGAGAGGAAAAAGAAGATGATATTTCTTCTATTCAGGAAAATGAGGAAGGGATGGCACCAAAGGACAATTTGGAGGATGTTCCTTTGGAAGAAGAAATTGATCCCAAGACCTACTGTATGGGATGAACTTCTAAGATTAAGAACAAAAGGGAGAAGATAACTTAGAATGTTGAAGATTTGGGTGAGGAGGAAGAAGAAAATGTGGTGGAAGAAGAAGATGATAAGGAAAAAGAGAGGGAAGAAGAGGGTTTATAGAAGGAAGAGAGAATGAAGAAGAGAGACAAGGAGAAAAAAGGGAAGAAAGAGGAAGGGAGTCTAAATAGAAAGCCTAAAACTAGGCCTCGAAAAAGAGAAGAGAAAAGGCAGAGAGCGTGAGAGGAGAAGGAAACTTCAACTAGTTTTGTTGTTGATGACTGCATTCTACAGGAGGTTAGGGGTACTGCTGGACATGGAACCAACATCAAAGAATGGCTCAGTAAGGATATGAAGGAAATGGGTTGCCACCTAAAGGCACTGGAAGAAGAAATGGAGGCTCTTAAAGGAAGACTGGAAAACTATATTGAAGAGGTTTTGATGAAGGTAAATACTAACAATAATGATGATAACCTAAATGCTAGAATTTTTACAATTATGGATGAAAAGATAAAGGATATTAATAAAAAAATTAGCTATAATGGTTATTGTATTAGAGAAATTCTGAAGCACGACACTGAGGGCCTCAAGGTCTCTATTATGAACCTGAAAGCTTTGTATGCCTACCTAAAGAGTAGTTTGTTGGAAAAAAATTACCATTATGGTGGTTGATGATGCTGGGGGTAAAGGTTAGTCATCGAGACCTAGAATGAGAACCAACAGAAACCTCAAGAGGAAAGTTCTTGAAATTCCTAAGGATCTTACAAGCCTCAAAGAGTCCATTCTAAAAATGGACGTAATATAAAAAGAGGCCGAAAAGGCCACTGCAGCTAAGATGTAAATTGTGTAGGCTTTTTGCTAGAGGGTTGTTCGTAGATCTACTGTCGACTGCCTTTTTTGACTTTTTAAGCTAGTTTGGTTTTTTCTTGTGTGTAGGTTTTGGGTCCTTCTTTTTATTTCTTAGCAGCCGTTCTTTGTTTATATGAACTCTATTGAATATTTTAAGCATCTTTTGTAAATGGTTTCAGGACGCATTCAAAACATGTATTTACCTTAATGAAAAACTATTTATGTTAAAAAACTATGCGATTTTATTTGCTTATAATTATTATTTTTCTTTACAAAATATTAATATTTAAATCAAAATATATTAAATTAATATTTAATATTATTATAATAATTTTATTTTGAAGAACTTATTTAAATTTAGTTCAAAATATTGATTTATTTAAATTTATTTATTTATAATAGTTTTATTTTTTAAAATTTATTTAAATATTAATTTTTGATGAAAAATAGTGATCATAATATATATAGTAATTTAAGAGTTCTACATATTTTTTCTAATGTTTCACTTTATAGCAAGTAAACTAAAATGACAAGTTAAATTAGTCACAATAATTAATTATAATTTCTTCATATTGTTTATAGTAGCTCAATTTCAAAATGAAAATTCTTCATTATTATAATTATAATTATATAAATTTATAGTAAATAGATTACACTTAATAGAATATAATAAATTACATATTAAAATTTGATTATAATTCATAATATAATTATAATTGTTTACTAAGCTAAAAGGCAAGGCAAGTACTAGCCATTATGTGGCACTTCTTTAATATATTTCATTTTTTCTATTTTTTGGATCAAATTTGTGGATGTATGATTTAGATAAAACTATAAATAAGATACTTAGCTTTCTAAACCAAAATTATAAATTTTTGACTAATCATTTATTTTTCTTATCGTGTACAGGTATTTAAAAACATTTATGGCATTAATTGTTATCATTTAAGAAAAATTTAGATATCAATTATGTTGAAGGAGAATGAATGATAGGAAGACGTTCACTGCAACGAAAATCCTGACGGAAAAAATGGATGTAAATTAGGGAGTAAAATTGTCCAAAACTCTAAGATCATTTTGTAGGTAGACACTTGTGTAAGGATGGATTTGACCGTTTAGGATCCGTTTGGGTGCGTAAATGATTTTTGGAATATAGGCTGATCTGTTTGGTTCACTTGGAAGATTACTGAAAAGATGCAAAAGGAATTTTAATTCTTTATTTTAATTTCTTTGAATATGGTATGTATATGTCTGTATATATACACACATACATGTATATATATACACATACACACGTGTGTATATATACATACACTACTACATCATAGCATGTTTTAAAACATATGTTTAAGATGAAATTCTCCTTTTGTCTTTAACTTGTTTTTTTTTTTAAATTTGTTGCCTCAAAGTAATAGATTGACTTTCGTCTCAAGCACGACAAAATAGAAAGGTCATAAAAAAACAAGTGGGAAGGGAAATTCATTATGAAAATTAAGTGGGCGGGAAATTCATTAGGAAAATTAAGCAGGAAGGTAAACTCATTAGGTTATTTATTTTGTTATCCTCGTAGAGCAGTTCAGATTATCCATTAGATCATTTGGTGTGTTATCCTCAGAGTAGTTCAGATTCATCTTCACCCTGCGAATGGCACAAAGCTCTACTCGAAAAGGTAGCTCTGTTCGCTAGCCGCCCGTTCAACATACCCACCAAGCTGTTGTTCAGTGCCAACAACCTCTGTGTTAACTCAGCGTACGGTTCCTTCTGGCGAAAGACTTTTGTTGGATCAAGGAGTGGGCAATGGACTGACTCCATCGAGAGGGAGGCTGATTGCCGGAGTCCTCTATTCAGGTGCTCTCTAATGTTCGTTTCTCTATTTTCAACATCCTACTCTGCATTTGTTTTGGTGCCCAACTGGGAGAAGAGATCATTAACCAGGTGGACAAAGTGATGAAGGAAATTTTGGTCATATTGGAGCCCCAAATCCATGATTTCCTCCCCCTTCTCACACCCTTGTTCTTCAATCGGTGGAAATGAATTAAGAACCCGCACCGCACTCAAATGGATAACACTATCGCTTATAAGACGTTGGGCGCTCTTGGAAGAGTGAATCAGTTGTTCAGAATCTGATGGCTGTGACAAGCGTGAGGGCACTCATGTGTATATCAACTCACTGATTGATCAAGTGGAGAGGCGGGAGAAGCTGATGGACGAGGAACTCGTGACACTTTACTATAGGGTTTTTTCTGTTGGACTTCCCTGATTTGGGGAAATGACAACCCTTAGGTGAGGGTTTGGAAACTTGCACTCAGAAACCTTATCATTTCATAGAAATAAACTAGCACTTACATTTTTGAAGGGTGCAAGGGTTACATCGATAGTATTATATATATTAAATGACGTCATTGTATTGCTGATGTAGAAATATTTCTTGTAATATTGATATGACTTTTTTATTCTTTATATATGTTTAAACGTAATGGCACTATGGGAGATCGTTGGTTTATGTTAATTATCAATCCTATTTCTCAGGGTAAACAAAGAGAATGTGAATAGGATAAACAAAGAGAAAGTGAAACGTGTGTATAGATTCAATTAAAAACAAATTCTTCAAAGCATGGAAGTGAATTACATCAAGATTTTGCATAGAATGCAGTTAACAATTTCATTGAGAAAAAAATGGACAGACATAATTCATTTTAAAATGGGATGAACCAGAATATAATAGAATATAATGAAAGTCACTCGTAATAAAATAAAAATATTTTTAAAAAAAGGATTGCATAGACACAGTGAGATTAATTTACTGTTATGATATTGTCTAAAAGACCATATTGAGAAAAACAAAAATGTATACAAAAGAAGTGATACCAAAAAACAATATTTGGTAAATATAATCAATTCTTTACTATAATAATAAATATATAAATTTACACATTTTTAAAATTTAAAATAAAGAATTATTAATCTACAATTTAAAGTATGTGACTTTTTTTTCTAATACTTCGTAAATATAACTGGATCTTTATTATAATAATAAATTTATATAATAAATATATAAATTTAGACATTTAAAAATTAAAATTTACAATAAAAAATTATTAATCTACAATTTAAAGTTTGTGAATTTTGTTTTATTTAATACTTGTTTAACTGGTTCTTTAAAATAATAATAAATATATAAATTTGGACATTTTTAAAATTTAAAATAAAGAATTATTAATCTACAATTTAAAATTTTATTTTAGAACTATACATAATCTATGAATGTTTTTCCTATGATAAAAAAGGAAAACCCTAACCCTTATTTCACACAAAAAAAATATAACAAATATATTATAATACTATATTAATATTATTTTTAAATAAACTATTTGACTTAAAAATTTTAACTATAGATATATTTATAAGTTTTTTTAATTTAACATAAATTTCAAATTGAGTTCAAATCAGTGAGTATTAGATAATTCAATCGGTGAGTATTTGGATAATTAAATGTATTTTCATTAATTTTTATTATATTTTTATAATTTGTAAATGAATACATTTTTAAAATACATTCAATACAACTACTCTTGTATAATTTAATCTAAAAGACATAAGCAAAATAAAATTTTAAAATAATAAAATCAAATTTTAAAACAATAATTATATGCAACTATACTTTTAATTTAAGGGGAAAAAACCAACATACAATTAAGTCTTCATCTTTCCAACCAATCTTTTTGAAACAAATATCTATCCAATTAGATGACTTACAATGTAAACAAATATTGCTCTTAACAAATCAAACATGATTGATAATCAAGCAAAATTTTACATGATTTTCAATTCAAGCAAAAATTTAAATGATTTTCAATCTTCATAAAACAAAATTAATCTATTGTAAATTAAAATCTAATCTTAAATCTGAAACTAAGTTAAATTAATTAAATCTAACTAAGAAAATTAATTTTAAAAATTAAGTATTCTAATTAATAACAAATCTAGTTTAATCAAATGACATTTTGATCACATATGTGTGGATCTAATTATATTCTGACAGATATTTATATCTAATTAAAATCTAATCTTAAATCTGAAGCTAAGTTAAATTAATCAAATCTAACTAACAAAATTAATTTAAAAAATTAAGTATTCTAATTAATAACAAATCCAATTTAATCAAATGACATTTTGATCACATATGTGTGGATCTAATTATATTCTAACACATATTTATATCCATTTTCATTGAATTTATTTGACTGCTAGATTATTTTTTCTCTACATAATTTAAAAAAATGTCCATTTAATAAAATATAAAACAGATAGGTTGTTTCTTTCCCTCCTACAATATATGTGTGTGTGTATTTATTTTTCACACAATTAGATTGTTTCTCAGTCTTTTAAATTTTAGAAAAAAATGAATTTATTTTACATATATTTAAATTATTTCCTACTTTTATTAAAATATTCTGATAATATTCTTAAAAAAATTAATTCTATCTAAAGTCACCTATATTAAAATCACCTATATGATAGGATCATGTCAATATTTTGTTTTGTTTTGTTTGGGTAGAAGTAAATGATCATATTTGTTTCATCCTTTATTTTGTCCTTTGCCTTTATCCACTGAAAACATAGATCAGTAAGTATTAAGTCTAATTTACTTTAATTCAATGTGTGAGTAGTGTAAACCTTTACAAGGACTCAATGTCTAACACAATATTCACATCAACTCAAAAATTTGGACAACATTAATTGGTTGTATAAAAATGTATGATGTATACTCTCTTTAACTTCACCTCTCTCTATCTATATCCTATCTGGACTCTATTTCTTTTTGCTCTACTTTATATATCTATCTATCTATCTATCTATCTATCCATATATCTATTTATCTATTATCCATCTACCACTTCATATATCTATATATTCTTTTATCTATTTAACTTTGACCTCTCCCTTCCTTTTTCTATCCTTCCCCCTCTTTTCCTATTTGTCCCTCCCTTCATAACTATCCCCCACTTTGATAGTCAATTCTAATCCATCTACACTCTTTCTCTCCCTCTCTCCCTCTCTCCATATGTTTCCTTCATTATTTTTATCTCTATCGATCTTTTCACCTCTCTATCTCTCTTTTCTCTTTGTATTATTCATCCTATTCACTCTATCTCCCCCTCGCTCTTCCCTTATCTCTCCCTACAATAACAAGTTTAACAAGTTTAAACTGTATCAAGCATTAAAAAAAACATTCCCGACCTTGGTAGACACAATCTTTCCCAAAACCCAAACAACATCGAGGACTTCACACTCTCATTGAATATACAATTACATCATACTAAAATTAAGTGACCAATATAACCGAAACTCTAATTACATTCTCAAACAAAATCATTTAATTTAAACTATTTTATGACCATAAAGTATTAATTTATTTTAATTAACAACTTCAACCCAAATTGAAAATCTCATTTTTGAATAAATAAAATATCTTTTGTTAAATTAATTAAATTAAATCACTAATTATTTAAATTATCAATAGATTAACTTACATTAATTACTACTTATAAATGATTAAATCTAATCTACAAAGAACTAAATTTTAGTATTGCTAACTAAATAATTAAACTCAATAACAAGATACTATTTAAATCTGAAAATATAATTTCCTAAAAAATTACAACAAAATTTTTTACATAATATAAAAACCTCCTTGTTTTATTCTTTTTTATTATCAAATAAAAGAAACAAATCTAAAACATTTAAACTTTATCCTAAATAAAACTTGACTAATATTGACTCTAAAAGAGGAGAATATATTTCATAAGAAGGAAAGGATACTTAGACCAAAAGAAAGTCAAGTACGAATCATCAAATTTCCTCCAAATTAGAGATAACAATGCAAAAAAAATTCTAACATTAATCAGAGAGTAAGAATTTGATAAAAGAATAACGAATCTTGAAATCAATGCCGAAAGTTCCTCAAAGGTGTCACATTTAGGAAAGAGATTTAATAAGAAAGGTAAGTTTTCTGATATAAATCAGCATTACTAAGCAATATGAAAAAAGAAATTATCAAACCCAAAACCTGTACTATGCAGACGACAGGGACGAGAATTAGAAATTTTCACAGTTGCAGGTTTTATGGCAGACAGTGGCCGCTTTTTAGAGTGTAAGATTGCCCGATAGTCTTAAAGAAGCCAGTAAATCAAATATTTAATATTAGATTAATTTATTAGAACTCAGTATAAACAAAATATCTTAAGATCTTCGTTAGAATAATTATTTACTAAAATTTAACTTAGAATAAATATAAAATCATTATTAATAATTAAATTAAATATTAATATAAACTTAATCTATTAGAAATCAGTGTGAAGGAGTTGTTGAGAACATGTGTCTCAACCTTGCAATCTTCTTTTGGAAAATTTCAGAATTTGTTTGCGGTAGTTTTCCACATGTTTATGCAGTGGAAAATGGTTAGTGAGTTGTCAAAAATGAGTCTTGTCCATAGTAGAATATAGATAGGTCATTTAACCTGGTTGTTTTTCCATCTTGAAAAGGTAAATGTAAAAAATGGGCAACATGTTGCATGGTGGTTAAGCCCATAGTTTTGTAAAACCACAAGTGGTTTCCAGGTTGTAAAATCACTATAAAAGGAGGGCTTGGGGAGGAGTTTGATCATTGAGTTTTTGTAAGACCGGATGCTAGAAGGAGTCTCTCCGAGTTCGAGTTGTGGTGATTCGCTCTTGTAAGAACTTGCATTGCAAGTGTATTGTAATTATCTTGATTTGATAATACATTCTGTGGGTTTTGGAGGGTGGGTTTTTTTTCCCAAAAGGGTTTCCCCACGGTAATCACTATGTTATGTGTTTATTGCTATTTTGTTTATGCTTTATTGTGCATTTCTTGAGATCTTTGTGATATTTAAGTTAAAATTTGCATAAGCATCCTCTCAAAATTAGTGTAGGAAGCATTTCCGCACACCTTTGCTTCCTCACAAGTGGTATCAGACCCTGGCTAGTTTTGGTTCTATTTGTTGGGTATAGGGTTTTTTGAGCTAATCAATTTAAGTGGGAGCTTGTGCAGAGTATTTCATTTCTGTATTGTAGGATTGAAAAGATGGCAAACATTTCAGGGAGAATTGATGTAGAGAAGTTTTCTGGCACAAACTTTGAGATGTGGAAGCTAAAGATGGAAGATCTGTTGATTGATCGGGATCTATGGGATGTGATTGATGAGAGTAAGCAGAGGCCCGTAGATCTAACTTTAGCCACACAATATGATGTGACTAATAGAAAAGCTAAAGGTCTCATCAGATTGTGTCTTGTAGACTCTATTCTGATAAATGTCCATGAATTATCTACTGCAAAGAAGCTTTGGAAGAAGCTAAGTGAGATCTATCAAACGAAATCACTTGTGAACAAGATCTTCTTAAGGAAGAAATTGTATTCTTTGAGAATGGAAGAAGGTGGATGAATCTCTGAGCATCTGGAAAGTTTTAACATGTTGGTGACTTAGTTGACCTCTGTTGGGGTGCCAATGGATGAAGAAGAAAAATGCCAAATCTTGCTATGTTTTTTGCCAAACTCATGGGACAACCTTGTCAAGGCCATAGGGAGCACTTTAGTCATCTTGAAGATGGAGGATGTTATTGGTTCTCTACTTTTTGAAGATATGAGAAGGAAGGTCTCTCTGAATGCCAAAGAGGCTTTGAGTGTTTGAGGAAGACCAAAAGAAAGAGGCAAGAACAAAAAGCAGCATGGCTGTTCTAAGTCCAAGAATAAGGGGAGATCAAAATCTCTTGCGAAGTCCAAGG
Organism: Chamaecyparis obtusa; assembly: GCA_027943335.1. Taxonomy (NCBI): domain Eukaryota; kingdom Viridiplantae; phylum Streptophyta; class Pinopsida; order Cupressales; family Cupressaceae; genus Chamaecyparis; species Chamaecyparis obtusa. The sequence continues at coordinate 69,236 of BSBK01011977.1, read as the reverse complement.
CAATCTTCTAGAATTGTGGCAAACCTGGACACTTTCGAAAGGACTGCAAAGAGGAGAAGAAAAAGAAGAAGAAGAAGCAAGATTCTAATTCTGAGTCTGAGAAGGAAGATGGAGATGCTTTCATCACAACCTTGGCCACTCGTGCAAGTGAAAATGCATGGTTAATAGACTCAAGTGCATCTTTCCACATTACTCCTAATAGAAACTGGTTTAGTAAATATGAAAATTTTGATAGTGGTAAGGTGTATTTGGGTGATAACTCGGTACTTGATATTGTTGGTCGTGGAAGTATTCGTGTGAAATTTTATGATGGTAGAATTAGAAGATTTGATGGTGTCTTGCATATCCTGGTACTAGCAAGGAATTTGTTATTTGTTAGCAAGCCAATAGATGTGGGTGTGCATGTACAGTTTTCTAAAGCAAGTGTGAAAATGGTGAGAGGTGCTATGGTAATAGAAAGAGGAAGTAGATTGGGTACATTGTACTAGCTTGTTGCATGCATAGTTGAGTGCAATAGTACTTCTAATAAGAGTTTAGAAAGGACTACTCAGCTGTAAAAGGAGAGGGTTTCTCTTTCAATAGATGGTCATGGTTTTTGGCTACCCAAGGGTGCTCTGTCTACCAAATTAAAGTTGCCTGTGGAGAAGACCATGTTATGGCACCAGAGACTCGGCCACATAGGTGAGAAGGGTCTACAAACCTTGAAAAATAAGAACCTTGTCGATGGGTTGAATGATTGCAATCTTGAATTTGATTTTTGTGAGCATTGCATCTATGGTAAGGAAAACCACATTCAGTTTTACTCAAGTTCTCATAAGTCCTCATGTATTTTGGATCTAATCCATTCAGATGTATTTGGTCTAGTTGATGTTACTTATATTGGTAGATCAGTTTATTATGTTTCTTTCATTGATGATTTCAATAGAAGAACATGGGTTTATTTTCTTCGGAGTAAAGCTAAAGTTTTCAGTCATTTCAAAGAATTTAAAAAAATGGTTGAGTTGTAGACTGGAAAGAAAATAAAATGTTTGAGAACTGATAATGGTGGTGAATTTTGCTCTAATTATTTTGACACTTTTTGTACAAATTGTGGTATTAAAAGAGAGAAGACAACTCCATATTCTCCATAGCAGAATTGAGTTGCAGAAAGAATGAACATGACCCTGATTGAGAAGGCTAGGAGTATGTTCAGTGGTGCTAAACTAGAACAAAAGTTCTAGGTTGAAGCTATCAAACTATATCAGCTCTTGTTGATAAGACACCAATGGAAGCGTGGTCGGGCCACAAACCTTCACTTAGACATCTAAGAGTGTTTGGTTGTGAAGCATATGCTCATATACCAAAGGAGAAGCAAACTAAATTGGATAACAAACCTATCAAATGTATTTTCATCAGATATAGTTATGGTGTGAAAGGATACAAGCTTTGGAATCCTATTGAACAAAAGGTATTTTATTCAAGAAGTGTTATTTTTAGAGAAACTAAGCCTTCTTCTGTTATAGTGCAGCCAGAAAAAACAAAATAAAAGAAAGATGTGATTCAACTACCTGCTACACCAAAGAAAGTTGAATCAAGGCCTTTAGAAAGAAAAGAAGTTGATGAGAGCTCTACGAGTTCAGAATCATCAAAGGAAGAAGAGGTACCTGAAGCTGAGATTGAACCTGACCCTGAACCAGATCTTGTTTGAAGATCTACTAGACAAAGGAAACCACCTGAAAGGTATGGGTATTCTCCTGATGATTGGAGATGCATATTTGCATTAAATGCTAATATTGATGAACTGAGATCTGTAGAAGAGGTTCTTGGTATGAATGATTCAGAGTCCTAGAAAATAGCAATGGTAGCTCTTAAGAGGAATGAAACATGGGACCTTGTACCATTGCCTGAAGGATGAAAGCATGTTGGTTGTAAATGGGTGTTCAAGAAGAAGATGGGTTCAGATGGAAGCATTGAGAAGTATAAAGCACGTTTGGTTGCAAAAGGTTACTCTCAAGTTGAGGGAGTAGATTATGGTGAGATTTTTTCTCCAGTAGCCAAAATGACATCCATTAGATTTTTACTCTCTATTGCAACTGCATATGATCTAGAGATCGAGCAAATAGATGTGAAAACAACTTTCCTTCATGGATATTTGGAGGAGGAAATTTACATGACACAGCTAGAACACTATATGGTGAAAGGTAAAAGTCATTTGGTCTATAAGTTAAAGAAATCCTTGTATGGTTTAAAAGAGAGTCCTAGGATGTGGTACCGAAAGTTTGATACATATGTGTTGAGTTTGGGATTTGTGTGATCTAAATCTGATCGCTGTATATATTTTAAATCTGATGGTGATCATTTCTTGGCTATTGCCTTGTATGTCGATGACATGTTGTTTATTGACAAAGAAAAGGGTTTGATTGCAGAGTTAAAATATCAACTCGCGAAAAAATTTGAAATGAAAGATCTTGGTGCAACAAGATACATTTTGGGAATGGAGATTGTAAGAGATAGATAAAATAGAAAGCTTTGGCTAGGCCAGACCAAGTATGTTGGTACTATTCTGAAAAGATTCAATATTTAGGATTCTAGACCATTGAGTGTTCCTATTACAATGGGAACAAAGCTTTCTAGTTCACAGTGTCCTACATCCTCTTTGGAGATGGAAGAGATGAGTTGAGTACTATATCAGAGTGTTGTTGGAAGTTTGATGTATGCTATGGTCTATACAAGACCAGACATTGCCCAAGTAGTGGGAGTTCTTTCCTGTTATATGTCTAATCTAGGAAGAGCACATTGGGATGTAGTTAAAAGACTTTTCAGATACTTGTGGGGTACTTCAGAGTACTCGATATGTTTTCATGGAATAGAAAATAAGCATTCCTTAGATATTCAAGGCTATGTGGATTCAGACTAGGTTGGTGATGTTGATAGAAGAAGATCCACTAGTGCATATGTCTTTACATTATTCGGTGGTGCAATCAGTTGGATGAGCAAGTGATAGGCTATGGTCACTTTGTCCACTACTAAGGCAGAGTATATGGTAGCTACTCATGCATGTAAGGGAGCCATCTGGCTAAAGAGATTGTGTTCAGATATAGAGTTCAAATAGGGTGCAGTGAAAATTTACAGTGGCAGTCAAAGTGCAATCTGCCTAGTGAAGAACCCTACTTTTCATGCCAAGACCAAGCACATTGATGTACAATATCATTTTTTGAGAGATATGGTTGAGGATGGCAAGGTGAAGCTGGAGAAGGTAGAAACTTTGGTGAATGTTGTTGATGCATTAACTAAGCCCATGAGCATAAAGAAGTTCAGATGGTGTTCAAAGTCTATGGGCCTCTCGGCCCCTAGCAATTAAGTCCATGATACTTTGGATTCCCTGACCATTGCAAGGTGTTCGACAAGTGGGAGAATGTTGAGAACATGTGTCTCAACCTTGCAATCTTTTTCTAGAAAATTCTAGAATTTGTTTTTGGTAGTTTTCCACATGTTTATGCACTGGAAAATGGTTAGTGAGTTGTCAAAAATGAGTCTTTTCCATAGTAGAATATAGATAGGTCATTTTAAAGCCTTGATGACTCATTTTGTGACTTTTATGGGGGTCTGAACTAGAGGACAAAATTATGGACGGGATTACTATTTTAACCTAGTTGTTTTTCCATCTTGGAAATGTAAATGTCAAAAATGGGCAACATGTGGCATGGTGGTTAAGCCCATGGTTTTGTAAAACCACAAGTGGTTTTCAAGTTGTAAAATTACTATAAAAGAAGGGCTTGGGAAGGAGTTTGATCATTGAGTTTTTGCAAGACCGGATGCTAGAAGGAGTCTCTTCGAGTTTGAGTTGTGGTGATGTGCTCTTGTACGAACTTGCATTGCAAGTGTATTGTAATCATCTTGATTTGATAATACATTGTGTGGGTTTTGGAGGGTGGAGTTTTTTTCCTGGAAGGGTTTCCCCATGGTAATCACTGTGTTATGTGTTCATTGCTATTTTTTTTTATGCTTTATTGTGCATTTCTTGAGATCTTTGCAATATTTAAATTGAAATTTGCATAACCATCCTCTCAAGATTAGTGTAGGAAGTGTTTCCGCACACCTTTGCTTCCTCATAGGAGTATCTTGAAAGCTTCACTAAAATAATGACTATTTATCCTTTTCTTACTCAGAATAAATATAAAATCGATATTGACCATTCAACCCATAAAAATATAAACCAAAAACTCTAGGCATTAACTCTCTCTAATATTAAGAAGATTTTGTTAGTGCTTTGGTTAAATACATTGCGAACAAATAAAGTCTAGATGTACAAAATATTGAGCTGTGTAGTTGAATAGTCAAACCTCTTTCTAGCTATTTAATCAGGCTAGGAAAAGCTTTGCTCAAATGGAAAGTATAATCATACCAATTGTGAAGTTGCACCAATTGGCTATTTAGATTTGTTGCTAGAGAAACGGATGCCAGGCAAATGGAAGCAGTTACTGAAGCTCCTAAGGTCATGAAATTACTTATAGAACATGTGTTTTCCTTGTATACATAACAATTAACAATCTCATATTTCTTATCCCTAGTGAAATGTTGGTAATGTGTTTTACTATCTTATAGCAGTCATGTTTTACTATGTGATTTACTAGCTTAGAGAAACACACAAGAATTTTTAGTCACCTCTCTCTTCAGTCTAATGATTTTGGATTTTCATATTTTCTAATTTATGTAGTCTATACGACATGCATCATAGTCAGTCTGGATTAGCAAATGTATGTGAGTATATGAAGATTGAACATATTTTAATTAAATAATTTTAAAAATATTATACATTTTAATAATTTTAATTGAAACTTATGAATTTAAGTTACATCTTTAATTGAAAATTATGAATTTAAGTTTATTATAAAAGTTTATTGTATATACATGAATCTTGAAACTTGTGAAAGAAAAATAAAAATATAAAACAATATATACTAAATGATAAATATGAAAATAAAACTATTTGGATCTAAAATAACTTTCTAAATTAATTTATAAAAATATAACAAAAATAAATTATCACTGTCTTTTTAATTTTTTTTTTAAAGAAAACTCAACATTCATCATTTTCTTATTTATTTTTCTTTATAATATAATAATGTATAATATATTTTTAATAACTATTGATAACAATATCATAAACTGTAAAGATTATATATCTACATTACTGAATACAAAACAATGAAAAACCTAACAATATTGAAATAGATCATTTGTGAGAATCATGTAATAATAAAATAAATCTCTAGCTTGCATTAAGATGAGATCCATGTTTCCAGATCTTAATCACTAAGATTCATTTCATAAATTTTTTCCTACCATCTTGTTAAAAGGATATAGATATTGTGGACTTCTCTTTTTGGATGGTTGTAAAACACAAATAGAAGTATCTAAGAAAAGTCCTTCTAAAGATATGAAGATAAATATTCTACACCAAAATCATGTTTCGACTTAGCTATTTCCTAATCTATTCCAACATTTTTTTTTTTTGGTTTGCTTGCATGATGGGAACATCATTGGTTCTTATGAAGTGTTGTAACAGAAGGGAGATGTATACTTACATAAGGTTGATTCAATATTGTCCTAACTTTGGTAACCTTTTTAGTGACCTTGTCATTCTTTCTTTATAATAGTCTTTAATTTTCATAGTTTTTTTCCCTCTACTTGCCAGCCACTTTTATTAAGTAAAAAAAATTTAACTGACACCATTTTCTTGTTGGAAACATAAAAACCAAGCCCCCTCCCCATGTAAATGTTTTAAGTCCATGTAAATAAATCTTTGATCATTAATACAAATGTAAGTGTAAAAATTGATCATTACTTTTAAAAGATCATTGAACATTAAACAACAATTTTCATGTAAGAGAGGAATAATGTGAACACCTTATTTACAGCTGAAGGAATCTTCGCAAACTCATGAATATTGCTAATCTTTTTAGTGGAAAAGTTAGAGACTCCAATTGCTCTGGCGAGACCATGTTCAACACAGCTCTCCATTGCTTGCCAAACACCTTCCATATCTAATGCTACGACATCATCTGGTGTTAGAAGAGGACACATAGCACTCTTTTTGAGGGCGAAAGGCCAATGGATTAGATACAAATCCAAGTATTGTAATTTCAACGCCCTACAAGAGCAAAAGAGAACACCATAAGAATATCTCATGAATAACAAAACATAAAGCCTAGTCAATGTTATCAGATTTCTACTATCCATTTGCATTTAATAGTAACTTTTAGTTTTCATTTTGTGTATTGATGCTAAAAATTAGAAGCTACTATTGAATATAAGGCCTGCTCTTACTCTAAGCTTTTTCTAAGAGTGGGAATGACATCCTGAGGATAGTAGTCGGTGCCCCAGAGCTTGGAGGAAACAAAGACTTCCTGGTGAGATACAAGACCCTTCTCAAAGGCTTCCATCAAACACTCTTGTGGATAACTGATGCTGGTGTTGGGAGCTCCCTTTGATCTTCAACTTGTAGATTTATACTTTTATGGATAACTTTTAATGATACTTTGACTCTATCACCACTCCAAAGTCTACAAGGAAGAGGGCCAATGAACAAGGATCAACAATGAGATCCTCCTACACTTTGAGCCTTAATGCTCAGGCGGGTGTACCCTTGACTCACTTCTCCAAAGGAGTCTCAAAACAATAGTCAACTATGTCCTTTACTTACTGACTAAAAGATATTATCATTTATATGTGTGTATGATTGATGGTGATGGACTGCTTCCAAAGAATAGATTAGTGCCTTAACCCAAGGCAAAGAGTTAGTTGATAACATATATCAACTAAGACCTTAACTCAAACACACATGAACTCAGAGTAAGTGCTTTGCCTATTACATCCCTCACTCCCAAACCTGATCATCAAATTCCAATCCAACAATGAACCCACTAAAATCACCCTAAAGGCTTTAATCCCAACTTTGTTAGGAACTCCAAGCTGATATAACAATACTCTTTGTTTACCATATGCTAATCCACCTTATGACATTAACATATATGAGTTCACAATCAAAACAAGAAGACAATCATCAATTTGAGACAAGAATTCAGGTGTATTCTTATATTAACTTCAAAATCAATACATGACCAAAATGACAAATGCTAGGAACAAAAAACAAAATCCAAGCTCTCCTTGTTCAGTATAATACCATCAACAAAAACACTTACAAAACACTACTTTTTTCAATATATACCACCACTAGTCATCTTGGAATGCCCAAAACAGGATTCAACAAGCTTCGGATGACTAGGGTTAGGGTTTTACCCACTGAAACAACCAAATCAATCAAAAGTTAAATGCAGGGGAAGAAACCCAAGCAACCAGGAGAAGACAAATCTCGAAGTGATCCTCAATCATGACAAAATCCATGAGAAAGTACTGAGAACCACAAAAATGCCTAATTTGTCAACCAATTCAGCCACCTACAACATGCCTCGAGCACAAAACCATACTTCTCTTGGTACAAAAACATCATGCCACTGACCATAGAGACCCTCAAATCAGTCAGCAACAACCAATGCCACCAAACCAATTGAAATCAGCTCCAAAAACCATAAATTTTGGTACTTCCTATCGCTTGAAACCCTCTGCAAATTTGAATTTGAATCTCAACGATTATTTTCATAGCACCAGTAGCGAATCGGAGGTCAACATTTGAAATTAGGTCAACTTTAAGTCCTGACCATCCGATCCTTTTATTTCATGGGTTTTACATCTTAACTCAACTGCTATCCTCAGGTTTACCTCTAGTGAACATGCGACAAAGCATTTCTTTATTTGTGAAATGAAAAACTAACTCACCGCTTAACCCCGTGAACTAGAAAACAAAGGAAAACAAACTTACCCTAGTTACATTTGGTGAACTGGCGACAAAGGTTTTCGCTAGTTCGCATAACACTTTTTACCTCCGCCAATTCATTTAGTGATTACCTGAATCCTTTTAAAATTTTTCAATCCGCTAAACACTTTTATCTGTACCACTAGACCTTAGACCCCCACCTGGGCCCACTATTTTCCACTTGTCAGCAAACCATTTGCTACTCATGCTCGGTCATCTCTAACATAGGACCCACAATCAGTAATCCTTCAAATCACATGGTGGGTGCATGATCTCATGGCTCTGACACTACTCATGAGATCATACGCCAACCATAGATTCTGTCCTCGTCACCAACTTTTTTGACAATGTCCCCACCCTGCTTTATCATCCACATCGACCAATGAGGAGATGCCATTTGTGTACACGTAGCAGTGGACCCACCATATTTTTTCACCTCTGGAAAAGGTAAAATCGATGGTTGTTTGAAGATCTCATGCATCTGACACATTCCTTAAGAACTTACGCCCATCGTCGATCATCTGCAAATGTCAGGACCCTTTGACAAGCCAAAAAACCAGGTCCCACTAATAACTACCAACACATTAAAACAAGGACTAATGAGAAAACACCAACTACGCACACCTGGTAGATGGACCCACTAACACCATTATACCGCTTGGAAGATTGGACGGACGATGCATGATCTCAAGGGCTTGGAAGATTCCATGAGATCATACACCTATCGTCAATCATGAATCTTCTGATTGAGATATTGGACCCACCTAATAACACATCTAGCTCACTAACACACCAACCAATCAGATGTGGCCATTTCAGCACCCTCTGATAGTGGACCCACCCGCTTGGAAAAGCTACATCATGAAAAAGAATCAACGACTAGTGTAAGTTTGCAAGCCTCTGACAAATCTTATGAAAACTTACACCTGCCATTAGATTGAGATGGTGTCAGAGCCAGGACCAGGAAAAATTAATTCAAAACATTACAAAGAATTAAAGGTGCAGGACTTAGGAAAATTAAACCCGCCAGACTTTATGCTTAAGGAAAAATTAAGCGCTCAAGAGTTAGGGAAAACACAAAGCATTAGGCAGATAAACTTAGGAAATATTTGCGCACATGGGTTTTAGGGAACATAAGTGGCCCAAAAAGGTAATGTTAAAATAGAATAGGGCTAGGGTAAAACAAAAGTTTTTTCATGCAATGACTAGTTTTTTGAATATTTTCTTAGGGTTTAAGGCCAAAGACATGAAAAATACTATAGAGACCAGGGGATAGATGATGAAGCCATGAAATTTTTTGCACATGCTAACAACTAGTAAAACATTTTTTGGAGAGTTTTTTAATTAGTTTTATTATTTTTATAGAAATAAGGAATGTGCAAAGATTTTCATATTTATATTTAGAATTTAGTTTTTATTTGTTTTTTTAGTTTTATTCCTTGCAAATAAAACATGTCTAGATACATGTGTATCTAGTTGTTGTTTTTTCTTGTTTTTCCTATGGCTATGAATTTTATATATTCAGCCATTTGTAATATTTTTTTACATAGAGAGTTGCAATAAAACTTGTTTTCAGAATTTATTCTTTTGTAAAATCTTCATTTGGTATCAGAGCTTTAGGATTGTGAAGCTTTCAGCATGGCAAATAATTTGCAAATTCTAGAATTTGATGGAGTTGATTATCAATATTGGTCAATCAAGATGAAGACCTTTTTGATAGGAAAAGATTTTTGGGAGATCTTTGAATCAGGATATGAAGGATCTGAGAATTGGGATGATCTCACAGCTAATGAAAGGATATTGAAAAAGGAAGCTAAGAAGAAGAATGCAATGGGTCTATTTCACATTCAAATGGCTCTTGAGAAGAGCTTGTTTCCCAGAATTGTTGATGTACAGATAGCAAAGGATTCCTAGAAGAATCTAAAAGATGCTTACGATGGCAATGACTAGATCAAGGTTGTGAAACTACAAACCTTGAAGAGAGAATATGAGAATTTGAAGATGAAGGAAAGTGAGAATGTGGGTGATTTTTCTGTAAGAGTCAAAGATGTGGTTCATAAAATGGCCACTTTGGGTGAACCTATGAGCCAAGATCATGTGATACAGAAGGTATTGAGATCTCTAACCCATAAATGGAATACTGTAGCAATTATTATGGAAGAAAGTAAAAACTTAGCCACCTTGGAGTATGATGAGCTAGTTGGATCTCTCATATCACATTAGTGAGAAGGCTTTTGCTTCCCAATTGCAAATTCTAAAGAATGATGGTGCTAGCAGCAACAATAACAACCATAGAGGTTCAAGAAGAGGTCAAAATCAGAACTTTTCAAGAGGAACTAGAGGAAGAGGAGGTGCTCAAGGAGGAAGAGGCAGAGGTAGATTTGATAAAAGAAACATTCAATGTTACTATTGCAATCGGTATGGACACTATGAGAAAGAGTGTAGGCTGAAATCAGGTAACAATAATGCAAATTATGCTCAACAAGATGAGGATCCTTCCTCAGGTAATTTATTCTTATGTTATAGCAAAGCTAACAATAATATGAGTGATGTCTGGTATTTGGATTCTAGGTGCTCTAACCATATGTTTGGTAACAAGGATATTTTTTCAAAGCTTGATGATGGCTATAGATCCAATATTACTCTTGGTAATAATAATACAGTGGAGGTTATAGCCAAAGGAGCCATGGAAGTTCAGACAAAAGAAGGTATAAAAAATGTTCAAGATATCTATTATACTCCAAAATTGAAGCATAATTTATTGAGTGTTGGGCAGCTATGTGAGAAGAATTATAGAGTTGTATTTGAAAATATGAAATGTACTATCTATGATAAGAATCAGGTCAATAAAGTGATTACAGTTGTTCCTATGACAAAGAATAGGATGTTTCCCTTGAATTTTGGTGAAAATGACAATCAGCTTGTGAATATGGCTTATGAGGATAAAATTTGGTTGTGGCATCTCAGGTATGGTCATTTCAATTTTCATAGTTTGAAGATTCTAACATCAAATGCATTGGTTCTTGGATTGCCTAAGGTTGAAGAGCACAACAAAATTTGTGAAGGATGTGCAAAAGGGAAGCATGCAAGAGAATCATTTCCAAAAGGAAATGCATGGAGGGCTCGTCACCCACTTCAGCTTATTCATTCTGATATTTTTGGTCCTATGCAAACACAAAGTTTGGGTAAGTCATCATATTTTATCACTTTTATTGATGATTACTCATGCATGTGTTGGGTTTATTTTTTCAAGACTAAGGATGAAGCCCTTGATACATTCAAGAGGTTTAAAGCCTGTGTAGAGAATGAGGAAGGAAATACAATCAAATGTTTGAGAACAGATCATGGAGGAGAGTATTGCTCAAAAGATTTTTAAAATTTTTGTGAGATGAATGGGATCAAGAGACAACTCACAACTACTTACCTCAACAAAATGGAGTGGTTGAAAGAAAGAACTGTACTATGGTAGAAATGGTAAGGAGCATGTTACAAACCAAGGGTTTGAACAATACTTATTGGGCTGATTCAGTTTCTACATCACTCTATATTCTCAATAGGAGTCCTACAAGTGCCCTAGACAAGATGACTCCCTATGAAGCATGGTATGATAAAAGGCCTAATGTAAATCATTTTAAAGTTTTTGGTTGCTTGGCTTATGTTTGTATACCTGATCAAAATAGACAAAAGTTAGATGCTAAAAGTGAACCATGCATTTTTGTGGGTTATAGTGAGGAGAGAAAAGCTTATAGATTGTATAATCTTGTTACTAATAAGATTCTTGTCTCAAGAGATTTTATTTTTGATGAAGGGAGAGTTTATGGTCATCAAAAAGGCCATGTTGAAAAGACAAAATCAGTTTTGGATGATGCTATTATTGCTGATAATAATAATGAGCAGCCAACTAATGAATCTATTATAGGATCTCCAAGTCCACCAAGTAGCTCCTGATTAATTCCAAGTGGAAGTCCATCCTCAAGTCCAAGTTCTACAAGAAAGGTAAGAAGATTAAGTGATATTTATTAGAGAAGTCAAAATCAAGAACATGAAGAAGATCCAATAGGTGAGACAGTAAATTTTGCATTACTTGCTAAAGCTAATTTTGAGCCATCATGTTTTGAAGATGCATGTACTAATGAGGTTTGGATGCAAGAAATGAATGAAGAGATGGATTCCATTGATAGGAATGAGACATGGGAGCTTGTAGAGCTTTTGCATGAGAAGAAGAAGATTGGCATGGAATGGGTCTACAAGATCAAATATAATAGTGATGGGAGTGTGGAAAGATACAAGGCAAGATTGGTTGCTAAAGGTTTCACTCAAAGGTATGGCATTGATTATGAAGAAACTTTTGCACCAGTAGCAAGACAAGAGACCATTAGAATGCTTATTTCACTTGCAGCTCAAAAGAAATGGTCTATTCATCACATGAATGTGAAAAGTGCCTTTCTAAATGGGTACTTAAAAGAGGAAGTATATGTGGGACAGCCACAAGGTTTTGAAGTTAAAGGCAAAGAAGATCATGTTTATAAGCTAAAGAAGGCTTTGTATGGCCTCAAGCAAGCACCACATGCATGGTATGCAAGGATTGATGGATATTTTTAGTAGAATGGCTTTCAAAGAAGTAAGAGTGAACCTACCCTTTATTACAAGCAAGAAGGTAATGATATTATCATTGTGAGTTTGTATGTTGCTGATTTGTTATATATGGGTAGTTGTTCTAAGATGAAAGAGGAATTCAAAGTTGCTATGATGAATGAATTTGAAATGAAAGATTTGTGTCTCATGAAGTATTTTTTGGGAATGGAGGTTTATCAATGTGAAAATAAAATTTTTGTTTGTCAAACAAAGTATGCAAAGGATATGCTAAAGAAATTTGATATGGTTGATTGTAAGCCTCTTTCTACTCCAATTTCTCATGGATTTGTATTATGTAGAGATGATGGTGCTGATATTGTTGATGAGACATCATATAGAAGTACTGTTGGTAACTCACACAAGGCCTAATATTTCTTACTCAATTTCATTGGTTTCAAGGTACATGACAAATCCATCAGAAGAACATATGAAGGAAGCCAAGAGAATTTTGAGGTATGTGAAAAATACTCTCTATTTTGGAATTCACTATTCTTCTAAAAAGCTTGAGCTTGTTGGCCTTAGTGATTCCGATTAGGGAGGTAGTTTGGATGACTAGAAATCTACATCTGTTAATTGTTTTTTTTTGGGCTCTAGTTTAATCACACGGAGTTCAAAGAAGCAAAGTATGGTTGCTCTTTCTTCTATAAAAGTGAAATATGTTGCAGTCACTTTAGTAGGCACACAAGCTTCATGGCTTAGAAAGCTTCTTGAAGAAATTGGTGAGATTCAGGTTCAACCTACTGTGATTTTTTGTGACAATATTAGTGCCATTAAATTGGCCAAGAATTTGGTTCATCATAGAAGGACAAAACACTTTGATTTGAAAAAACACTTCATTAGAGATTTGGTAGAAAAGAATGCAATTGAATTGAAATACATCAACACAAAGGCACAAATAGCGGATATCTTCACAAAGGTGGTTGCAAAGGATCATTTTTTGACACTCAGAGATCGAATTGTTAGTGCTCTCAGCATCAAGGGGGAGTATGTGGATAACTGATGCTGGAAAAGCATTTTTTGGAGAGTTTTTTAATTAGTTTTATTATTTTTATGGAAATAAGGAATGTGCAAAGATTTGCATATTTATATTTAGAATTTAGTTTTTCTTTGTTTTTTTAGTTTTATTCCTTGCAAATAAAACATGTCTAGATACATGTGTATCTAGTTTTTTTTTTCCTATTTTTCCTATGGCTATGAATTTTATATATTCAACCATTTGTAATATTTTTTTTACATAGAGAGCTACAATAAAAATTGTTTTGAGAATTTATTCTTTTGTAAAATCTTCAACTCTCCCATTACCCCTTTTGTATGGTACATGCTTGCAGTATCAAATGCTCGATAGCCAACCTAATCACAGATATGCTTTATTGGTTTAAGAAATTATGTAGACAGCTGTAAAGTAATGAAATACAAGTAGACTTTTAACTGACCTGAATGGCTACAAGCACTGTGACCTTAACATGCTCGAGTGGTGCGGAGCCCTTGGTTACCATGATATCATCTGCGGCCAAACTGAAGCCTATTATAGGGATCTTGAAACCATTGTTTAGTGTTACTGTTACAACTTCGACCATTTTATCTCTACAAAGCACTCTCTACAATGACTTTCTTAATGTAACAAGAAGGCCATTGCTTCCTCAAAGACAAATGTGCGAATGTAGAGATACTTCTAAAAAATGTTTGACATGCAGAAGTAACTCTTGTCACTCAGACACAAGGAAAGTTAAGTATGTAAAATAGGCCAAAGAAACATCTGTAATGAATAGACTTTGCAATTTTTTGATGCCGTTATTTTTTTTTTCCCAATGTAAGACTGCCAGAAAGTTTGAAAAAATTGACAGGCATCTCCCCAGGAGAAAGCCTATCGGCTAAATATAAGGTTGATTTGGTTGTGGTGGTAATGACTTGGAAAATTGTAAATTTTGCCTCTTCAAATTGTTAATGAAGGCAATAAAAATGAAAATGGATATTTGGGGAGTGTTGTTGCTACCATCCATTACCTGCTTCTCTACATGTTTGGAAGAGACAATAATATCTATCCTCAACTTCAAGCAAGGCATTAGCTTTACCTATCAATATTCTTCTGTTGTCCCATTTGACTCATGGAAAGGGTTCAACTAGTGCACTTCCAGGAAAGTATCACACCAACTTAGATGGGCTTGTCCCTTAATATAGGTAGTGATTTTCCACATACAAGTATAAGTTACATATAATTAAACTTCACTTATAATAGTCTTAAAATTTTTGTTGATATTTTTGGATAGCAATTAAACTTTTATATGCATTTTCTACCGTTTTGCAGATATGTCTTCAAATTATTTAATTGAGCCACTCCCTATGATTGATTGTTTTGAAAAATAAATAAATGAGGACGTGGTAACAAGGCCATTGTCTTAGGCTGATTGCATAAGGTATTCTTCCACAGTTCCACTCTTTGTTTGTCAATTTTGATTAGTTTTTTTTTCCCACATAGGAAGCAATTGTATTTTCCTGGGTTGATATGTTGGACACAATAATTTATAAATAAGAAAACTATGATAATAATGACATTAATCAATGTTGAAAGATTTCTCCTTGTGGTTTGGAAGTGCTTCTTAGAAAATTTTCTTTTTGCTCTAAATATTCTTCTATGAATTTCAAATATCATTAAAACCTTCAAGATAATGCTCAATTTGAATGAGTTCATGGACTCCTAATATTACATAAAAATCATCTCAATAATACAGAATCTATGATCATGTTGGTTTCAGATTTTAAACAAGGTCACTCATCCTTGTAATCAATCATTTTGCAATTTAAAGCTTACTGTGCCTTACTCTTTGTTGAAGAAAGCATTATCTTACAGAGTTGTTTTAGCAACCCTTAAATATTTGATCATGAATACAATATATACCATTGATTATTTTGTATAGTCATTATAGTATTTTATGATAGGACTCTCACATGCCAGTCCATGGAAAGCTACCCACATCTCTGATATCAAGCCTTGATTTGATTAGTTGTTTGTTAACAAGGGTTCATTTACTTGGAATTTCCCTAAATATTGCAAATAAAATTTATGTTTCATGAGAAAAATGGAATATGAAAAATGGAACAAATATTGGTTGAAGCAATTCAATAACTGATAGATGTAAAGTGTAGAAAAAGTTGCTTATATAGTTCGCTTCCCAAGTAAACACATGAGTGTAAAGTTGATTATTAAAAATTTCTATAAGAGATGTTAAATATAATAATCTATACTGTTAGAGAAAGATATATTTTCTCCAAAGAAACATTCCATGTTTGGAGTCATGATAAACATAAATTGTGAGGCCCACCTTAGGCCCACATAGTGATCCCGATTTCTAGACTTAGTTTCTCATTTTGGTTATGTTTATTGAGATACTTGGAACTCTTTCGATCTACTGTTATGTTGTGATGGACATGTTAGACTTTACTTTTTGTTGAATTTGTATGTGAATCCATGATTAATGGATTTGAATTTGACCGTGTTAGATTATATTATTATATGATGTTATGAGAACCTGATAACTAGATTATGGATGATCTTGATTTCATTTGAATTATGCTATTGAATCATGAATTGAACTATGAAAATGGAATTTATTTGATGTGATTATTGAATCCTATATGATTACGTGCAGATAGTTGAATTATGACATTTCTTTCTATGTGCTTGAATGTTCAATTGAATTGTGTTAGATCATTACTTTTTGTATGATTCCTTGTACGCAATTGAGTTAAGATTAATGTGTGGATATTACATCTTGTATGTTTATATATGATGGTTTTCTTCCTTGAATTATTGATGTTGCATTTAGGTTTTGCAGGTGGAAGGACCATGGAAACATTCATGGAAACCACATTGAATGCTTGTGCTATCAGTAAAGCCAAGGCCCCATCTATTGAAGAGACCAGGGCCTTGTTGTGAAGTGTTTTATTTTGTAACCGTAATGTGAATGTATGTGTAAGATTGTTAAGTGTTGTAATATGTTGGACATACCTTAATTGTGATGTTAATTATGTGAGTGTCACTTGACACTAGAGTTATTTGTTAACTAAGGTATGTCATGTGATTGGAGTGTGAGAGCAAGTCCTAGAAGCTTCCTCGGGGGGGTATTCTAAGTGCATCCTCTTGTCTTAGGACCCCTAAATGAAGTCATACCTTACATTTTCGTTCATAAACTGAACCATGGTTTTTGGAGGGTTAAATGGGACCCTAGGCGGTAGTTTCATGCATTTTTAGGTAGCCCATTCCTTGTACCCAAAGGTTAGGGGTAATTTTAGCATGGGAAAAGCCATATTTTGACCTTTTGTCCCCTCCAATAGTGCCCATTTAATCTTGAACGAATTTGCAACTTGCATCATGGACCCAGAAGTACTTCCTAGGACCATCTTTATGAGGGTTGTGGAGAGTTGGTAGGGGGTCCCTTTTTAGTAGAACTTTTAGAGGGGTTTGGGTTGTTCACCCACTCTCTACCTTTAGAGACCACTAAACTTGGAGAAGGGAAAAGCTAAGGATAGAAGAAGGAAAAGGCTCAAAAATTCATCATTTTTGCATTGGATCATAGGTTGGAGGATCTTGCTCTTCATCTCTCTCATTTTTTTGTAGATGAATCTTGTAGTTGTAATTTTTTTGTTAAGTGTTTTAGCTCCCCATGGTTGGTCATGGTGAGAGCATGAAATGGCATTTGTATTTTATTTTGTGATGGTGTTTTGGGTTGTTTACTCTTGGCTCGTTCACCCTTGGGAGGGAAGAAAAACCAAGAGGGGGTGTGGGAATGGAGGCAACTCCATGTGCAGAGTCTCCTCCATGCATGGGGAAGGATAAGCTTGGGTGTGTTGTCCCCAAGTAGCATTTGCATTTGAAGCCCATGGGGAATTTTTGGGGGCATAAGGAGGGATTTGACCTTGTGTGCCATTGATATGTGATACATTGTTATGGAGGTCCATGTGTGGCCCTTAACATCATTTATTGTGGTCCATGTGTGGCCTTATTATGGCATTGGCTTCTCCATGAGTTTGCCCACTCTCACCCCATTAAAGGATCGGATTTGATCCTATGTTTTATCCTTGAGGGATTTTGGGATCTCTTTGTTTGATTTCATGTGAGTGCTTGTGTTTGAGTATGTATCCTATTCTTTGTGGTTTCCCCAAGATCGGGGGTGGCCTCATGAGAGGCCTAGGATGGGAGGTGAGCTCTCATGGTCATTCCCTTGCCTTGTATATATTTGCAGATTTGTGGAAGCTCAAAGAGGAGCTATCATGGAGGTTTTCATCTTTTGGGTGGTTGTGAGAAGACAACCCATTTATTCCTTTGTGAAATCTCTCTTTGTATTTAGACTTCTATTGTTGTAAGAGAGATTGTATTGCTTTTTACTTGGAGCTATTGTGAAGATGAAAAAGATGAGAGGCTGTTATTTATTTGATCTCCCATTGTGTGGCATTAGCAATTTGCAATGCTTTATTCTAACTATGAAGGTGAAATCTTATTTGATGTTTGTGTAAATGTTTGGAGTGAAATTTCATATTTTTTATGATGATTCCTTGCATATATTATAAAGAATCTCTCTCTCTCTCTCTCTCTCTCTCTCTCTCTCTCTCTCTCCTCTCTCTCTCTCTCTCTCTCTCTCTCTCTCTCTCTCTCTCTCTCTCTCTCTCTCTCTCTCTCTCTCTCTCTCTCTCTCTCTCTCTCATGATAATTGGAAAATACTCTCTCTTTGTAAATGAGTTATCAACATTGATAGAATAAATATTGTAACTAATTCATTATGATTCCATATTTGGGTTGATATAAGAATATCATAGTATCATATAAGATGATTTAATTGTCATGATCATTGAAAATAATCTCTATATATGATTCATATCACTCTTTTAGTCCTATAAATTGTAATGAAACAACTAAGAAGAAATGAACAAATTAGTTTTTATGTTGATATCTCAATTGATATGCAATCAAACTATATTTAATCCTTATTGATACACTATCAATTTTAAGTCTATAGACTTACTTATGCAATAAGGAAATTAGTAAAATGATAAAGCTATTTTATTCATGGTTGTGAAGGAAATAGATAATATTCTCATACTTGGGAAAATTCATTTTCAAAGAGAAGTTGGTTTTCAACTCTCTAGAAATTGTATGGGAAAAGAATTCCCATACAATCTCTTACCACAATCATATTTAAATAATAAATCCTGCCACCTCAACATGCAATAAACAAATAAATTAACATTGAAATATATCCCCCATACCTTATTTAATACTTCCCCCTAAACTAGGCACATGTGGAGGAAGGTCTTGACTTGCATAAAGTTTCAAACCTTGTGATTGGTCAAGTGTGTACTTGGGCTGACACATCATCAAAGCCCCTTCACTTTATGTCTTCATAAAACTCACATAGGACTTGCCCATGCTTTGAAATTAAACTCAAAAAAATTGATGAAGTTACTCCTTTATGACATGGGAAAGGAGTGGGACCCACTTCCCACTACCTTTCCATGTCTTCCCTCTTCCCCATGCAAGTAGGTGCAGGTCTTTGGAAGAGCATTTCAAATTTGTTGAAATTATCTTCCCTCCTCCATTTGATGTGTACCCCAATGTCCTAGATGTTGGGTGATGTGTGTGGAAAGATGTGATGGGTTATAGGTTGCTTAGAGTAGGGTGGTTGATGGGATAGCTAGGCTAGTTTGTAGGCAGCCTAGGAAGATTAAATTTAATGAGTAGGTTTAGTGCATAAGTAGTGTAGATTAGATAGTTTAATGAATGAGTTATAAATATAAGTTAGTTTAGGATGTTTCTTAATTAAGTTATTTTTGTATGAAGGACTTGTTAGAAATTTTAATAAGATATTGTTAGGGTATGTTTTTAATTATTTATTTAGTTGTATTTTGTTTCTCAATGTTCCTATTATAAAGTATATGTACATATACTAATTAATTTTATTATAGTTTATTAATTAATTAATATATTATATTTATTAATTAATTATATATATATATATATATATATATATATATATATATATATATATATATATATATATATATATATATATATATATATATATATATATATATATATATATATATATATATATATATATATATATATATATATATATATATATATATATATATATATATATATATATATTATATATGTTATTTAATCTATATAATCATTACTTACATATCATTATTTAACTTTTTAAAATCATTAATTAGATAATAATTATATTAATTAATTATTAATTTGTAAGTATTAATTGATTTAACATTTATCTATTTGTAACGGATATTGGGTGAAGATGATTATTTAATTTTTGCAACCAAAATTCTCGTAAACTGAGAATCTAATCATCATAATCAAATTGGCCTTGATATAAACAAAATTGGAAAATGGTTAACCTATTTATAGAATTAATGTTAATAAATAAACATTCAATTCCTCTTAGATAACCTATAAACTTTATATATCGATGATCTACGATATTGATCGAGAAGGTGGTCAACGATCTTCTTTGATTATATTGATATCATCTAGCATCCTATGGATATTAAAACAACATTGTTGACGTTGATCACATGAATCTTTTGTGACCTCATCGTTGACTCCTCTTACCTGCATCTTAAGCGTGGAACTTTTAACGTTTTTAAAAAAAAATTGTTGGTTGTGTTTTGACCTGAACTTTTGGGCATCACATAAATCAAGGCCATTCAAAATATTTAAGCTTCCTGATGGGTGCAGTTTGGACACTGTTAACATGATCCAAAACTTGATACATAAATTTTTATGTAGTTTAATCATGCATTAAGGCATGGATGATACAAAATATAATGCTTTTCCAGACATTCCCTTGGGTACTTGAAGCTTCGTGGCTTCTTTGAACTAAACATTTTCTGCCTTTACTTATTTCTATTCAATGCTTTATCTCTTCTATCGACAAGAAATGCATGTTACATTTTTTCAGGTATTACAAGAGAATGTAACAAAATACATAAAATATGCTTATCATGTTCCTTATTTGAAATTTATATCAGTGTTTCCAATGCAATGAAAAGCCATAGGGGCCCCTTTCCCTTGATCTGATAGAATCTGAATCAAGCCATGGCCTTTCTCCAAGACAATCAATACAATACCTAATGACCCACCTGGTGGTAGACATACTCCTTCTTTGGACCCCTTAAAATAGTAGGGCCCAATCAAACATGATGATGTCTATTAGCACTGGTGGACCACCCACCACACTTAATGGAAGAAAGATTTGGTGGTAATATGTAAAATCATCTTTCCTAAGGAAATTATTTCGAAAGAAATGGGCAATAGCTAGTAGATGTGCGCCTGCGAGCAACAATACGGTGATTAGAATATAGAGTAATCCAATCCAACCCACATTACTTGCTAATGATGGATAATCATACTTCTTAGAGGTACTGAATACAACTCCATGAATGGGTGAGATGAAAGTTGCATTAATGAGAAATATCTATGGGAATACCACTGGAAAAAGATTGAACATGTGAAGGAAGGTCGGGGGTTCGAAGTTCTCTTGGTTATATTCAATGATCCTTAATCACATCTTACAAAATACACTACAATAAGAAAGATGATCTCCCACTACATTCCCCAATTCATATATGTATACCAGTTATTCATGCAAACTAAATCTATCCCTATGGATGTTAATGATACCTTCGATTATTGGTATGCTCACATGTGCAAGTTATAGGGAATACTTTTAAGATGAATACATTTAATGCTAAAGGTGAAAACTCTCTTTGAGGCATCAGAAGCAAATTTTAATGTTTTCTTTATTTAGTGTTTGTTGGGTTGCCATCATTAAACAATTCTTGTTTTCTATTTAAGAAAGATAGTTATTAAGGAAACTAAATAAGACTTTTATTCATGTATAATTTTTTAAATTTGAAGATTTTTAGTTTTGTGCCTTAAAATGTTTTATTCAACCAACCAGCCAGCCAACTTACAATTTTTGGTAACTATGTGAACCCTTTGTGTTAATAAGATTAAAAAGGCATTGCAAGGTGTAAAAGTAGAAATGACACATAGGGTAAATGTTTATTGAAAGTAACACATTTCTCGATTGACATCACAACCTACCCAGGAGCTAAGTTAGGGGTCTTATAATCTTTTTAGCTTCAACATTTTATTTCACTTCTATATATTCTTTAGGTGCATATGTTAATAGCTCTATTATTATATATCCTAGCTTTTTCATGTTTATACCCATTGTTTAAGATCTTTATTTTAGTATATAGAGTGATTCATCTCTTGTTTATGCTTTGAATTTTCACTAAAATAAAAATTTATGTTATTTTCTTTGAAATGATATGTTTTACAACCCAAATTTGACTAAACACCAAGTTATTTTTGTTTGAAAAGGTTCTAGGTAGATGAGAAATCAACAATGAAATCAGTAAATGAATATTTCCAAGAAATGTTTGGTTTTAAAATTCAGCATACCCACATTCCATGTCTTCAAGTTGGAAACACACAAAAAGAAAACTATCTACCAATGGAGGTAGAGCTTTACATATAGTCAAACCAAACTAGTTCTCCTTCAACAAATATATGCAATCAATAGCTTTTTGCCAAGATTGTGGAAGGGAAGAGATATTTAAAGTGGTGGAATGAGAAACAAATTACTAATCTATTGAAATTTTCATGTCAACGACCCTAAGAAAGGGAAATGGACATCTTATAGGTTTTCATCTTTTATGAATCAAAGAAGTAGATAGTCTCTGCTTAATTTTTCTAGCTCTATTGCTTGTAAGTTTTTAATTTCTTTTTTTAAATGTAATGATATTGGGTATTGCAAACCATGTTGGGTACATGGGAAGGGGTGGATATTGGTTGGGGGAGGATTCTTTGTGTTTGTATATATTTTTTATTGTATAAAATAGTCACATTATATAATACTTTGGATTAAAACAATGTATTAATTTACATGAATAGTTGAAATATCATGATAATGGTAAGGAAAAAGTTTGCCTACCTCAAGTTGGTTAGTGGAACATGATGAGTAAGGTAAATAGAATTTTGTGCTCAAATGGTTAGATTGTATTTATAGTATCTATCTTGATCTTAGTTACCCAGTTCGCTAAAAATGCCTCCTAGACTAGTAACAATTCAAACTAGTACCTAGTTCTGGTATAGTTCAACTTCTGGTTCGGGCAGCCTCTAGAGGAATATTCCTAGACATTTTTTACTACATTTACTTCATTTAGTCAATGGTTTACTTCATTTAATGGTGAAAAAATTGAATTGACAAAGAAATCAAGCCTAAGAGGGAGTATTCCTAGTTCAATCTAATGTTAACTCATGCTTTTAGGCTTCATATATATATATATATATATATATATATATATATATATATATATATATATATATATATATATATATATATATATATATATATATATATATATATATATATATATATATATATATATATATATATATATATATATATATATATATATATATATATATATATATATATATATATATATATATATATATATATATAAAATTACATGTTTTTTTGAACCTGATCCCAAACCCCTTTTCAAAATTTTGTCAAACTTGCGAACTGGTTCTTCATACCTGAACTTGGAACCGAACTTGAATTGGTAACTTAGATCTTGATTGATTAACAAAAGGGAGAATATAGTGTATTAGATAAAAGAAATAGTAGCTTAATATCTTCTAAGGAGATGTGTAAATTTTTCTAATTAATATTTACATATACTAAATAAAATAGAAAATGGTGAATGGTGGAGCAGTTATACAATGGCCTTACATCAATGGGTTGTGGTTGGTATGTTTTCACTTGATTAAACCATCAAGATTTATTGTGCAAAATCTAAAATAGTATAAAATAAATTTTGTGTGTGCTTGGTTACATTGTTTAAACTAATAATATCCACATTTTCCTTGAGCAGGTGATACATTTCCAGTGGGATGTCCATTTAATAAAGCTATAGTACTGTTATACACTAAGTTTGCACCCTTTGTTTCAAGCTCTCTTGGTCTTGATAACTCAGTATAACATGGGAATCATCTTCAGGTTGTGGGACCTTTGCTAACTGAGATGAGACCTCCAGGTTCTAGGCTAGTTCCTCTTGGATAATCACCTTAATTTGCTTCCTGACATGAAATTAAAACTTTTGGAGGGAAAGGGATAGAAGGAATGCTTGTAAGGGAAATGACTTGAAAGTAAACTACCTACTAGGTGATGCACTGAAATTAGGGTTTGGATCTCAGTATGTAGGAATGAAATCAATGAAAAGCTCAGGTCTAGTAGGTCACAACTTACTGAATAGGCTTGCATAAGTATTTCATAACAGGGCCTGAGAATAAGACACAACTTATAACCTACAAATAGACATTCACTTCTACAACTCGGTGTAGGATTGAGACAAGATTGTTAAGGGGGTTGAGGTATACCCACAAGAACATCTAAATAAAATCAAACACAGTAACACACAAAATTGCAGAAAGCAAGAGGGATCAGGAACCCTAAACTATCATTGAAAACATGCACATACTTTGATCCAATAAGAGATAATCCAAACAAGGAAGCATAGGGACATGGACGATTGTCACAAAATACCTCTACAATATTTGAATCATCAATGGGAGAAATACAACTGTATGAGCCAGAGGGTAGAAATGATACCACAAATAGCCTTTAAGAAAAAGGTGAATTTTCTTCTACAAATTGTCCAACTCCTTCAGCACTAAAGGCTCCACAACAATATATACATACTCAACTATCCACAGGAAGGAATCAAAACTAACCTAACTAGGGTTACAAGATTCACAAAAATATCAAACCCTAAAGGTACACTGCTGACCCATCATGAAAATCACTGAGAACCAGTCATCAGATCAGATCTTTCTCTTGCATGTTGATCCTAGATGGAGTCCACCTATAGATACAATAAATCTAACCCATCTACCCACCTGCAACTCCACTAAGCCATGAAGGCTTCAAATTCAATCCTGGTATGATACCTGGGTCTAAAATGATTAACCCTGCAAAGGTGGTGCCAAGCTCATTAAAGCTTCAACAAGATGTGGTACCTTGTGAAATCCATGGCACTGATGATCAGATTGTCTACTTATCATCTTCTCAACCACAACCTTCCTGAGAAATCAATTCCTAAGTTAACCGACGTCATGCATGGCCGAAAGAACACAAAACCCTCGCAGAGATTCAAATTCAAATATTAATGGCTAGAAGATATATTTTAAAATGTGACTGTTGATGAATAACCTTCCTGACAGATGAACGGCCTAGATGCACCCTTTAAAACAACTTAAAATCCTTTCTAACAAGCCAACCGCCACCACAACAGTCAACAACCAATCAAACTGTAGCATTTCAGATACATGTTGCAACCTTCTGACATTTGACCCACCGCTTGAGATATTGATCCAATGACGGGTGCATGATCTTATAGCCCCAGAATATTCCTTACACTTATGCACCTGCCATTAGATCATCACCTTTTTGAGACCCCACTGAGACATCAATCCACCTAGAAATCCTCATCATCATTCGGTAACCAATCAAAAGCAGACATGTCAGCAATACATGACACTGGGACCACCTGACATATCTCTTTATTTTGACCAATATGGCCTCCGCAAATCATCCTAACCTGGCACCAGACCTACTAACAAGTTTGAACACTTTGGCAAATCTAATGGCTGGCGCAAGATCTCATACTCTGACACAAACTTTTGGGAAGATACACCAACTGTCGATCTTCATCTTTCTGACATCCTTGTAGGTCCTCTGACACAGTCCCACTATGGCATCCAAGTCATTGCTATGTGGACCAATCAGATTGGTGGTTGTCGTAAGATTGTGAGCCCTGACACAAACCCTTGCAAAGATACGCTAGTCATCGATCCTCTATAGATGTCAGAGCCTCCTGACCGCTGAAAGGGCCTAGCCCCATTGACACATTCCACCTGTATTCAACCTTAGCCAATCACAGGCCACCAAAATAGATCCACGTAGCACTAGTCCCACTGACACATTGGACTCTGTAGGTAGGAGAAATTAATAATCATTGCAAGATCTTAAGGAATCTTCTGATGCTATGAGATCATGCGACAACCGTCAGATTGAGAATCTTGACCTGGCCACTTGAACTAAGACCACTAACCTAAACGGTAACCTCTCGCAAGATCGCTGAGTGTTTAGGGGTTAACCACTAGGAATCAGAGACTTGGTGACTGAAGGGTTAATAAAGGGCATGTGAAAATTGGAAACTTAAGTTGCCAAAAAGGTAACATGAAAATATAACAAGGCTTAGGGTTTTTTGGATTTTCGAACACCAACAGCTAGTTTTATGAAATTTTTAACTGCCAACCAGGGAGATAACAAATTTGCAGAGACTAGAGAACATAGAATAAATTTGTGAAAATTTTAGGGATGGTAGACATGGTAAAAATAGAGCCTTGGGTATGGTTTTCAGCCAAATTTGAATGCATATGAAAATTGGGGTAACATTTTGGCAATTTTTGCTGGATGTCAGCCTGCTAGACATGGAAACTAGTGACCTTGAACATCCATTGGGCATGGGGACATCAAAATTTTCAAAATTCTCACAGGGAGATGGAACTGGAACTGTGCTCAGAGCACTTCTTGAAAAGTAGGAAATTAAACTAGAAAGCAGGAAAGTATTTACAAAAGTTTAAAGAGAGGGATTAACCTCAAAATAGGGCTTCAAGTGGAAACCATTCACCAAAATTGGTAGGGCATCTCCTTCTAGAGTTGAAAGCTAAAAATCATTGGAGCCCCTGCATTCTATTATAAGAAATGGTCCACCCCAAAATGAATCAAATTTTGTGTGCTTGCCAGGCTTAGACCTGAACTCATCCCACTTGAGGACTACATCCCCAACCTTGAAATCTTTGACTCTGGTCCTTTTGTCAAAACCCCTCTTTGTTTGATTCTGATGAAACTCCATAGCTTGCATTGACTTTATTTTGAGTTCTTCTAATTCCATCAGCTGAGCATACCTAATCTGTAAAGGATCATTTTCATCAAATAGGGCATATTGAGTAGCTAAGTCTAGAGCTAGTAATTTTGTTGAAATTGACAACTTAGCTTCCTTGCCATACACTAACATGTAAGGAGAATTACCAATTATTTTCTTTGGGGTAATTCTGTCTAACCACAAGGTAGATCTGAGCTTTGTGTGCCAATCTCTCTGATTCTCTTGAAGGGTCTTCTTGATTATCCTAATCAAGTTCTTATTGGTGGATTCTGCCAAGCCATTGCCTTGGGGGTAATAATTTGAATTGGTATTTAGATAGATGCCATTCTTGACTACCCACTCTGAGACTTTGAGGCTTGTGAATGCTAAGGCATTATCTGAAATGATGGAATCAAGAGTGCCAAACCTATGGATTATATCATCATAAAAGCTTAGGATAGCACTCTCATTGGCTTCTTTCAATGCAATTGCTTTTGTCCATATAGTTAAGTAGTCAATTGTAGTAATTATCCATTTATGTCCTGCACTAGATGGAGGATTGATCATTCCTATGAAATCTATGCCCCACTTCATGAAGGGCCGATCTATTCTAACTGGTTGTAGGGGTAAGGCTGCAAGCCTTTCTTTTCCTACAAACATGGCACACTTGATGTATTTCCTAACATAATCATGACTATCCTTATAGATAGATGGCCAATAGTATCTAGCCTTCATGATCTTAAAAGCAATAGTCCTAGGAGAAAAGTGACCTCCAGAAGATCCATCATGAAACTCAAATAGGATGTCTACTACCTTTTCTGAATCTATGCATCTTAAAAGGACACCATTGTGATCTTTCCTAAAAAGAACATCATCAATCAACACAAAAGGAATAGATTGTAACCTATAATACCTTATTTTGGCTGAATCCAAACCTGCAGGACATTGCCCTGTCTTCAAGTAATTGATCATATTAGGCAACCAACTTGTTGCCTTGGCTTGTTCTTCTGTAGAATGCACCACTAGAGATGCATCCATTTACTCTGATTTCTTTGAACTTTCATCCTCTGCCAAATGCTAACAAAGACCTCTTCCTCTAGCCAACTTGGTAATTTAAATATCAATGTCATATTCCATCACCTTGGTGATCCAACTAGCTCTTTTCTCATTTAAGTCTTTGGAGAGCAAAAACTCTTTGACTCTTGGATGAGTAACTTTTAAATGTACCTTACTTTGGGTCAACAAATATCTAAACTTTTTGATGCTCTTTACCACATCAAGCACATGTTTCTCTACAAAAGAGTACCTCTGTTCATATTCTTCTAAACCTTTGCTAAAGAAAGCAATAGGTTTCTCCAATCCATCTAAATTTTCTTGAGTCAACATTATAAATATAGCATCATGACCTCCATAAGCATAAAGGATGAAATCCTTACTGAAATTTGGGTTTAAGAGGGCAGGAGCTCCTATTAGGGCCTCTTTAATGGCTTGGAAATTGGCCTTTCCTTCTTTGGTCCAACTAAAAGTTGAACTCTTCTTTAACATGGTTGTCAAAGGCCTAAGTAAATTTGCAATGTTAGGTAAGAACCTCCTAGCATAGTTAATCTTTCTTGTGAAAGATTGGAGAATTTTCTTGTGATGTGGTAGGGGTAGCTCTAGGATAGTTGTAATTCTCTCAAGATCCACTGTAATTCCTTCTTTGGATACTACATATCCTAACAATTTTCCTTCATGAACTACAAACACACATTTCTTGGGATTAAGAGATATCCCAAATTCTCTACACCTTTCAAAAATCTTCCTCAAATGTTTGATATGGTCTACTGCATGCTCTAAATAGATAGTTATGTCATCTAAGTAGACCAACACAAACTTGTACATTAGGCTCTTAAAGGTCATATCCATTGCTTTTTGAAATGTAGCACCCGCATTTGACAAACCAAAGGGCATCTTTTGATAAGCCATGGTTCCCCACTTGGTTGTAAATGCAATCTTGTATTGATCCTCTTCATTTACTAAGATCCGATTGTATCCTGAATAGCCATCCAATAATGAAAATATCTCAGATCCAGAGACACATTGTAAAATTTTTTCCATAGAGGGTAGTGGATGGCGGTCCTTTAATGAGGCCCTGTTAAGATCCCTAAAGTAACACATAACCTCAACTCCCCATTCTTCTTCCTAACAGGAACAAGGTTGGAAACCCAACTAGTATTCTTAATGGGGTAGATGATACCACTCTCTATCAATTTGAGCACTTCTTTATGTATAAGTGGCTCAAGCTTACGATTAACAGGCCTTTGCTTTTGCCTCATTGGTTTGGCATTGGGTTCTAATTCAATAGTGTACTGAGCAAGGGTAGGATCAAAATGTTTTGAGATCCTCATATTGCCATGCAAAAACATCACTAAATTCTTTGAATAACTGAGTGTAAGCTTGCTTTTCCAATTCAGTGTTTACCTTTCCAAAATGTAAGCTCTTACCTAGTTTCAACTCTAATTCAACACAATATTCTTGTTGAACTACTAGGCCAGCTTTATTTTTCTTGACTTGATCATCCTTGTTGAAGACAGTCTCCAAAGTAACAAGACCTCTAGGCATCTTATTGGACTTGAGTTGTATTACTTGATCACCATAGCTTTGTGATAGCCTATCTTGATTATGTTCTGAAAAAACATCTTCTTCAAACGAGAACTGCAGAATTTGTTCATCATTGTCAAACACCTGCCAATTGACATCATTATCAAGAATAGAGGGTCTAACAATCACTTTGATATGCTATTGATCCATTTCTCTTGAAATTCTATTTGGAATATCATATTGGGATCCAATAGCAGCTAACCTATCTGCATTTTGATTTAACTTTCTCGGGATGGCAACAATATTGAAAGCATGGAAATCTTCAATTGCATCCCAAACTCTATGTTTGTATGCTTTCATGGTATCATTTTTGGTTTCACTTATCCCTCTTATTTGGCTGACAACTAACTCACTATCGACATAAACTTTTAAGGCCTTAAGCCCTCCTTTTCTAGCCCATTCTAGTCCATTGACTAGACTTTCATACTCTGTCGTATTGCTAGTGCAGGAGAAACTGAATCTAAAGGTAGTATAATACCTTTCTCCTTTTGGGGACACTAGCATAGCACCACCACTAGAACCATGTCTACTTCTAGCCCCATCAAAAAATAGTTCCCAAACCTGATTGCTCTGATCTTTTGAATCAGTATCCTCTTTGAGAAGGCTTGGCTCTATAGCATTACTTTCTTGTATTAAATAACTTCCCAAACCAAAATCCTAGATCAGATTTTCTTGGGCCTCTAAAGCTCTTTCATCTAGAAGGATATCAGGGATACTTTCTATCTTTGTGCTTGCTTCACTAATGGCTTGGAAGTCACTGTCATCAAATACAGGGCAGTTCACATTGATGGTGTTGGATACATATGGTTCTATATGATGTGTTGCTAATGGTTCTAATTTAATGGTGACCTTGGTCCCATACATTGTATGAAATAACATGTGAGACCAATCAGAAGATAGATAGCCTCCTATCTTGGTTGTAAACTCCCTTGAAAGACATATAGAAAATAATGCAGGGAGATCTATGATATATATATCAAGGATGATGGAAAAATTAGGACTAGCATGCAAGATTAGACTGGTATCCTTGGCCACACCTATAGTATTGACTGAGGATCCATCAAGTTGGGTAACCTTCTTTTGAAAGGGCTCATATTTTTGTCCTAACTGGTTAGCTACTTTCTTGGGCATTACAGTGCTAGTAGCTCCACTATCTACCATACAATTATGCACTAAATATTTTCCAATGATTAAAGATATATAAAAGGGAGTGGCTTTGAGTTCCTACCTTGTGTGGTATTAGCCTTGGAGATGCTACTTGGAACCTCCTTCTCTTGATCAGTGTTAACCAACACTAGCTTGGAAACTTCTTTTGCAGGTTGAGGAGTTGTTACTTCTGACATGGCCTTCTTCAAAATTTTAGGTTGTCCTGGAAGAGCCAAAGAGTCCCACATGGACATGGTGACATTCACCTTCTTCATGTTGTCTAAAATATTGAATGGTGTCACAGTGTGTACTCTTTGTTGTATCTTTGGCATGATGGGCTCTACCTCTTTGGAATGCTGGCCTTCTTCTCTTGTAATTATAGGAGCCTCCTTAGGTGTGATGGGAGTAGCTTGCTATAGTGGCTCTATAGATGTAGTAGCTTTGGAGTTGGAATCCTCTCTCTCCATGTCTTGAGCTCTTCTTTTTTCTCTTGTATAAGAAACAAAAGAAACCTCATCATTGACTCCATTGAAGTCTGGTTGCTCCCAATTAAAGAGAGCAGTCTCATGCTCTTGTGATTCTTGTTGAGGTACTGATCCATTGGATGAAAACTTTGATTGAGTTTGTGAGGCATTTTGAACCATTAGAGCTTGGTTCATCCATCCATTTGAACATGTAGCTTGATTATGAGGCTAATTACAAGGAAAACACCATTCATTATCCATAGCCATATTATTTTGACTAGGAACCATGTCCCTCACTGGTTAGCAGAATTTAGAGGTGTGTGGTTATATGGTTGGAATGGTCTCTGATTAAAACTTTGTCTTTGTCCTTGATAGCCCCCTTGGTACGGTGGCCTATTTTGTTGATAAGGCTGTCCTTGATTTTCATATTGCTGATTAGGATCTTGGCCTTGTGTTTGAAATGGTGGTCTAATTCCTTGACCTTGCTTCTTCAAATTTGTGACCTCCTTAGTCAAGGTCTGCAACAAGTTAGTCATTTCTTGCTGACTGCTTTGTGGGCTATTCTTTATTTCTTGTAACTCTTGAGATAAACTAGCCCTCAACTCTTGACCACTAGTAGTAGCTTGAGGTGCCAAAATGGTGGGAATAGGGGAAAATGGGGGTACTTGGGTAGGTGCAATGAGTTGAAGGCTAGGAAAAATGGGCATTGGAGGCCTTCTAGCAATCATGCCTGCTTGGATTAAACAATTTTCAGCCCTGACAGCTATGTCAAAAGCTTGGGGTAGAGATGTACCACCCATAGACTAGATCATGACAGAAATTTGACCATTTAGAATTTTTAAATAGTATAGGAAAGCATGGTCAGCTAATGGTCTCACTGAGACTGGGATTCTATTCCATGTTTTAAGGAATCTACTATTATAATCTATCATTTGTTCTTGAGGGTCTCTCTTAATAGTTGTTAACTGTTCAACTAGAGACAAATTATTTGATTTATCCTCAAAATTTTTACTTAATGCATCCCCTAACTCATCCCAAGAAGTAATAAAACCAACAATTAGAGTACTAAACCATTCTAGAGCTTTACCTTTTAAAGAGGCTACTAATAACTTTGTGGCCACATCTTCTTGAGTAATGTTGTGTATGCTGCATATGGTGGTCACATCTCTTATGTGCTCAAAAGCAGTTGTCTACCCCTCACCTATGAAATCAGGTATACTCTTAAGTGCCACAAAGGGCACATCATGATGTTGAGCAAAGGCCAATGGGCTGCCTTGGTTGAATGGTGCAAAAGCAAACTGTCTTGCCATTGTAAGAGCTGGAATCTGAAGATTGACAACTATATGAGCTGTATTTGTTGCTTGATTGGAATCTTCCTCTAGATCTCTTGTTAGAGATCTACCTCTTCTTCTGTAATGAAATGGAAAAGGTCTCCTTTCTAAAGTATCAGGAGGTGTAGATTGAACTCTCCTTGCAAGGGATATTCTTTGAGTTGACCTACCTTTGTGACTTCCTTTTGAGGGCAACTCTAAAAATTGGGTAGGCTTTAAGCTTCTAGTCTCAATCTTTCTCATAAAACTTTGAACAAGGTAGCCTAGATCTTTGAAATTAGTGCAGTCACCAGATATACTCGATAGAATGACTTCTAAAATCCTACACTATGCAATCTACATATTAGAGATAGCATAACTTTGAATTTGAATAACTTCTAGTCCCACCAGGTGTGCTAGAATTGTTATACACTAAGTTTGCACCCTTTGTTTGAAGCTCTCTTGGTCTTGATAACTTAGTATAACTTGGGAATCATCTCCAGGTTGTGAGACCTTTTCTAACTGAGATGAGACCTCTAGGTTCTAGGCTGGTTCCTCTTGGATAATCACCTTAATTTGCTTCCTGACATGAAAGTAAAACTTTTGGAGGGAAAGGGATAGAAGGAATGCTTGTAAGGGAAATGACTTGAAAGAAAACTACCTACTAGGTGATGCACCAAAATTAGGGTTTGGATCTCAGTATGTAGGAATGAAATCAATGAAAAGCTCAGGTCTAGTAGGTCACAACTTACTGAATAGGCTTGCATAAGTATTTCATAACAGGGCCTGAGAATAAGACACAACTTATGACCTGCAAATAGACATTCACTTCTACAACTTGGTGTAGGATGGAGACAAGACTGTTAAGGGGGTTGAGGTATACCCACAAGAACATCTAAATGAAATCAAACATAGTAACACACAAAATTGCAGAAAGAAAGAGGGATCAGGAACCCTAAACTATCATTGAAAACATGCACATACTTTGATCCAATAAGAGATAATCCAAACAAGGAAGCATAGGGACATGAAGGATTGTCACAAAATACCTCTGCAATATTTGAATCATCAATGGGAGAAATAAAACTATATGAGCCAGAGGGTAGAAATGATACCACAAATAGCCTTTAAGAAAAAGGTGAATTTTCTTCTACAAATTGTCCAACTCCTTCAGCACTAAAGGCTCCACAACAATAAATACATACTCAATTTCCCACAGACAGGAGTCAAAACTAACCTAACTAGGGTTACAAGATTCACAAAAATATTAAACCCTAAATGTACATTGCTGACCCATCATGAAAATCACTAAGAACCAATCATCAAATTAGATCTTTCTCTTGCGTGTTGATCCTAGACTAAGTCCACCTATAGACATAACAAATCCAATCCATCTACCCACCTACAACTCCACTAAGCCATGGAGGCTTCAAAGCCGATCCTGGTATGATACCTGGGTCTAAAATGATTAACCCTGAAAAGGTGGCGTGAAGCTCATTAAAGCTTCAACAAGATGTGGTACCCTATGAAATCTGTGGCACCAATGATCAGAGTGTCTACTTATCATCTTCTCAACCACAACCATCCTAAGAAATCAATTCCTGAGCTAACCGACATCATGCATGGTTGAAAGAATGCAAAACCCTCAGAGAGATATTCAAATTCGAATATGAATGGCTAGTAGATATATTTTAAAATGTGACCGTTGATGAATAACCTTCTTGGTAGATGAATAGCCTAGATGCACCCTTTAAAAAAACTTAAAATCCTTTCTGACAAGTCAACGGCTACCGTGGCAGTCAACAACTAATCAAACTATGTCATTTCAGATACACATTGCAACCTTCTGACATCGGACCCACTACTTGAGATACCGATCTGATGGTAGGTGCATGATCATATAGCCCCAAAATATTCCTTACACTTATGCACTAGCCATTAGATACTCACCTTTCTAAGACCCCACTGACACATCAGTCCACTTGGAAATCCTCATCATCATTCGGTGGCCAATCAAAAGCATGCATGTCAGCAATACGCGACATTGGGACCACCTGACATATCTCTTTATTCTGACCAATAAGGACTCGACAACTCATCCTGACCTAGCACCGGACCCACTGACAAGTCTGAACACTTTGGCAAATTTGATGGCTGGTGCAAAATCTCATACTCTGACACAAACCTTTGCAAAGATACACCAACCATCGATCTTCATCTTTCTAACAATCCTTGTAGGTCCTCTGACATGGTCCCACTGCAACATCCAAGTCATTTCTATGTGGACCAATCAGATTCAAGCAAGTCAGCACATAAGGACCTACCAAAGAAAATTCTTACACCAACCAAGATCAGTGGTTGTCGTAAGATTGTGAGCCCTGACACAAACCCTTGTGAATATATGCCAGCCGTCGATCCTCTGCAGATGTCAAAGCCTCCTGACCATTGAAAGGGCCTGGCCCCAATGACACATTCCACTTGTATTCAACCTTAGCCAATCATAGACTACCAAAATAGATCCACGTAGCACTGGTCCCACTGACACATTGGACTTTGCAGGTAGGAGAAATCGACGATCATCACAAGATCTTAAGGAATCTTTCGACCCTATGAGATCATGTGACAACCGTCAGATTGAGAATCTTGATCTGGCCACTTGAACTAAGACTGCCAACCTAAACGGTAACTGCTCGCAGGATCACTGAGTGTTTAGGGGTTAACTGCCAAGAATCAGAGACTTGGCAATTGAAGGATTAATAAAGGGCATGTGCAAATTGGAAACTTAAGTTGTTGAAAAGGTAACATGAAAATATAACAAGGCTTAGGGTTTTTTGGATTTTCGAACACCAACGGCTAGTTTTATGAAATTTTTAACTATAGACCAGGGAGATAACAAATTTGTAGAGACCAGAGAACATGGAATAAATTCGTGAAAATTTTAGAGATGGTAGACATGGTAAAAATAGAGGCCTGGGTATGGTTTTTAGCCAAATTTGAATGCATATGAAAATTTGGGTAACAAGTACATCATCAAGTATGAAATAAAATTGAACCTTAGTCTTGTATATGTTATATAATAGTCAGCAATAAATCTCTTTTTGATCAACATTGATTTCCTTTTTATGTCTATCGTAGGATACCTTCATTGGCATGCAAGAAAAAAATGCTCGGTTAGAAAATTCTCCCTTGTGTTGCTGATAGAGAAAGAGAAGTCTATATATATATATATATATATATATATATATATATATATATATATATATATATATATATATATATATATATATATATATATATATATATATATATATATATATATTGAATTTAATGGTAGGGGGTGTGTTTGAAAATAGAGACTTATCATACAAGTCCGATAAAAGAAAATTTATGAGTGTGCAGCTTTAAGAAGTATTATTCTAGATACGAGATACGTAATGAATGATGATTGCAGAGTAGAACACAAGTTGATGAAAGAAGATTAAAAAGGGAGAAGTTAACACAACAGCCTCAATAGTAGCAGCTTCTGGGAAGTTAAAGAAGTTTGATGATATGAACCCCCATGTTCAGCGATTATAGAATACATAGCAGCCTTAGTAGCAGTAGCTTCTCTCTACACAATATCCAATGTAGCTGATCCTGGACATCACATGTCTTCACAAAATAATCATTTTTGAAAGTTTGCAATGGTTTTAGTCCTTTATAGTTTCACGTTATTAGCTCTTGGTTAGAAACATCACATGTGCACTTTCAGCCAAGGAATGTATAGTACATTTCATTAGAGGATGGTTGGAAACTATGTCTTGAGTGCTTGGATTCTACAATTATGGATACACATGAATGTCAACCGCTTTACTTTGAAATCAAGGACTTTTATGAAGGCATGAATATGAAAATAACTCAGGAAATGCCTATGTTTCTTGTTGAATGGCAAGCATTGAATGAAGAAATGGAAATGGAGAAGGATGTAAGTTCCTTCATATATTCAATCTTATTTTGGCTGCAACTATTAATTTAAATGAAGTGGAAGTCTTTTTTATAGTGCCACATTCTTTTTCCTGTGCTTACAGGGACATCACATGCCAAAAACCAGAGGACTTTGCCTGTCAGAGGAGCAAATTGTTAGCACTGTAAGAATTTCATGTAGACATCTTAGAATCAAATTAACCAGGAGGGCATTGGTTTCTTT
Source organism: Chamaecyparis obtusa (assembly GCA_027943335.1). Lineage (NCBI taxonomy): Eukaryota > Viridiplantae > Streptophyta > Pinopsida > Cupressales > Cupressaceae > Chamaecyparis > Chamaecyparis obtusa. The sequence goes on along the minus strand of BSBK01011977.1, from coordinate 32,975 downwards.
TCTACTGAAATTTTGACAAAATGATAAATGATGACTTATTTTCTGTTATTTATGGCTAGATTTTAGGAAGGCCAAGGATTGGAGGGAATCATATTTTTGACCTATTTACTATAGCCCAAAGGTTGACTTGAACAAGTGAAGTCACAACCATTCTCATACTGTATGGTCTTCCTAGGTAATGATTGTAAAGCCAGCCTCCAGTTTTATTTTCATTAATTTTCTGATTCAGCACATATCATGAAAGTTATTGAGCCCAATTTTTCTTTTATCAAACTACACCAAACCTCAACCCCTCCCAACCCCTTGGCCAATGTCTTTTTCAAACCATTCAATATGTGAGAAACCACCATGTTTAGTACAGTGATATTGGAAAAATTCTATGTTTTCACTTCCATCTTTTCTATTTTGTCTAATAATGGCCATCTTGTCGGCATGCAGATTATTAACAAGTTCAATTATATTTTGTGGTCCAGTAAACCACCATTCTAATTAGAGGACAAAATGGAGATAGTGAGGAGTTATCACAGTACTCCAAATGGATGGTGATTGGAAACTTGTGAAGAAGCCAAATAGGGGCTGGAGAGTAATATGGTGCAACAACATTTAAACGAATGGGAGAGAGAGCATCTGCTAGATGGCTAGATAAGTGGACGTGGTTATGGTTATGAGATCAAAAATGATTTTAGAGGGTGCATGGGCTACATGCTCCTCATTCAAACATAGACATCAATAGAGAATGCATTTGGTACACTTTCCTTTCCTAATATTGAAGTTCTTAAAATGTTACCTAAACATGAACAACAATTGTATGTTTATATATATATGAGCATCAACATTTCTAGAGTGATGATGAATAATAGGATGTGATAAAAAAATGATTACATAATCTAACCCAAAATTCTTCAAGCTAACTAAAATGTTGTAAATGACACTTAGACCATCGAGAAAATATTTCATACAATTTTCTCCTTCCTATATACTCTACGTTGGAGGAATAACCTATGCTATTCTATTCTTAAATTAGACTGTACTTGACATACTCTTCTGGAATAACCTATGCTATTCTATTCTTAAATTAGATTGTACCTGACATGCAACTCCCAATGACCTGATGAGTTTTATTTTCTTCTGGCCGCACTTGCCCAAAGGATCCTTATGGGTAGGGCCTTTAGAGAGCAACTCCTGAACAAATTGTGTGGAAATTATGGAAACAAAGGAACTTGAGGATATTCATTGACAATGAAATCACAGTCAGATCTCTCATAAACAAGATTTAAGTTGGCATTTAAGAACACATGTATACCAATATGGCCCAAGTAAAATTCAGGTTTCTTCACTCATGGGACATTAAGATGACTGAAAGTTTTCATTTTTATATTTTTGTTTATATCAATGAAAACATCTTCAGAAACTTGTGACTTTCTAAAAAATGGACTTTGTCCCTCAACCACTAGTTAAATGCTAGTAGAATCTCATCCAAATAGGTGGGTCAACACTAGAATAGAAAAAATCCTATCAAAAAACATAACATAACAGAAATCCTATTCAATAATGTATACACAGGATAGACATTGAAATGAACAAATCAAATCACATTCAAATCAATCAAACTAGTCACAGTATGGTAGACATAGCTAGACTATGAAATCAATGAATTGGAAAAGAGTAATAAATTAATACTTTGAAATAATCTTACTTGTTCATCTGAAGTAAGCCCTTCCCTTCCCAAAAATGTCATCTCCCATAACTCAATTTGTTTAAGTATTTCTTTCCTATATTCAACATTTTTAATAGTGTCTGGTAGGAGCCTTAATGTTCTAGATTGTGATTCTATAAGATTCCTCAAGACAACATGTTCAGGTGTTGGTGGTAATTCTGACTGAACCCATACTTGATGAATTATTTATTAATTGCATTGTAATCCTAATAGGAGCATGCATATCCTACAAGGCACAAATATAAATCTTTAAGGGGTATAATATGGTAAATAACATAATCAAACCTACAGAAACATATGATTGAATCTTACCTTTTGCATAATATTGGGTGTATCAAATGGCATAACTGGATCTTGCATACTTGGTTGAGTTACTATAGGATGCCATACAAGTGTATCCAGTCTAGATGTAGAGGGCATGCCACATCTTCTTGAAATATCTTGCAAAGCACAAATATAAATCCTTAAGTGGTATAATATGGTAAATAACATAATGAAACCCACACAAGCATACGATTGAATCTTACCTTTTGCATTATATTAGGTGTATCAAATGGCATAATTAGATCTTGCATGCTTCGTGGAGTTAATATAGGATGCCCTACAGGTGTATCTAGTCTAGATGTAGAGGGCATGATACATCTTCTTGAACTATCCTGCAAAGCACAAATATAAATCCTTAAGTGGTATAATATGGTAAATAACATAATGAAACCCACACAAGCATATGATTGAATCTTACCTTTTGCATTATATTAGGTGTATCAGATAGCATAACTAGATCTTGCATGCTTGATGGAGTTACTATAGGATGCCCTATAGGTGTATCTAGTCTAGATGTAGAGGGCAAGACATGTCTTCTTGAACTATCCTGCAAGGCACAAATATAAATCCTTATGTGGTATAATATGGTAAATAACATAATGAAACCCACACAAGCATATGATTGAATCTTACCATTTGTATTATATTAGGTGTATCATATGGCATAACTGGATCTTGCATGCTTGGTGGAGTTACTATAGGATTCCCTACAGGTGTATCCAGTCTAGATGTGGAGGGCATGACACGTCTTCTTGAACTATCCTGCAAAGCACAAATATAAATCCTTAAGTGGTAATATGGTAAATAACATAATCAAACCCACACAAGCATATGATTGAATCTTCCTTTTGCATTATATTAGGTGTATTAGATGGCATAACTAGGTCTTGCATACTTGGTGAAGTTACTATAAGATTCCCTACAAGTGTATCCAGTCTAGATGTAGAGGGCATGTCACGTCTTCTTGAACTATCCCGCAAAGCACAAATATAAATCTTTAAGTGGTATAATATGGTAAATAACATAATCAAACCCACACAAACATATGATTGAATCTTACATTTTTCCTAATATTGGGTGTATCAGATGGCATAATTGGATCTTGCATGCTTGGTGGAGTTACTATAGGATTCCCTATAGGTGTATCCAGTCTAGATGTAGAGGGCATAGCACGTCTTCTTGAAATATCCTACAAGACACAAATATATTGCAAGCTTGGTGGAGTTACTATAGAAATGTTGTATTAAAAAAAATAGAAAGGTGAAATAAGTTAATTAAATGCACAAAAAACTAGATCAAATATTACCACTAGCATAGTATGAGATGTACTAAAAGATGTAGTAGGGGTTGGAACAACTTTGGAGATGGCCTGCATTTCACAAATATAAATTAACCTAATATAATACAAAATATAAGATAATTAAAACTATAAAAGATAATATACAAACTTACCTCCTACACCATCCTAGTAAATTTTTCCCCTTGTTCATTCCTTAGCATTTCAACTAGACCATTTAAGATCAATAGAAACCCCATAGTATAATTGGGAGCACCTATAGGCTCATCCTAGAAGAAACACATAATCACATAAAATGACAAAATATTTGAAACTTGAGACTGGTACATTTCTAATGATGAAGAATATCTCACTAGTTATCTATCATCTATAGTAAGTATTTAAGTTTCAATCATGCCATCATCTGCATAGCATCTTTTCTGGGAGAGATTTCTTACTTTCTCAGGTTGATTTAGTTGTAAACCAGCTAACTGGTTTGGACAGCAGTTCTGAAGATGGTGATCAATTTTTTACTGGTTTTCCTGCTCTTGTAGCTCTGGAGCAGGAGTGTCTTGGATCAAAACATATGGGGTCCTTGGGTATACAAATTAAAGAGAGCTCTACTAGTATTGTTGTAGGTGCTAGTGCTTGTTCTTCATTTGTCTATGATGAGGATGACAAGCTTGCAAGATTGACACAAGAGGATTCACATTTATTTAAGTGCTATCGAGGAATGGATGATAGAATTTGGAGCAAATATGCTCTCCATATCAATCCACACTGATGGTGCTTGGTATAGGCTGGGAAAGCCTTCTAAGTGGTATTTACCATGGTATAGACCCATGCTAAAAACTACCAGGCAATCAAAATATATAAAATAGCAAAGATATAAAATGGTTCAGGTAAAAAATGTAGACATCTGAAACCCAAATTGTTCTTCTGACAAAATTTCTCAGTATCTGCACAAGGGTCCTTTTGTGCATATATATGTACTTTGGCTCACCTTTAGCTCAATAGAAATATATTTTATCCAAAAGAATTGTGTTTGTCAAGCATTCAAGTTTTGTGTTGTAAATGAACACAACACTATTAGTACTGATTTTTCTCAAGTAAGCTAATCTGGAGAATTTTGCTGGTATATGGTGCATATGGGTAAAATTTGAGGGCTGAGCTAAACATCATAAAGCATTGAAATAGGAAGTTGTAAAGTGAAGTAAATAAAAACTTTATTCCATGGAGAAATGTTCAGTAGCATTTCATCATACATAGGAAAAGAGATTATAAATTACATACATTTTCTTCTTAGTCCTAAATCTATGATATAGCCTCTGAATGCAAGAAAACATACACATGTATCATCCATCTCTTAACAGACAACCAATTAGAAAGTGTAGTCCCTCTTGCCTTCTACACAAAAGTGAGACAATTGAGCAGACTAATTACATTTGAGCAGCTAGTGACTGCTTGATTATCCACCTGATGCACTAAACACATTGTAAGAGCTGAAAAGAATGAATACTCATAATTCTAGAGAGTTGTTTTATCAAAATAGGTTACTAGTATGATGTGCATGTTGGAAGTGTTGTTCTTGATATGTATTCTACATGTGGAAGGATAGATGATGCTTAGACAGTTTTGGTTGTGATCCCAGAACCCAGCTTGGTTTCTTGGAATGCTTTGATAGCAGGATATGCTCAGAATGGTCATGGAGAAGAATCTTTTCAAATTTTTAGGGAAATGCAAATGGAAGGGATGAAGCCTGACCAATCAACCTTTGCTAGTGTTGTTATAGTGTTTGGTAGCTTGGAGGCTGCAGATGCATAGGTTAAGCAAGTTCATGCAAATATCATTGGAAATGGATTAGAATCAATGAGAAAGCCCTAAAAATATTCAAGAAAATGCATCAAATGGGTATGAAAATGGACAAGTTCACTTTGACTAGCATGCTTAGTTTTTTTGGTATTATAGATACTTGGAAGCATGGGAATGATATTCTTGTCCATTCAATTAAAATAGGACTTGAAGAAGAGACATCTATAGGAAATGCTCTAATTACTATGTATCTTAGTTCTGGATGTGTAGAATATGCACACAAAAAGTTTGGAAGAATGGAAAAATGAGATAGTGTCACATGGAATGCATTGATTGCAAGATATGCCCAGAATGGGTATGGTGAGGAATCTCTGAAACTCTATTGCCAAATGCAACATGTCTGTATTAGGCAAGTCAACTTCTTCTTATCTAGTGTTGTGAGAGCATGTGGAATCCTATTGGCCATTTAAACTTGATGGTACAGTGTGGCGGAAATTACTTTCTACCTATGCAAACTTTGGCAAAATTGAGCTTGGCATTCATGCAGCAAAATTCCCTATTGAGTTAGAGCTAGAGGAAGATGCAGCATATGTTCTTTTGTCAAATATTTATGCCAGTGTTGGTAGGTGGAATGATAGATCAAAGCTAAGAAAAGTGATGAGAGATAAGGGGTTAAAGAAGGAGCCTGGATGTACTTGGATTGAATTTAAGAACATTGTACATGTGTTCAATTTAATATACAATATTATTATCTCTTTATCTCTTTGGTCTTGGAACTAGCTATTTTCTTACTAGCTAATCCAGATGATCAATCCAACTGATTTGGATAGATGCTTTGCATTACGACACTCCAATCAATTAATGTTCAAACACTAATTTGCCAAATTCTAAATTGATAATGTATGTGTCCTATGTGTCTATTGATAGATGAAGCCTTTAGTTGCTTTTGGTGTTTTTTACAGCTTTGTTTGATTTTGTTTGGCACCTTTGCAAAAGGGCACCATTTCTAGTTGTGGGTGGAAGGGATGGCATTTTGCAATTAAGTTTTAAGGATTTTTGTGTTTGGAACCATCTTGCTATTAGGGTTTTTGTCCTTAGGGAGAGGAAGAAGAACTCATGTTCTTTCTTTGGGGATGCAATTCATAAAAATTCAACTTATTATATGTACTGTAGTATATAACTTCATACACAAAGACTGGAAAATGGGACATGATAGTCCACCCATCACAAAGATTCTTTGTCTTCAAGAAAACATTATATGTACTATAGTATATAACTTCATTGATGTTACAAACATCCACTAACAAACACTCATAACATTCAAATTACTTACTTTCCATTACATGTTGTATACAATTTAAAAATATAATAATTAATATATCTAAAGATATAATTAAATTTTGTATTGAATCCTCAAAACCATCTTAAAGTGAACATATTGATCAAACAATGTCATCCTCACAAGAAATTTCCTCATCTAATGGAATAGATACTCCATCATTAATGGGACCCAAATCCACAAATAAATTAATACTATCATTTATGTGGTCTTCGTCACCTTCAAATATAGGTAAATCAAAATCAATAAATTCATCATCTTCATGGACTTGATGCCCATATGCTTGCTCATGTCCTTCAAACACTTCAGCATACTCGGCATGATCTTCATCTTGGTCATATGCATCACCGACAATAAAAATGTCATCATCTCCATCTTGGCCATATATTTTTTCAAGGGGAACTTCTGGATCTTCAAGTAAATTGTGGCCCTTTGATTCTTGAAGAAATGTTACTCTTTGTCCTCTTGGATCATAATCAATCACAAATGACCATCCAGGTTATTCTAAATTTGGAATGAGAAATAGTGGCTTCAAACCTAGATGTATGAATCATGTAGAATCCATTGTTGTGTAGAAAGATAGCTTTTGCTTCACCCACTTTGATAAGCTTGTACCATTCAACATGAAAAATTACTTTCTTAAAAGACACAAAATCAAGTTGTATTATCTCACCCACTTCTCCATAATAGCAAAGTCTGCTTGTGAATGTTTGTGTATCATTTGCATGTGAATGACATTCCACCTCAAATGATGCTGAGACTCCACAATCATAAGTTTGTCTCTTTTCGTCAAATTTTTTGATGCAAAAATGATGACCAAAATTCCACATTCCTTTGTAATATGTTACCTAAATTCATATAAACATTAACTAATTAGATTCAACAATACAAAAGTAAAAAGAGAATTTAGTAAACATCTATATATGCATTTATATATAGATTACCTCCCCATTTTTAGAACCTTTAATGAAATCCAATTGTTGTGGTGTTACTCTAATCCTCCCTTTTGTTGTCTCATGTTCAATATTGGTCTTTAGCCAATTCCATGAGCATCTCTCTGGCCATTTTCTTTTATGGCTTGCAGGCAATCCTCGAGCAGTGTTTTGACCATGTTTAAGATATATGTTGGCCCATGCCTTTTCATCCTCTAATTTATTTTTCTTAGCATACTTCTCCATCCATTCCAACATAAAGTCAAAATTGTACGCAATATAAAAATGTAATGCCTCCCACTCCTTAGCATCTACATTGAAAAATAGAATTGTTAGAGTCAACAATTATTTAAAGCCATATATTATAAAATTTAAGATTAAAAAAGTAGTGTATAATAAAATTTAAGATAAATATTACTTCCAACATTTTTGTATACCTTTTATCCTTTTTGAAGCCCCTTGACCCTCTAATTTTTCTCCTTCAAATGATTGAGGTTGGTTATAATTCCATAATAGTGGTGCTTCAAGGTGTAACTAAGGTAAGTAGTCACTCAAATGAACCATTGCTTGGAAAACCATGTAACCCTTCTTGCTGAGCCTTTTGCCTCACAAATTGTTTATAAACTTTCATATATCTCTCCATGAGCCAGATTGTTCGAATATGAATAGGACCACACAACTCAATCTCTTCTACTAGGTGTACAAGATAGTGCTCTTGAGAATTAAAAAAGCTTGGAGGGAAGAACATTTAAAGGTCACACATCAAAAGTGAAATATTCCTCTTCCAATACTTCAAGTCATCCTGATGTATCTCTTTAGATGAAACCCACCTACAAGTATCAACATGTATTAAAATAAAGATTTATGATATCTTCAAAACTAAAAGTATAAAATCATATAAAGCCATAAGCAATGATTCACTTCAAATGATAACAGTTATCAAAGATTATGCACGGTTGAATTAAAATACCTCAAATATACACACATATACACATATACAAACATATATACATATACACACACATATACACACATGTGTTTATATATACACATGTGTGTGTGTGTATATGTATGTGTATACACACACACACACACGTGTGTGTGTGTGTGTGTGTGTGTGTGTGTGTATACATGTGTATATAGACACACACACACACACACACACACACACACACACATATATATATATATATATATATATATATATATATATATATATACATACATGTGTATATATATATATATATAGAAATACACACATGTGTGTATATACATATACACACATTTGTATATATATACACACATTTGTATATATATACACACATTTGTGTATATACAAACATATATATACACACATATATATACACACATGTATGTATGTACACACATGTGTATATATACACATACATAAATATGCACACATGTATATATATACATTCTTATAGCAATATAATATACATCCTTATAGTCACAGATCCCACGAGATATTAAATTTGGTTTTATAAAAATTGGAATTAGAATTCGAAATTCAAATTCCACCTATTTGAGTGAAAGATGCAAATACCCATTTTGGGAGAAAATTGGAATTTCGAAATTCCAATTCCAATTTTTTAGATGGACACAAACATAGAATTGGCATTATCACAAATTAAATAATGACAATTTTAGTCTAATTCCAGCCCGCAAATGGACCCTAAACTTGGATACCATTGTAATTCAATTTTCTTAATTTTACAATAAGATACAAATAGAAATCACATATTTTCACTTTTAAGGGACATCAATATCATCACCCTTCTCTAATCATAAAATTATTCACTTTTATTTATCATATTTATATACACTGACAACTACCAATTATCAATATCGAGGAGTATATCTGTCTGTAAACATTGTTAGCGCCGTTATATAGCTTTTTCCAAACAATAATTTTATCTTCTTCACCAGTCTCATTTGTAATAGATAGGATCTTATATATTTCAAACTTTTACATAAATAAAATTTTAACACAACATAATTGGATGATCAACTAGCTTTGCTTTCAAGAACAAGTACATTGATCTATAGAATAAAACCATGCCAAAAGGTTGCTGCAGTTTTTTTTCCCTAACATAGACGACTGCAGTTAAACTTTTGTGGAAAAGGTAAACAGAGAATTGAAGAAAGAAGAGGTTCTTTTTGTGTGGTGAGGAAAGAAATGCAGAAAATAACAGGATTAGGAAAGAAAGATAAATATGGGATTCAGTGGCTGTCCTCAAGTTGAGATTCGACAATGTGGTCGAGCCGCCCATATGAAACAGCTTTTTTGGAAGAGCAGCATTTTTGGCCTCCACCATGGCCCTCGCAGCTAGCACAGTTAGACAACTTCTCTATACTTGTAAGCAGATTATTGTTTTTGGGAGGCTGTGGAGGGTTGCATCGAGCAGAGACATAGAGCGTAAACACACACAGCACCACAAATAGTGAGCTTATTTTCGTGCCAATCAAACTCCCCATGTTAACTGCTCTGAGCTTTTGATATGCTAAACGCAGGCGGAAATCTTTCCTTTTCAAATGAATAATCGACAGATAGACGAAGATTGAGATGGGACACAATACAATGTAATAATAATAACAACCGATTTATAGAGGGAGCCACAGATTTAGGACAACACAATGTAATAGTTTTTTGCTAAAACAATGGATTCAAAGTCATATGGCGTAGCAATGACGGTGAAATTCACAAAACTTTGCCTGAAAGTTGATTTGACTGAGTGCAAGTAAAACCCTAGTTTTTCTAGTCTTTACGTTGCTATTCAAGGTAGACATTAAATATAAGGCCTTTCAACGAAGTTGCTTATCAATTAACGAGGAGATTTGAGTAACTTGTTCGTAAACGGGAATGTACTATGGTATTAATTTTTTAAATTATTAGTAATTTTTTTCTAGAATTTTAATATTTATATTTTTTATAATTCAATTTAGACGTTTTTAGGTGCAGACATTATTATAAGATTAAAAATATCTTGTATTTATTAATTCTATGTTAATAAAATTATACAAGGTAAAATATAATTACTTTGAATTAAGAAGAATTAAAATGTGATATATTAAAATAGTTTAAAATTTGAGTGTGTAGAGATATGGTATTTAGTTTTACAAATAATATAAAATAATATTGATGAAAAAAATATCAATTAATTAGTAATAAAAAATAATCTTTAATTTAAAAAAAAGTAGTTGTAACAAAATGTCTGTTAAGATAGAAGAGGAGGGGGAGGAAACCAAAATCTCCATGGAGAAAAATGACAAGCACATTTACCCACCTAAAATATTTATAGAATAAAGACTTGGTATGGGCCAAGGAAAACAAACGAGATATGGTAAGAGACCTTGCCTTAAGATAAAGAGAAAGGGATTAAGCTAGAGATCTCTATTGAGCCCTTGTATAGGTTTCCAATGGGAATCCCTAAAGAGGAGTGACTAGAAGCAGTGGTTACTCAACATTAAAAAGAGATTAATAAGTTAATAGATGCCAAGAACTTGGGGGTTGCAACAATGTGGTCCAAAATTCACTCAAACTCCTCAATGCCTTCATCAAAACTATGACATATTAGGCTTCCCTTGTTTATACATTAATAACTCCCTAGAAAAACCATTAGCAACGAGATAATCTAATTCCATAAAGCCCCGAGTCGGACAATATCTTGCATCAGTATCGTAATTAGATGAAAAAAAATTATGAGGCTAAATATAAGTAAAATCTAGAATCCTACATGGAAATATAGAAATGGCTTACATATAGAGCTCTGATAGCATGTAAACACAAAATACCCAAAATAAGGCAGCAACATGGAGCTTGTAAACTCTGATCATTTTGAATCATTGGGAATGCATAGCGGAATAAATCTGATGACTCTGATCATTTTGAATCATTGGGAATGCATAGCGGAATAAATCTGATGGAGACAAGAAGAAATGAATGGAGACATGCAAGATTATTTTTTTCTTGCTTTCTATTAATTCTAAAAATAACTTCTACAAATCTAAATATGCAAACTACAAATTACAAACTTAGAAATAAAATCTAATGGTTGCAACTATAAATTATAAACTAACTAGCAGCGTTCTACAGCTACACCCAAACAACTGGAGTTGCAAAGAAATCTTACAATCTACTTACTTGAAGTTGAAGATAATGTCATGAGAAATCACTGCTCACTGCACATTCAACCAGACATTCATAGTTTTGTTGCACACACCTAGAAAATTCTCTCTACTGTTGCTCACAAAAACATTCTTCAACTACTTATAATGCTGGGAACATTCTTCCCTTCTATCTATTTTTTGTTCATAAAATTCACCGTACAAATTTAAAGTTAAAGTTCACCTACCGTAAATAATTGTAAATGAGTATTCTCTTACACATCAGAAGCCAATAGGATCTATGCTTTATTTACTCCCTGTTGGTTGCAACTGCAAACTCCTAATAGGTAGGTAGAAATAAGTAGCCTCAGGGAAACCAATTCAAATTCAAATTAATTTCAAATTCCAATACTCTCTCTTTATCTCGACCCAACAAAAACTATCAAATATGATCCAAGTAAACTACACCCATATTTCTCCATAGGCACTCAAAATTTTGTATGCCCAATGGCTTGGTGAAAATGCCAGCTAGCTACTTCTCAGACCTACAAAAATCCATTTTTATTTCACCATTCTCAACTAACTCTCTGATCAAATCATACACGATTTCAATATGTTTGCTTCTTCCATGAAACACGCGATTTTTCTTCAATGCTATTGAGGAAATATTGTCAAAAAATATTGTGGTTCTATCCTCTTGTTTTTCATTTAGATCTACCAAGATTCTTCTCAGCCAAACATCTTGACATATTTCTGCATTTCCTACTATATACTCATTCTTTGTTGTAGATAAAGAAATAATGTGTTTCTTCTTTAAAGTGAAAAGGAAAATTTCTTTTACAAGAAATAGGGTCAGTAGCAAAGGAAATAGGGAAATGGTTAGAGCCAATTATAGATATAGAGTATAAAGAGAAAATGTACTTATTATACCAATGGGGGAGAAATAGAACTCTATCCAGCATCACCTAGATGCAATATTTTCCAAATTTCCTATTGGACCAAGTATAACTGATTCCATGAAGATCAAGATTAGTCAAAGCTTGATTATCAATAAAATTCATAAGATCAAATCTTCTTTCCATCTAAGACCCAGAACCTCCAATCAATCTTTGACTCTTTTAGAGGGGTATTGAAATCCCCCGTAATCATCCAACTATCATCTCTAAAATGGTTTCTATGATCAACTAGCTCAAGCCAAAAGTTGGCTCTGCTACTCTTAGAGTTGGGAGCATAAAGGTTAGTGAGAACCCAAACAAAATTGTCTCTTATATGGTGCATGTGGATAGACCCCATATTATCATCCCCAAAAATGACATCACCTCTAATAATACTCATATTCCAGAAGAAAGTTGTACCTCCAGAAGCCCCATTACAACTGCTACTACAAATCCCATTATTACTAAAAACTTTATTTTTTCCACTCTTTCCTTACTCATCTTACTTTCTGGGATCAATAGAATGTCCAGATTATGTTCCCTTACCAAGTTCCTAAGAACATCATGTTTATGGGGAGTATTCAGTCTCGTTATATTCCATCATATAACATTCATTTCTTACTAGGAATGAACACTTCTGGGATGGTATTTTGTTTCCCTTTTTCCACATCTTGCCAACTTTCATTTTCTATGCTTTTCTTCTTGGAAGGTCTACCTTCAGATTCATTTTTTCCCACATCCACCTTTCTTCCTCTAGTGTTAATGTGATCCAATCCATTCTGGGCATAAGAACCATCCCCCCTTCCTCTACTATTCTTCTTTTTGCTACTAACTATTTTAAATTATTTCTCCTCTTCTTCAAAAGATTTTAAATATGGGGATTATTCACTTCTATACAGATCCATCAGAGTTTTAGGAACCTTTGATATATCAATAGTTATGCTATATTTTTCTACGGGGTTCCATTTGTTGAGGCCCTCACAACCATTACTTCCTTGGGAATCATTACAAAAAATATGGTTTGCTAGAATTCCACTCAAAGAATCCAAGAAGTCCTTGTTTTTGTCTTCTAGATTACTTACATTCCCTATAATGTCATTTTCCTCTCTCTATTGATCAGAGGGGGGCAAAGCAAGTTAAAAGTTTCCTCTGATAGATCAATCTCGTTCATATCAAAGCCCAGCTAATGACTATGGTCTTGAGAGTTATCATCCAGAGGAGGAACATGAACCCCATCATGAATGTTCACCCCATTAGAAGATCCTAGCTCATCCCCTATTTCCTTATCTTCCTTATTATCACTATTTTCATTTGAAGCCAAAGGGTTCTTAACTCACAACTCCTTCCTATTATCTTTATCTTTACGGGGCTATGCATCTTTTCCTTTCTTCGTGGGGTAGTTTCTTTCTGAATGGCTAGATTTCTTACATTTGAAACATGCAAAAGGATAAGATTCATATTCCATAGGTTGCTGCACAATATTATATCTATAGAAAGGGGAAGATCAAAGGAATCACTAATATTAATGCACAATGTAGAAAAAACCAACTTGGTTGTAGAGGCAGTGAGTGGATCTATGGCTAGTAGTTCTCTCATTATTCTCGCAATGCCCTTAAATAGCCCTTCATTCTAAAATTCTAGTGGTTGTCCTAGGAGTTTCACCCAAACTAGGGAAGATTCCACAAAGGATTCATTCAAATCAAGATTAGTACTCCATTTGCATAAATCCAAGGATGATGCCTAGCATCCAAGGACCCCACACAAAGCTGTCATCATATCCTCCTTATTGGTGAATGAAAATGATCAAACCAATTTAGTCATCATAGCTATCTCTACCTAATGTTTTGAAAACCATATGAGACTAACATACTTTCACACTACAACAATATTAGTTTTAGGATTAATAAATTTTCCAACAACAACCATTTCCATAGACATGATAGAGCTATCCATGATGATATATTATTCAACTCCAACAATGATGATTCTTCCAATGGTATGTTTCTAAATAAAGCTACCCATGGACAATGCTTATGATTAGGCCCAGGGGATAAGTCAGCAACATAGTTTTTTCCTTTCATGGTTGGCCCACCTTCTCTGAGATCAAACAAATTAGAGTGAATGATGTCATCCTAGTTTTTCCCTCCTTCCAAAGACTCTTCAAGGGTCCCGGGGACTCACCATCTTTTGATGGTCCAACTTTTAATGAACACCCCCTAGCATCTGCATCCTATCCCTTCAAAGAATGACGCTCAACATAGCCTCCCTAGTTTGCCTTCCCTCGTTCCTAATTCAAATTTGATTTCACACCTTTTCCCTTCAGACTCGCTCTCCTACTCCCGCACACCATCTATAAAATTTGTCTATTCCTACTCAATAATTGTTTCTAATGGAATCATCTGTGGTTTTGGGTTTTCACAAAAAAATTATAAAAACTTTAGCTAAGGAACTTTTAGAAACAATAGAAGTCTTTTTTAAAAAAAACATTTTCAAAATTATATAATACTGTCTACAATCAAAATTTAAAATACATCAAATATAGATAAAATAAAGTAAAATATAGATATTTAATAAAATATTTTTAAGACAAATTTTTATAATTTTTATTTAAACTTAAAGTTATGTGTTCACGTATATGAATAGTAAATAAATCACATTTATTTAATTTTGTATATAAGAATGGACTTACTTATTTATAGATTAACTAATAGTGTAATCTTGTGCAATGTCAAGTTTCTTTTTCTAAGATTCTACTTTTATAATTACACATGTTCATATTCATATTCACATACTACACACCTTGCTCACATATATACACATTCTTTTAGAATCATTCAAATTTTTAATGATTATATGTGAGCTTATTCTTATACATTATGTTATTATTATACATTATATTATTAGTACTTGCTGAAAGTACTATTGCATCATTTTAGTATTTTTTGAAAGTACTATTGTATCATTTTTTGGAATTGCTTCATTAACTAGTATTAAATTGAACTATGTGAAAATTTTAATATTTTTTCTCTTTTTATATAATTTAATATCTATAATTACATTATATTTAAACTTATAAATTATAAAAATTACTTTTTGAGCATATGATTGTCTAAATTAGTTTGAGTCTTATAAACAAAATATAATTTGAGCTTCCTATTTTTTAATTATGATAATTTATCACTATAATAAATTATATTATAACCTTAGTTAAAGCTAATTATTTTTTCTAATTTATACTTATTTCAAATTTTTAACTAAATAATTATTAATTATCATTATTCTAATTAAAATAATTAATTATAACTTGAATTTTATATAATAATCAAATTATAATTATTACTAATTATTATAGATTTTATATTACTAATATTAATATTATTTACCTTATCAAACTTAAATTCTACTAATTAATGAAACTATCAAACTTAATATCAACTAATTAATATTAGGTATAGGATGGGAGAATTTGTAGCAGGAGGTGGTTCGAAGGCCGAGGCATTTTGGGATGTTGTAGGCGCGCAGATTGGCAATGGTGGCTATGGTTGCAGTTCACGGCTTGGGTATGACAATCCTCTTCGAATATTTTCATCTACACCAGTTGTCCAACCGGCTAGGGCTACATTGCATGATCCCCATTTTCAGACTTGCAAGTTTTCAGAAAAAAACTCAGCCCAGGGGATTAAATCCATTTTTCATGGTAAGGCAATGGTTCAACCTGCTAAGCCTTTTTTTGTCAATCCAAGATTTCTTGATCGACGAAATAAATCCCCTGCTGATAGTCCTAGGAACGTATCCCTGAATCCTCCTTTGAGTATTCCCCTAGAAGTGGAGGTTCGAAAGAACCAGATCTGGCATGGTATTTCAACTTTCAAATATGGCAAGACATCTAAACGGGCCATGCAACGACCTCCGAAAAAGGGGGATTTTGAAAATTTTAGGTGGGATTTCAGAAATTTGAAGAAAATGTTCTCAGAACAACATTTGTAGGGTCGCAACGTCAAGAAGAGGAAACCGTTTGCATCAGACTCCAAACACTTCAAGAAGCAACCTGTTTTTGACATTTGCCATGGAACTCCCCCTAGTTCCCCTATTCACATATCATTCTCTATATCTCTGTCTGCAGAGAATGTTCCTATTGGAGAGCATGGTATAGAGTCTAGTGTAAATAAGCCTTCAGGTTCGTTGCCCGATTCAAACAGAGTTCCCTTCAATCCAAAGAAATAGAAGCTTGTGTGGAGAAAGAAGTCTTCTTCAGGTAATATGACACATGAACCTCACTAGAAAAACCTTGATCAGGTGTCCATTACTTTCCCAAGCCATATGTTGCAAGAATCTATTGGTACACTCCGTTAATCTGCTCTCATCGGTAAGTTCAATTCGGACTCCATTGACATTGAAGACATTAAACTGTGGGCTTCTAAGAATTGGGTAGGAGTTAAAGATGTTTTTTTCATTGATAAAAAATCTCATTATTTTGTTGCAATATTTCAATCTAAAGAAAATAGAGATTATGTTCATAGATTTAAAGGCTGGTTCTGTTTAGGCTATGGTTTGTTCACTATGAACTAGATTCCAAACTTCAACCCAGAATCATCAGAGATTCAATTTTTTCCATTCTGGATCTCATTTCCCTGATTGCCATTAGAATACAGAGATCTGAATATTATTGAAGTTCTAGCAAACAAAGTAGGCATTTTCTTAAAACATGATCTTATCCCATATGATCGGCCTCATCTGTCTGTCAAAGTTTGTTTGCTGCTAGATATGCAAAAAAATTTCCCATCTAATATTCAGATTAATTCTCAGTGGGGTTTATGGAATCAACCTATTTTGGTTTAGGATGCAAGTACAGTTCATAAATTCCAATCTACTCTTGGTCATTTTAACACTCAATGCCTAAAAGGGGATCAAGATTCAATAATAGTGTGCTTAGATCATAATTCAGATCCAAATTCTACACCAGAAGCTCCTCGATTTCCAATTGATAAATCTCCTTCACTTCTAGATTCTCAAATTTCAGATGAAAATTCTCAACACGATACTCCATCAGATTCATACACATCTTCTGTTGTGCGCAAATTTTCAGAGGTCATGTTCTCATATTTATTAAAAATGGTCTTGTCATCTATTCAAGGTCTGATGGATCATTCTCATAAGAATGAGATTGTTTTGTTCAAGAATGATGCTTTGTTTACAAATTACTTGAATATCCCAAGAACAATTTTGGAATTCTCCATTGTTGCATCAGATTTTGATATTCAGAAAGGGTTGGCTGATTGGAAGACCCATCAAATTAAAGAGCAGATCCAACATAATATTTGGTATTGCAAAAGAGGAAGGTTTTCCCTTTACTGGCTAGAAGAATACAAATTTGGATGATCTTTTTCAGCAAATTCAGTTCTAGTTTAACAAGTCTTCTCATTGTTTGCTGGATAGTAATAAATTACTTGTTCCTAGGAACAATTCAAAAGCTATTGTTTTTGATAGATAAAAGTAGCAAGAGGGTGCTGGCCCATAACAGAGACTAGAGGCACATTAACAGCATGTTAATGGCACTAGCCGAAAGAAAGTTCCACAATGAAGCCAAGACTCTAAACATACTTTCCCCTATCAAACACAAAAATCACGATGCTAGCAAGCCAAAAAACAAAAATAGACCTATAGCTAATAGTTTTCAGATTGTAAGCAAACTAGAGCCACATCGGGCTAGTCTTAAAACAGTAGCAATTGACAAAAACCCCAAAAACAACACCGGGGGAAACCGACCAATAATTGAGCAAAATAAAAACCCCCATAATTAACTACTTTTGCCCCCCAGCTGCTTAGACAATAGCATATTTGACCACTCTTCCAGCAAAAATTAGAAGAGATCCTTGTTGTCTTTGTCCTCTGGCAGCACTCCTCCAACAAGCTTCTCTTGCACAAGACACAAAGTAGTGGTTGAGTTCCTCATGATTTTTAGGGAAAAATTGTTGGTCAGCTTGTAGTGGTCTTCAAGCCTTTGGATCTTCCTTTTGAGGTCATCGATATCACTATCCATCTCCAAAAAAAATTTCTTGAGAATGCCTTTGAAATTAGTCACCTCAGAGGGGGCTCTGTCAATATTGGGATCATCCTCACGATTGTGTGGTTCTCGGGTGGGGCTCGAAGGGGGGGTGGGGTTGATTGGGAGATTCTGAGTATGCTGGGGGCTGGAATGGGGGTGGGGGTCACCTCTATGGGGGCTAGTTAGATGATGAAAGGAGTCATTGAGGGACTCATGGGATGGGGAATCTTTTTCTGAGGCTTCATGGGTAGCAGCCTTCTTAAGTCTGGACTTCCATTGCTCCTTAGCAATCCTGCTAGAGTGCCTATGCCTAGTGCCACTAAGGTCCACCTCAATAATACCTAGGCCCTCCAAATCTTTCTTCATGGGGTCGGTTATGGGGGTACTTTCAGAATCAATTTTGAGGTCAAAAGAGTCAGATATATAGGAGTCCTCATGGTCAGTCCGCTTCTTATGCGTCCTCTTCCGTATTTTTCCTCCGACCATATTAGTCTTAGAAGTGTGAACAAATTGAAGGGATTGAGAGGATTGGGTGGGTTTAGCAGCTTCAACCAGAGGCACATTTTGGCTGATTTCCTAAATAAAAGGGGGTTGGGGGGCAGGACAGAGGGCTTTGTGGAATTGGAAGAGGTGGAGGAGGAGCCCCTGGTGGAGAATGGGGGTGGGTTTTTTGGGATTCTCCTTGATATCAGCAATATTACTTTCAATAGAATGAAGTAGATAAAAAGGAATAGACATCAAATCTTTATTCCTAATATGGTTCAAAAATGGCAGGTGATAGTAGTAGTAAATAGTAAACTTACCCTCCAGAGTAAAGTATTTCATAATAATCAGATAGATTTTAGGCCAGAAGTCGGGGAGCTCCTCTTTGTTGAACCCTCCCTACTTTTTCACAGGCTGTTCCCCCTCCCGAAAAAATTGATTGAGGCTAGTGGGATCTGGGATCTTGCTCGTCTTCTTGTATTTTCTACTAGTCATGGGGAGACCAGTCACTTTGGCAATAACTTCCTTGTTTAGATGGAAATGAAGGCCTCCAACCGAGACCTTACGATTATCCCAAGTGGAGACAAACTACTTCGAGATCCTCTCATCATGTCCTCCTCTCATGCTCTCCATAAAGAGATTCAAAAGCTATTATTATTCAGCCTGAGGAAGACATTATTGCTAAGGGTCCATTGGGTCTTGAAGAGTGCATTTATAAAGACATTCAAGACTGTGCTATTATTTAGTCTTCTTTACATGAGGATTACAACTCAGGTCATCTTGAGACTAATAAGGATTCTTCTCCACAAGATCAGACAAAAACATCTCCTTCAGGGCTATTTGATTATAATCAAACTCTTTCAATTGTTCAGTCTCTTTTCATGAATCAACAAGCTATTAAAACTCCAAAATAAAGAGGGCCGCCTAAAGGATCCAAGACCAAAATTGAAATTGCTTCTAGTATTCAGACTACTCTAGATGATAAATTTGTGGTTACTAAGCGAGTGACAAGGTGAACAAAAGGTTCTCCTTGTCCACAATGAAGATAAATTCTTGGAATGTCAGAGGTATTAATGCCTCTGACAAAAGGAATAGAGTTAAACTCTTAATTAATGGTATGAAGGCAGATATTATTTTTCTTCAAGAGACAAAACTTTTGCAAGAGTCATATGATAAGACATTACTAAAATGGTCAAAGTGGTCCTCTTTTCATTCACCCAGTACTAGAGCTTCAAGAGGCCTTGCAGTTCTATGGACCCCTTTAACAATTCGAGGGCAACTCATCTAGCAGTAGTCCAATTGGCAAATGGTGCTAATATCAATTTATGAAATTTCTTTTCTTCTTATCAATGTTTATGGGCCAAATTCAATCCAAGATAAATTAAACTTTGGGATAGTTTGACTCATTTAATACAATCACAACAATCTCAGATAATCATTCTTGGAGGAGATTTTAATGCAATGCTGAGTCAAGCTGAAAAAATAGGAGGCATTTCTCCTCCCATCAAAACAATTCAAGATTTTTCCCATTTTGTGGATAATAATGGGCTAATGGATATTCCTCCAATTCAAGGCAATTTCACATGGAAAAATAGGAGAGATGGTTTTGCACATATTTCTGTTTGGCTTGATAGATTTTTGCTGTCTCAAGAATGGAAGTTGCAACATTTTCAGCTTAGTTCAGAAATTTTATCTTTTCAAGAATCTGATCACTATCCCATATCTTTATCAATCATTCAATCTGCTGATATTAAGCATAATCAGGGCAAATCTTCGTTCAAATTTGAACGTATGTGGCTACGTCATCCTCATTTTATCCAACACCTTAAGCAGTGGTGGGTTAGTGCACCTTTTGTCTTGGAATCCAAGATGCATCAGTTTTCTATGAAAATGAAACATGTCAAACAACATATAAAAAAATGGAATCATGATATCTTAAAAAATGTCTTCAAGCAAAAAGAGATTGTCAAGTTACAATTGGAGGACATTCACACACATATAATTCAGAATGGGATGTCAAATGATACTTATATTAAACAAAAAAACCTTCAACAAGAGTGGGAGGAATTGTGTGGGTGAGAAGAGGAATATTGGCATAAAAAATCAAGAGAATTATGGCTTCAGAAAGGGGATAAGAATACGAAGTATTTTCATGCTTCAGCACAACAGAAAAGAGCTGCTAAAACAATATTCCAAATCAAACATTCAGAATCGGGTAACCTTTTAACAAATTCTCAGCATATTAGAGAGGAAGGTGTTAGATTTTTTAAGCATCTTCTTGCACCAGTGGAATACCCAGCTCCTTCTCCAATGCAGGTGGTAGATATTCTTGAGGCCATTCCACCTTTGGTGTCCTCTGAAGATAACAACATGCTAATGGCCCCAATTTCTTATAAAGAACTTCAAAAAGTCATCTTCTCATTCCCACTGGACAAAGCACCAGGCCCTGATGGTTTATTGGATATGATCTTCTGCCAGTAGTGGAAGAGTCTAGAAAGTGTAAGTCAATGCTCAAATATTTTAATACCACCAACATTACAATTATCCCTAAATTGAAAGAGCCCAAAACTTTTGCAGATTTCAGGCCTATCTCATTATGTAATCTTACATATAAGATTATAACTAAGGTAATTTATTCCCACCTTCAGCATCTTCTCCCAAAGTTAATTTCTTCAGAATGGGGGGGTTTTGTTCCATGTAGGGAAACTATGGAGGGGGTAATGGTTGCTCATGAATTTCTTCATTCAATAAATGTTAATCAATCATCTACATTCATTATCAACCTAGATATGATGAAAGCTTATGACAGAGTTTCGTGGTCATTCCTTCTTCAAGTTCTTTAGAAAATGGGTTTTTCTGAACATTGGTGTAAATGGATTAGAGCTTGTATTTCCAGGGCTTGGTTTTTAGTCATTATTAATGGAGAAGCCTTGGGATTTTTTTCTTCTACACAAGGGATTAGACAGGGAGACCCACTTTCTCTAGCTCTTTTTATCATTATGGATGAAGCATTTAGGAGGACCATTAACCATTGTCATCTCTCAGGTAAATGGAAGGGCACAAATATCATTGGTACATCTATTTCCATTACACATTCTTTATTTGCAGATGATACACTCCTCTTTGGGATATCACAAGTGTCAGAATCCAAACAGATCAAGATGATTCTAAAGTTATATTCAAAGGTTTCAGGGCAGAGAATCAGTTCAAATAAGTCAAAAATCTTTCTTTTCTATACAAATAAAGTAATATCGGATAGAATTGTTAAAATTTTGGGCTTCTCACAAGATTTTCTTCCATCAACATATCTTGGAATACCTTTTTTCATGGGATCTAAAAAAGAAAGCTACTAGAATTCAGTTCTTCAAAGTATTAAATCTAGAGTGGTATCTTGGAAAGCAAGATGGCCTTCTTTATCTGGAAGAATTCTGCTTATAAAATCTATACTTTCAGCAATCCCCAATTACTACATAGCAGTCCTTAAAGCTCTGTCTTCAGTTATATCACAAATCCAAAGCTTGATTAGAGGTTTCCTTTAGGTAGGTAATATGGATGGGGATAAGAAGATTCCACTTGTTTCGCTCTAGGACATGGCACACATTCTAGCTATAGGTGGAGTAGGTGTTCATGATTTGACTAAGAGAAATTCAGCTTTTGGTGGGAAACTTATTTGGCAGATGTATACTAAGCCTCAATCAACATGGTGTCAAATTATGCAACAAAAGTATTTAGACAATGATGACCCCACAAGAATCTTTTCAATTCAAAATCCTCCAAAAGGCTCTGTCATTTTGGATTTTATGATTTCCTCCAGAGATATTGTTCTTAAATATATTTCTTGGGAGTTGAATAAGGGAGATAGAGTCAACTTTTGGAGGGATTCATGGAATGGATTTCCTCCTCTCGATTCTTTGCAAATGTCTCAGGACTTAATAGCCATTTTAGAATCAGTATGGGGTACCAAAGCCATAGACTTCATAGAAAAAATTTGTCCCTATTCTACGAAAGTCATTTGGAAAGATCCAAAACTTCTGCCTGTGTCTATTCAAGATAAACAAGATTTTAGGGAAAATTTAGAAAATAGACATGTTTACATTTCAGATGGTGAGGATAGATTGATTTGGGCCCTAGCTAAAGATGGTTTTTATTCAATCAAAGAAGGTTATAAGCTACTACAGAGAATGTCTGCACAAAAGAATCCATCATGTGCCTATAAATTCTACTGGAACCATGTTGTTCTTCCAAAAGCAGGGTGCTTTGCTTCGCTTGCAATCAAACACAGAATTCTCACAAGTGATAGACTGTCTAAATTGAATATTGCTTCTCCATTCAAATGTGTGTTGTGTAATGAAATATATGAATCAGTGGATCACTTGTTTGTTACATGTTCTTTTTCACATGAGTGTTGGGTTTTCATTCTCAGAAAACTACATTACTATACACCATTACAGAACAATTTATGGGATATTTTCCAATCATGGCCGATTCTTTTTCCAACAGCATTATTTGCGGGAATTTGGAAATGTATTCCAACTCTGATTATTTGGGCTATTTGGTGGGAGAGGAATAAAAGGATTTTCAAAAATTAGTCAACAAATATTTACATAGTATTACAAGGGATTGAAAAGTCTATTTTAGAAGTCATTAATGCAAGCCTTTTTAGATGTAAAATAAATCCTACAAGTACAGTTTGGGATAGCTTCATCATTAGGGAGTGGAAATATCTTGTTATCCCATGGGGGAGTGGGATTAGCAACAACCAGCATATAAGGATAGACAGAACATCGGTGAAATGGCTACCTCCGAAGCTGGGAGTTGTCAAAATCAACTTCAATGGCGCATCAAGAGGAAATTTGGGTAAATCAGGTTTCGGGGCATGTATCAGAGATAGCAAGGGTTTAGTGTTGGCAGTCACATCTTCTCCACTACCAGTCGGGACTAACAATGTAGCAGAATCTCGAGCTCTCTTAGCAGGCCTAGTATTAGCTAAAATAAGTAATTATCATAGAGTCCATATTGAAGGGGATTCCCAGATGGTTATTAATAGCTGCATCACAAGACAAACTTTTTATTGGCATTTGCAGTATATCTTTAAACAAATTTGGCATTTCGTTGATCAATTTTTGGAGGTTACAATTTCACATACCCTGCGAGAAGGAAAAAAAGTGGTGGATTATATCTCTAATCTTAGGTGTGATGGTGTCATTGTCAATACGAATCAGCCCACATGATTCCTTGAGCAATTCGAGCCACTTCAAACATTGATTACATCTGAATACAGTTTATTATGACTCAAAAATACATTCAATTAAAGGTAGTCTTTTCAATTATATCAAATGAACATCAATTCCTTTTTTAGCTGCCATTGATCCTAGTAATAAATTTGGTATTGGTACATTGCAATGATTCAACGGTCAAGTGGCATTTTTCAGTTTGTGGGTATTGTGCATAATGTGGGTAGTGGCATACAACAATTCAGAAATTCACACGGTGTTAAGTACTTAGAATTTTTGGCACATACCAAATCCGACTTGCTTTCTAGTCTGCACGAGTTGCAGTTAATAAATTTTACCCAATTTTCAAGATGTTTGCATTCAAAAATATCATCTTTTCTTCTGGTTTCGACCGGTTTAGTTTAGAATGTTAAGAATGGCAGACATTTGCATCAAATGTGATGCTTGTAATCAATTTCACATGTTAATATTGCCAAAGAATTAACATATTTGAATTGAGCCAAGTTTGGATGAAGATGTCTTGCCCCTGCATATTGATGATGCTACTTTGGAGGTAGTGCTCTGGATGGGGGTTTATTTCTAAGATCCCAGCTACTGCAAAAACACAATTCTTTGTTATGTTTGGAGCTCTTTAGAAAACTTTTGAAATGGGGTCTCCTAAGTTCATGAAATCAGGGTTAAAAGCCGCTGCTCGTGCTTTGGGCTTTCAGTTGGAGGAGAGGGTTAAGAGAATAGGGTATGCTCTATTAGACATGTTAACCTTTTCCAATCAAAATTTCAATGCTCAGGTTTTGCAGCAGCTGTCTACTTCTGGTGTTAATGCTAGTTACAAAGAGGAAGGCTTCGTCAATGTTCAGGTGTTAGGTCAGGGATGTGCTACAAGTCAAGATGGAGGGGAATGACCCTGTATTGTTCCTCATGATGGTAAAGCTGAGATTCAGTCTGCGAGAGTGTTTGGGGTATTGCGGAGTTCAATCCATGGTAGTGTTGATGTAAATTTTCCGGGTGCTCAACAATAATTAGGGGATGATATAGGATCTGGATGGGACTTCAATGAGCCTTTGCCACAAGCTTCTGGTTGGGGTCTTGAATTTGAAAATTTTCCTAGTTCCATTGCAGACAACTATGTTGATATGGAAGAGTGACTGATATAGGTTGATTGTAAATATTTTTTGTTTTTTGTTTGATTCAATTACCTCTTACATTGTAAAATCTTGAGGCTTTTGAAGTAGCTCATCTGGTTAGAATTTAGAAAATGGGGTACTTTTTGTTTATGAGCTTCTATACTATCGATATAATATCTATTGTAAATATTGACAAATATCTATACATAAATTTGTATATAAGCAACGATTCCAGGTTTTCTTTCTGGTTCTTTCCTTGTTGAGCTTTTTTTAACCAACTTTATATATATATATATATATTCAGTGGCTCGCCCACTTTCACCAAAAGAAAAAAAAATATCAACTAATTAATCAGATTATCAATACAATTCTAGTTTTGACAAAATCAATTATATCATGCTTCTAAAAATATTATTATAAAACTTAAAATCAACTATAATATCTCTCGAATTATTGCTAAATTGACAACAAAATATTTTTACTAAAATACTACAAAGGCAACTACTAGCCACTATGTGACACTTGTTTAATATATCTCATTGTTTCTAATTTTAAAATCAAATTTTTGAATGTATGATTTAGATAAAACTATAAATAAGAGACTTAGCTTTCTAAACGAAAATTAAAATTTTATGAGTAATCATTTATTTTTCTTATTGTGTAGAGGTATTTAAAAATGTTTATTGCATTGATTGTAATCACCAAAGAAGAATTTAGATATCAATTATGTTGAAGGAGAATAAATGATAGGAAGACATTCACTGCAAATGAAAACTAATCTATAATTAGTTTGAGTCTTATACACGAAATTCAGAATTGAAGACATACCAATTTTATTAAAACTTCTTTATACCATATTGCACAAAATTAGGCAAGTTTTGAGGGAGGTTTGGGCTGGAATTTAGGCTTTGGTGAACATTGCGTGAATAACAAGCCTCTTAAAAAACAAAGTAAATTTATATTCATGATTATATTATAAGAATTTTAAATTTTAAATAATAAATAATGATTATATTTTGTCTATCAACAAAATATAATTCGAGCTTCCTATTTTTAAATTATGATAATTTATCATTATAATAAATTATATTATAACCTTAGTTAAAGCTAATTATTTTTTCTAATTTATAATTATTTAAAATTTTTAACTAAATAATTATTAATTATCATTATTATAATTAAAATAATTAATTATAACTTGAATTTTATATAATAATCAAATTATAATTATTACTAATTATTATAGATTTTATATTACTAATATTAATATTATTTATCTTATCAAACTTAAATTCTACTAATTAATGAAACTATCAAACTTAATATCAACTAATTAATTATCAATACAATTCTAGTTTTGACAAAATCAATTATATCATGCTTCTAAAAATATTATTATAAAACTTAAAATCAACTATAATATATCTCAAATTATTGTTAAATTGACAACAAATATTTTTACTAAAATACTACAAAGACAAGTACTAGCCACTGTGTGACACTTGTTTAATATATCTCATTATTTCTAATTTTAAAATCAAATTTGTGAATGTATAATTTGGATAAAACTATAAATAAGAGACTTAGCTTTCCAAACCAAAATTAAAAATTTATGAGTAATCATTTATTTTTCTTATCATTTTAGAAGAATTTAGATATCAATTATGTTGAAGGAGAATAAATGATAGGAAGACGTTCACTGCAAATGAAAACTAATCTAGAATAAGTTGTGTGACAACATAACAGCACTCCTTGAATTATAATTTAAAATAGCATTAATCAGGATGAGGGAAAAAATGGATGCAAATTAAAGAGTAAAATTTTTCAAAACTTTAAGATCATTTTGTAGGTGGACACTTGTGCAAGGATCGATTTGACCGTTATCTATAAACTTGCATACCATTGTAGTTCAATTTTCTTAATTTTACAAAAAGATACAAATAGAAATCACATCCTTTCACTTTTAAGGGACAGCAATAGAGTCACCCTTCTCCTCTAGTCATAAAATTATTCACTTTTATTTATCATATTTATCTTCACTGACAACTACCAATTATCAATATCGCGTAGGATATATATATCTGTAAACATTGTTAGCGCCGCTATATAGGTTTATCCAAACAATAATTTTATCTTCTTCAACAGTCCCATTTGTAATAGTTTCTTATATATTTCAATCTTTTACAAAAATAAAATTTTAACACAACATAATTGGATGATCAACCAGCTTTGCTTTCAAGAAGAATTACATTGATCTATAGAATAAAACCATGCCAACAGGTTGCTGCAGTTTTTTTTCCCTAACATAGACGACTGCAGTTAAACTTTTGTGGAAAAGGTAAACAGAGAATTGAAGAAAGAAGAGGTTTTATTTGTGTGGTGAGGAAAGAAATGCAGAAAATAACAGGATTAGGAAAGAAAGATAAATATGGGATTCAGTGGCTGTCGACAATGTGGTCGAGCCGCCCATATGAAACAGCTTTCTTAGAAGAGCAGCATTTTTGGCCTCCACCATGGCCCTCGCAGCTCACACAGTTAGACAACTTCTCTATACTTGTAAGCAGATTATTGTTTTCGGGAGGCTGTGGAGGGTTGCATCGAGCAGAGACAAAGAGCGTAAACACACAGAGCACCACAAATAGTGCGCTTATTTTCGTGCCAATCAAACTCCCCATGTTAAGTGCTCTGAGCTTTTGATATGTTAAACGCAGGCGGAAATCTTTCCTTTTCAAATGAACAATCGACAGATAGACGAAGATTGAGATGGGACACAATACAGTGTAATAATAATAACAACCGATTTATAGAGGGAGCCACAGATTTAGGACAACACAATGTAATAGTTTTTTGCTAAAACAATGGATTCAAAGTCATATGGCGTAACAGTGACGGTGAAATTCACAAAACTTTGCCTGAAAGTTGATTTGGCCGAGTGCAAGTAAAACTTTAGTTTTTCTAGTCTTTAAGTTGCTATTCAAGGTAGACATTAAAAATAAGGACTTTCAACGAAGTTGCTTGTCAATTAACGAGGAGATTTGAGTAACTTCTTCGTACACGGGAATGTACTATGGTATTAATTTTTTAAATTATTAGTAATTTTTTTCTAGAATTTTAATATTGAATACTTTTTATAATTCAATTTAGACGTTTTTAGGTGTAGACATTATTATAAGAGTAAAAATATCTTGTATTTATTAATTCTATGTTAATAAGATTATACAAGGTAAAATATAATTACTTTAAATTAGGAAGAATTAAAATGTGATATATTAAAATAGTTTAAAAATTGAGTGTATAGAGATATGGTATTTAGTTTTACAAACAATATAAAATAATATTGATGACAAAAAAAATCAATTAATTAGTAATAAAAAATAATTTTTAATTAAAAAAAAAAAGTAGTTGTAACAAAACATCTGTTAAGATAGAAGAGGAGGGGGAGGAAATCAAAATTTCCATGGAGAAAGATGACAAGTACATTTACGCACCTAAAATATCTATATAATAAAGACTTGGTATGGGCCAAGGAAAACACCACCTAATACAAAATAAACAAGATATGGTAAGAGACCTTGCCTTAAGATAAAGAGAAAGGGATTAAGCTAGAGATCTCTATTGAGCCCTTGTATACGTTTCTAGTGGGAATCCCTAAAGAGGAGTGACTAGAAGCGGTGTTTACTCAACATAAAAAAGAGACTAATAAGTTAATAGATGCCAAGAATTTGGGGGTTGCAGCAATGTGGTCCAAAATTCACTCAAACTCCTTGATGGCTTCATCAAAACTATGACATATTCGTCTTCCCTTGTTTATACATTAATAACTCTCTAGAAAAACCATTAGCAACGAGATAATCTAATTCCACAAAGCCCCGAACCGGACAATATCTTGCATCAATAGAGTAATTAGATGAAAAAAATTTATGAGGCTAAATCTAAGTAAAAGCTAGAATCTTACATGGAAATATAGAAATGGCTTACATATAGAGCTTTGATAGCATGTAAACACAAAATACCCAAAACAAGGCAGCAACATGGAGCTTGTAAACTCTAGTTTTTCTGAATCATTGGGAATGCATAGTGGAATAAATTTGATTGAGACAAGTGTCAAATATGGCAGAGGAAAAGAAACACAATGTGAAACAAAGCATAAAAATAGAGAGCATAAAACAGTATGCTAAAACAACAAACAGAGCATTTTAAAACAGAGCATAGCAGAGCGCTCAAAACCATATATCCATTATGCTATAGAAAACATTACAAAAACAAGTTGTATAGGGCTGTTAGAAAATTCAAGAATAGGCGGGAAGCAACTTGAAGAGCAATACGGAGCAGTCTGGAGTTAACGCAGTTACCAACTCCACCAACCAAAATAGCTACGGTAAGGAACATCAGTAATAGTTGAATTATATCTAACACTCCCTCCTAATGTCAACTATTACAATCATCAGCACTAACAATTCCTAAGAGTTTTCTTTGAAATTCAAAAACATTTTTTTCCAATGGTTTTGTAAATATGTCTGCAAGCTGATCTCGTGATCTACAGAAGATAAGAGAAATTTCTCCATTTTGGACAAGCTCTTGAATGAAGTGAAAGTGAGTATCAATGTTCTTGCTTTTGTTGTGGAAGACATGATTTCTTGATAAGGCAATAGCAGAACTGTTATCACAGAGAATAGAAGTTGGCCCCTTTTCAACATGTGCAAGATCATTTAGTATCCTTCTTAGCCATACTGCTTGACAAGCTGCTGTAGTTGTAGCCACATACTCTACCTCTGTTGAAGATATTGAGACTATAGGTTGTTTTTTGGATCCCCATGAGATAAGATTTGTTCTCAAGTGAAAAGCATAGCCTGATGTGCTTTTCCTATCATCTATGCTGCCAGCATAATCACTATCTGTGTAGCTTGAGAGTGAAGCATCTTCAATTTGAGTGTACCATAATCCATAGTTGATTGTCCCTGCAACATATCTCAGAATTCTTTTTGCTACCTTCCAATGTGATTCTTTTGGAGATTCCATGAATCTAGATACAAAGCTTGTAGCAAACATTATGTCTGGTCTAGTTGCTGTGAGGTACAAAAGACTGCCAACTAGCCTCTTATACAATGTAGAATCAACTGGTGGTCCATCATCTTGTTTGCTCAACTTTGTTCCTTGTGCAATGGGCGTGACTACTGGTTTGCAATTGCCCATTCTGAATTTTTTCAACATTTCTAAAGCATACTTTCGTTGACAAACAAAAATACCTTGAGCAGATTGATTGATTTCAATTCCCAAAAAATATTTCATGATTCCAAGATCAGTCATATCATACTCCTTTTCATGGCAGCTTTGAATTCATTTAACATCAAATTTCCTGTATAGAGCAAGTCATCAACATAAAGACAAACAATGAGAATTTTACCTTCATGATCTATTTTTGTATAAAGAGTTGGCTCATGATTGCTCCTAATGAATCCATTGTTGATGAAGTAAGAGTCAATCCGACTGTACCAGGCTCTTGGGGCTTGTTTTAAGCCATACAATGCTTTCTTCAACTTATATACTTTATGCTCTTGCCCTTTGATTTCAAACCCAGGTGGCTGATCTACATATATCTCTTCTTCCAATATGCCATTTAAGAATGCGGATTTGACATCCATTTGGAAAACTTTTCATTTATTTTGAGCAGCAATAGCCAAAATAGTTCTGACAGTGTCCAATCTTGCTACTGGAGAAAAAGTTTCTCCATAGTCTATGCCAAGTTGCTGAGAAAAACCCTTGGCAACTAGTCTTGCTTTATATTTTTCTATCTTTCCTTTGTCATTCAGCTTTGTCTTGTATATCCACTTCACACCAATGCTGGTTTTATCACTTGGTAGATCAACAAGATCCCAAGTTTTGTTCTTTTCTATGGCATCAATTTCTTGATTCATTGCATCAACCCAATGTTCCTCTTTTACTGCTTCTTCATATGAAAGAAAGGCAAAAATATTTTGTTCAATTACATTTTCTTGTTCATATATTTCCCTTATGCTTCTAGTTCTTTGATTGTCTATAGATGAAGATGAATCAGTGCTGGAAGAATTACCAATTCCAATGTGTTGTTGCTGACCTTGTACCTGCAATCTTGGTAGCCTTGGTGGATGAACTTGCTGATCTGAGGGTTCATCAAACAACTGTAATGGATTTGGATCATTCAAAGTTTCATTTTCTTGATCACACCAAGATTTATTCTCAAGGAACTTGACATCTCTACTCACCAAAAATTTCTTGGTGATAGGATTGTAGAGTCTATAGGCTTTTGATTGTTCACTATAGCCAACAAAGATGCACTTTTCACTCCTATTGTCAAGTTTTTGTCTCAGCTCCTCTGGAATGTGTGCAAATGCAATGCAACCAAAAATTCTAAAATGAGATACATTCAACTTTGTACTAGACCAAGCCTCTTGTGGTACTTTTCCTTGAACACTAGTTGTAGGAGATCTATTTAAAATATAGATTGCAGTAGCAACAGCTTCAGCCCAATAATCATTTGACAAATTCTTTTCTTTGAGCATGCATCTAGCCATATTCATGATGGTCTGATTTTTCCTTTCAGCAACTCCATTTTGTTGTGGAGTATATCTTGTTGTGGTTTGCATAATAATGTCATGTTGTTTGCAAAAATTTGTGAAATCTTTTGAACTGTATTCTCCTTCTTTGTCTAATCTGAGCACTTTTATATATTTACCACTTTGTTTTTCTACTTCAGCTTTGAATTGTTTAAATTTTGAAAAAGTATCTGACTTGTTCTTGAGAAAATAAATCCAGATTTTCCTACTAAAGTCATCAATGAAGGTCAGAAAATAAAAGCTACCACCAATGGATTGAGTTTGCATTGGTCCACAAAGATTTGTGTGGACAAGCTCCAAGTGTTCTTATGCTCTATTGGAGGAAGATGGAAAGCTATCTCTCTTATGTTTTCCAAGAATACAACTCTCACATTGACTGTCAAGTGATTTAAAAGAAGGAAGACCTTTGACCATAAATTGCTTTTGAAGAAGACTAAGACTTTTAAAAGGAAGATGACCAAACCTAGAATGCCATAATTGTGTCTCATCCATGCTTGAGACATTGTGGGAAAATGACTGTGACAGAATGGCACTCCTAATATTTATGGGAAACATTCTATTTTTGGTTCTTTCAATCTTTGCAATAAGTCTTCTACCGGGAGGTTTATCAAAAATACAACAAGTTGTACCTTTTAAAATTATTTCATAGCCATGTTCCATCAATTGTCCTACACTTAGGAGATTATGTTTTAGATTTGGAACATAAAAGACATCATGTATCTCTTTTCACTGATTTTGTTTAGTAAGAATAGGAACAATTCCTTTCCCTTGAGCTTTTACTCGAAAGTTATCACCAAGAGCAATTTCAGAATTTGTAGAAGTATCAATGCAAGAAATTAAATCTTTGTTACCTGTCATATGATTGCTACAACCACTGTCTAGCAACCAAAAGTCTTTGGTATGACTATCTTTAGAACTATGGCAGGAAAGAAACATTGTTTCAAAAGATTCACCTTCATTGTTGGAGACATGCGCTCTACCATTGTTTTGGTTTGACTGTTTCTTTCTGCATTCTGATTCATAGTGTCTAAATTT
>BSBK01011976.1:0-65000 GCA_027943335.1 Chamaecyparis obtusa | reverse complement strand
GGGAAATGTTTTGGGCACTTGTAGCCGTTGTGTTAGGGAGATAGCTATCTAGTCGAAAAAAGACACCTAGACAATAAAAAAAACTGCATACCATACATACATTTGTTATATCGACTGAGATTTTGGCCACGTAGGTCGTAACATTTTTCTAATATTTATAATTTTAATTAAAAAGCATAGAACTATTAGATATAACTATTCGGCTGCCTACTTTTAGTAATTGCTAGTTTGGGAGATGACTGACTAAGATTTCAAAGCACAACACAAAACTTTTAGGGCCTGTTTGGTGCATGGAATTAATTTATCCAAAATAGGCTTATTCTAGAATAAGGACCTATTCTTGGATTAATTAATCCTCAAAATGAATGCTGGAATAAGGTTTGGACTTGTTTGGTGCACCTAGAATATGTCTGAGAATTAATCTATTCTGCGTTTGGATCCCATAATGTGGAATTGGAATAAGGATTATTTTTTAATTTTTTAATTAATTTGAACAATATGTATTTTATAAGTACAAAAAAAAAATTCTTAGAAATTCTAATTTTTGAACTTATCATTTTTGTTGCTGGTTTTTTAATTAAAATATATATGTATTTCTAACTTATATATTTTTAAATTAAAATATGTATTATTAACTTTTAAAAAATAAGATTATAAAAAATATATTTTGCTACAAATTTTAATTTTTTAACTTTTATCAATTTTGTTGCTCATTTTTTTAATTTTTAATATTTTTCTATCCAAAGTCATATCGAAGTAAAAACTAAAAAATTGGCATGAAAACATTATAAACAAGTTACCACATATATAAAAAATTTACATGACAACATTATAAACAAGTTACCACATATATTATATAGTACATCGTAAAACAATGAACTCATGAACAATGTACGATGCCCTAGCTTGCAGCCCAAGAGCCATCAAAACATTTCCTCATGAAATGATCATAAATGGGGAGTACCACATAGTGAATATCAACAACAAAACAAATAAAGAGAGATCAAACACTTCACACAATGTCTTGAAGGTAATAGAAATGATGCCCAAGCTCTCAAACCTCATAGGTCATCATGCATTCCAAATGAAAAGATGTAAACAATACGAGTATTAAACAATGAGCTCATGGACAATGTATGATGCCCTAGCTTGCAGCCCGCGAACCATCAAGACATTTCCTCATGAAATGATCATAAACGAGGAGTACCACATAGTGAATATCAATAGAAAAACAAACAAAGAGAGATCAAACACTTCACACCATGCCTTGAAGGTAATAGCAAAGATGCCCTAGCTCTCAAACCTCACGGGTCATCAAGAATTCCAAATGAAAAGATGTAAACAATGCTAGTATTCAATAGTGAGCTCATAAATAATGTATGATGCCCTAGCTTGCAGCCCGTGAGCCATCAAGACATTTCCTCATGAAATGATCATAAACGGGGAGTACCACATAGTGAATATCAATAGAAAAAAAAATACAGAGAGATCAAACACTTCACACAATACCTTGAAAGTAATAGCAACGATGCCCTAGCTCTCAAAGCTCGCAGGTCATCAAGCATTCCAAATCAAAATATGTAAACAATGCCAGTATTAACATTCATATTGTGCCATTAAATCAACAAATGCCATCAAAATGAAATTGAGTTAATGAGAAGACAAAGCTCAAATGCCTACCTCAAGTCATGGTTGCCATACGCAAGCCCTCTTCGCAGCTCACAAAAATTACACATGACCATTTCTTTTTTTTTCTTTTTTTCTATTTATAATCACGCAGGTGTCAAAATTATGATAGCACCATCGCTATTATGACACCATCAAGTGCACTTGCAAAAAAACACACAAATGGTACTACCATTGAAATTAGCATCAAAATTCGACCCCAATTATTGTAGCTAAGTAAGCTCCTAGGGCTTGGTATGCAAGGTTAGACAAGTATCTACTTCGATTTGGATTCAAAAAAGGTAATGCAGATAGTAATTTGTACTTAACTACTAGTTAAGATAGAATCCTAATAATAGAAGTCTTTGTGGATGATATTATATATCTTTGGAGGTAATGATGATTTATGTAAGAAATTTTCTAAAAAAATGGAAAGTGAATTTGAGATGTCCATGATAGGTTAAATGAAATTTTTTATTAGATTACAAATAACTCAAAATGAGAATGATATTTTTATTTCTCAGACCAAGTATCTCAAAGAGTTACTTAAAAAATTTGGAATGGAAGATTGTAAACCAGTAGGAAAGCCTATGGTGACTGGTAACAAGCTAACAATTGATGATGAATCAAAATGTGTTTTTCAGACATTGTATAGATCAATGGTTGGAGGTCTACAACATCTGACCCACACTAGACCAGATATTGCTAATGTTGTTAGAATTGTGGCTAGATATTAGGAAGAACCTAAAGAAACACATCTATTTGCTGTAAAAAGGATACTGAGGTATCTAAGAGGAACCATAGACTATGTTTTATGGTATGATAGAAATTATAGCTTTGAACTTCATGCTTATACTGATACTGATTGGGAAGGGAATATTGATGACAGAAAAAGTACTAGTGGTGGTGCATTTTTCCTTGGGAAAAAGTTGGTTTCTTGGCTAATTAAGAAACAAGATTGTATAGCACAATATACTACTGAATCAGAGTATGTTGCTGCTGCTATAAACTGCACTCAGATGTTTGGATGAAACAAATGTTGACAGACATTGGAATAACCTTTGATGAGCCTGTGGTTATCCATTGTCATAACATCAGTACAGTAAATATGTCAAAGAATCTGGTGATGCACTCCAAAACTAAAAATATTTCTATCAAGTATCACTTCTTGAGAGACAAGGTGGTAGAAAAAGAAATCAAATTAGAATATATCAGTACAAAAGAATAGACTGCAGACATCTTCACAAAGCCACTACCGAAGGATACCTTTGAATATCTTAGAGGTATGCTGGGGGTTCAGGCCCCTCCTAGTTAGAATTAAACAATTCAGAGATGCATCAATCCAGTGGTTTTTAGAGCCTTATCATAATCTAGACTTGATGTAGGGATCTACTCCTCAGGGGGAGTGATCATGGAAGAAAGATGCTGAAAAGAAGTTGATGACTCATGGTACCCTTTTCCATATGTTGACATCAATGCCAAAGGGGGAGAATGTTGGATATTGCTAATGCATGGGGAGATTATTAAGACATTTAATATGTTTAATCACTATGTTACTAAATGGGCACTCATCCTATTGTCATTTATATTTTATCACTGATGTCAATATATGTTTCTATGAGGGAATCAGATTGCTAATCATAGTGTATGGACACTGTACAGATGTTTCAGATGTTGTGATCTTATATCTAAGATGACATCATATAATGTTTCCTATTGGATGAGTTATATATGTTTTGGTGAAGACTGGTCACTAACTATGATAGTGAGAAATGACAGAGTCAGTCTCTAAGTTTTGTGTATAGCTTTTTGGTGATGCGGAATCAGTGCATGCGAACTTCTAAAATGAAAGAGAGAGTATTTGATGCAGGAGCATCCTGGGTGTAAGAGCAATCTTGCATCACCCAAAAATATTTCTATTTTTTTGAATTCAATAAGGGCTATCTTGTGCAGAGCTGATATTTATGGAAAGTTACTATTTTAGGTAATTTTCGTATGTGCTCAGAATGATCTGATTTCTTTCTTGGAGGTTCATTTTGGTCATATAAGTCTGCCAGTAAAGTTTCATTGCTAGGTCAAGTGTACATTGGAAGATATTGAAGATTTTCGATATTGGCAGCAGGGTACAGAAACTTTGAACTCAGTTTTGAAGGCTTTAGAGGCCCTGGATGAGGTTGAAAATTTGGGTGATGGGTGCTTGCGTGGGTCAAGCCTGTAGAGCGCTTCGTGGCATTTCTGAAATGGGGTTATAATAGCCGATCGGGTCAACTGGTGATGACTTATGGTCTTCGAAAGTTGGGTCACCTGAAATGGCAGAAAATAATTTTCTTCAAAATTTCTGTTCGGGTTTCAAAGGTTATCTTGAGCCGACTATGATGTAATAAAATGTAAAATAAAATAATTCTAAGTTTGGTCGGCCTTATTGGCTAAAATTCTGGAACCTTCCCAGGCGGTGGAAAAATTGCCTATATAAGGAAGGCTGTATTATTGTCTTAGGCAGTTTAGAACAGTTCTGGGTAGTAGATCTGGGTAATAGTTC
Source organism: Chamaecyparis obtusa (assembly GCA_027943335.1). Classification (NCBI taxonomy): domain Eukaryota; kingdom Viridiplantae; phylum Streptophyta; class Pinopsida; order Cupressales; family Cupressaceae; genus Chamaecyparis; species Chamaecyparis obtusa. The sequence goes on along the minus strand of BSBK01011976.1, from coordinate 60,796 downwards.
GAGGCTTTGTCCTACAGAATATTGTAAGGGAATGCCCATGTGGCTTTGCATATTGTAATTCTGAAAGTTTGTAATTCCACATTTGTGGAGATAATAAGAAGCCAATTTTTTGTTCTTGCATATTGTTGTTGTTTCTCTATATCTGCTATGTGTTTGTGGTATTAAGGGGATCACCCTTCATCAAGTGGTATCAGAGCAGGAGTTCTTGAGTGTGTAAACAGATCACCGATCGTGAGGCAGTTTGCACCAGGACCGTGGCTAGGGTTTCAGCGCGCATCGCAAAAATGCCTCCACGAAGGGAACATGGTGGAAGAGCTGGTGTTGTAACACCTGAGGTTAGAGAGCTGCAGAGACAAGTGCGAGCATTGCAAGAAGAGATTCACAGAGGAATGAATCTTAATGTCAGAGATGAAAGCGAGGATGAAGCCGAAGAAGAATATCAAGAAGGAGAAGTCAAAATTGTGAACCAGGAGGAAGAAAGACTTTTTCGGGCCATTTCTAAGATTGGGAAAAGACCTAAGATTGAGGTTCCTACATTTTTTGGAAATCTTAACCCAGAAGAATTGATCGACTGGATCAACGAATGTGAGGAATATTTTGAGTATGAAGATGTTGAGGATCCTGATAGGGTCAAATTTGCGAAGGCCAGACTGAAAGGTCATGCGAAGATATGGTGGCAAGAGATTCAGTTGGAGCGAAATAGAAGGGGAAAGGAGAAAATCATGAGATGGGATTGGATGGTGGATAAATTGAAGTGACAGTTCATTCCTGTTGATTATGAGCTTGACCTACTGAAGAAAATGCAGAGTTTGAAGCAAGCAGGAATATCTGTTCAGGAGTATACAGATGAGTTCTACCGACTTCTCATCAGAACAGGCCATACAGAAGCTGATAAGGAGAAAGTTTCCCAATACCTTAATGGGTTAAGGCCAAGCATTCAGGAGGAGCTGAATCTGGTTCGAATGAACAGTATTGAAGAGGCATACCAGTTTGCCCTAAAAGTAGAGGAAAAGCTGAACAAGAAGTTTGAGAGCAGACAAAACGAAAGAGGTCGTGGTGGACGATCTGGTGGAGGGTCATATGGTGGCCGAAATGAAGATCCGAAAAAGAAGGATGAGGCCAGTAGTAGTCAGAATCAGCGAGGAAATAATTCTAATTGTTTCCAGGATCAGAATAATAGAGATCAGAGAGGAAGAGGAAGAGGACAAGGATCTGGAAGAGGTGGCTTCCGTGGAACATATTTTCACTATGGAGAAGAAGGTCATAGGGCAGTTGAATGTCCTTAGCGCCAAGGAAGAATAGACAGGAGAAATGAAGGCCAGGCCAGAGTTGCACATGTAGATGAAGATGCTAGATCATCAAATTCTGAAGATGCTGAAAGAGGAGAAACGTTGATTAACAAAAGAGTCCTGTTGAGTGGTGAGAATGAACCTGAGAAAAGAAGGAGCCTGTTTCGCACCAGGTGCAAGTGCGAAGGTAAATGTTGTGATATGATTATTGATAGTGGAAGCACTGACAATTTGGTGTCAGAAGAGATGGTGACAAAGTTGAAGCTCAAGAGACAGAAACACCCACATCCATATCGGATTGCCTGGGTACAGGATGACCACAAGGTCATGGTCAATGAACAATGCCTGGTGAAGTTCAAGATTGGCGGATACCAAGATGAGGTATTGTGTGATATCATATCTATGGATGCATGTCATATGTTGTTGGGTAGACCATGGCAGTTTGACAGATGTGCTGTACATGATGGTCGTGCGAATACCTATTCCTTGACAAAGGATGGAGTGCGACATAAGCTAAAACCATTGAAGGAGACTGAAGAAAAGGTATGTGGTAATGCAAGGATAACTTTTGTTGATGGAAAAAATTTCCTAGATGGTATGAGGCATGAGCATGTATGTTTTGCTTTAATTCCAAAAGCTGGTAAAGAGGAAGTAGAAGATGTTCCTGTAGAAGTTGCAAATTTGTTGAATGAGTTTTAGGATATTGTATCCGATAATGTGCCTAATGGATTACCACCAGTCAGGAAGATCAGTCATCAGATGGACTTTATCCCAGGAGTGAGTTTGCCGAATAAGGCAGCACACAGAATGACACCTGCAGAAAGTGAGGAGTTGAACAGATAAGTACATGAGTTGTTACAGAAATGATTGATTCGAGAGAGTTTGAGTCCCTGTGCTGTACCAGTGGTATTAGCACCAAAGAAGAATGGAGAATGGAGGATGTGTACAGATTCTAGGGCAATAAATAAGATTACAATCAAGTACAGGTTTCCATTGCCACGAATGGATGATATTATGGACTGTTTGAGTGGAGCTGTGTATTTCTCAAAGATAGATCTGAAAAGTGGATATCATCAGATTCGGATCAGAGAAGGAGATGAATGGAAGACTACCTTCAAGACAAAGGAAGGACTGTATGAGTGGTTAGTCATGCCTTTTGGGCTAACCAATGCACCGAGCACTTTCATGCGGCTCATGAACGAGGTTCTGAAAGAATTTCTGGGTAAGTTTGTCATTGTTTACCTAGATGATATTTTGATCTTTAGTAAGACATTGGATGAGCATATGATGCATATTCGTATGGTATTTGAGAAGTTGAGAGAAGAGAAATTGTTAATTAATTTGAAAAAGTGCAGTTTTGTGAAGAAAGAGTTAGTGTATTTGGGATTTGTAGTTTCAGCAGAAGGTCTAAAAATGGACCCAGAGAAGGTACAGGCTATCCTTGAATGGCCTACTCCAAGGAGTGCTACTGAGGTAAGATATTTTCATGGTCTAGCTAGCTTTTACAGAAAGTTTATCAGAAATTTTAGCAGTATTTGTGGACCCTTGACTGAAACAATGAGAGGGGATAGAAAAGAGTTTAAGTGGACTAAAGGAGCAGAAAAGAGTTTTCAATTATTGAAACAAAAAGTTACCGAACAACCTATTTTAGCACTTCCAGATTTTAATAAGGTGTTTCAAGTAGATTGTGATGCTAGTGGTAGTGCAATAGGAGCTGTTATGAGCCAAGAAGGTAAACCTGTTGCTTATTTCAGTGAGAAGTTAAATGATGCCAAGAGGAAATATTCTGTTTATGATCAGGAATTTTATGCTATAGTTCAGGCATTAAAGAAGTGGAGACATTATCTGCTTCCTAAGGAGTTTGTTTTGTATACTGATCATCAAGCTTTGCAATATTTGAATAGTCAAGGAAAATTGAATCAAAGGCATTTGAAATGGGTTGAGTTTTTGCAGAGTTATACATTTGTTTTGAAACACAGAATTGGAAAGTCTAATAGGGTTGCAGATGCTCTTAGCAGAAGGAAACTATTGCTGACAGAGATGCAGATTGAGGTGGTTGGGTTCAAGGAACTCAAAAATTTGTATCCAGAGGATCCTGATTTTGGTGAAGCTTGGAAGGCTTGTACAGAACTTGTTACTCTAGACAGGACAAAGTGGCTGGATTTTATCATCCAAGATGATATGCTATTCAGAGGGAGTCAGTTGTGCATTCCATGAAGTTCTATGAGGGAGAATCTCATAAAGGAGAAGCATAGTGGAGGATTGGCTGAACATTTTGGTCGTGATAAAACCCTTGCTTTGGTTGGTGAGAATTATTATTGGCCACAATTGTAGCAAGATGTGAAGAAGTTTGTACAGAGTTGCAGAGTATGTCAGATGGCGAAAGGAGTGAAGCAGAATACAGGGTTGTATCAGCCATTACCTATACCAGAGAAGCCTTGGGAGGATATCAGTATGGACTTTGTTCTTGGTTTACCGAGGACACAGTGGGGACATGATTCAATTTTTGTAGTAGTTGACCAATTTTCAAAGATGGCACATTTTATTCCCTGCAAGAAGACTAATGATCCTGTTCATGTAGCAGAATTGTTTTTCAGAGAAGTAGTGAGACTTCATGGTTTGCCAAGGACCATAGTTTCAGATCGGGACACTAAGTTTGTTGGATATTTCTGGCATACATTGTGGAATAAGTTGAAGATAGATTTGAAGTTCAGTTCATCACATCATCCACAGACTGATGGACAGACAGAGGTGGTGAATAGAAGTTTGGGAAATTTGCTGAGATGTTTGGTTGGAGATAAGCCAATAGAATGGGATTTGATTTTACCACAGGCAGAATTTGCATACAATAATTCTGTCAACAGGAGCACTGGTAAATCACCATTCCAGATTGTATATGGAAGTAGTCCAAGAAATGCATCTGAATTGAGGAAGATAGATAAAGGAGAAATAAGTAGTGTTGAAGCTGAGGATTTTGCAGAACACTTGAAGAACATCCATGGGGAGGTGAGGAAGCATATTACCAAGATGAACGCACAGTATAAGGCTAAGGCAGACGAGAAAAGGAGGTATAAGGAATTTCAAGTTGGAGATGAAGTCATGGTTCATTTGCGGAAGGAGCGGTTTCCAGTTGGTACATATAACAAGCTGAAATTGAAGAAGTTTGGACCATGTAAGATACTGAAGAAACATGATTCAGAAAATGCATATGAGGTAGAATTGCCTACTGAGCTGAATATTTCACCAGTGTTTAACATTTCAGATTTGACAGAGTATCATGAAGGAGGTGTTGAAGATGAGGTTGTAGCAGCACAGTGGAGTATTCTAGCAACCAGTTCAGATATCAAGGAGATTGAAGACATACTAGATAGTCGTGTTGGCAGAAGCACAAGGAACAGGACATATGAAGAGTATTTGGTCAAATGGAAAGGACGACCTATTGAAGATTCATCATGGCTAACAAAGGAGGAGGTTAACCATCTTGGTTTTCCTCTGCACACCTGAGTCGTGACAGGGTCACTTCTCAAATTACCCTGGGTGTCTGATGCAGGAGCATCCTGGGTGTAAGAGCAATCTTGCATCACCCAAAAATATTTCTATTTTTTTTGAATTCAATAAGGGTTATCTTGTGCAGAGCTGATATTTGTGGAAAGTTACTATTTTTGATAATTTTCGTATGTGCTCAGAATGATCTGATTTCTTTCTTGGAGGTTCATTTTGGTCATATAAGTCTGCCAGTAAAGTTTCATTGCCAGGTCAAGTGTACATTGGAAGATATTGAAGATTTTCAGTATTGGCAGCAGGGTACAGAAACTTTGAACTCAGTTTTGAAGGCTTTAGAGGCCCTAGATGAGGTTGAAAATTTGGGTGACGGGCGCTTGCGTGGGTCAAGCCTGTAGAGCACTTCGTGGCATTTCCAAAATGGGGTTATAATAGCCGATCGGGTCAACTGGTGATGACTTATGGTCTTCGGAAGTTGGGTCACCTGAAATGGCAAAAAATAATTTTCTTCAAAATTTCTGTTCGGGTTTCAAAGGTTATCTTGAGCCGACTATGATGTAATAAAATATAAAATAAAATAATTCTAAGTTTGGTCGGCCTTATTGGCTAAAATTCTGGAACCTTCCCAGGCGGTGGAAAAATTGCCTATATAAGGAAGGCTGTATTATTGTCTTAGGCAGTTTAGAACAGTTCTAGGTAGTAGATCTGGGTAATAGTTCGAGGCTTTGTCCTACAGAATATTGTAAGGGAATGCCCATGTGGCTTTGCATATTGTAATTCTGAAAGTTTGTAATTCCACATTTGTGGAGATAATAAGAAGCCAATTTTCTGTTCTTGCATATTGTTGTTGTTTCTCTATATCTGTTATGTGTTTGTGGTATTAAGGGGATCACCCTTCATCAGTATTGGGGAATGTTCTATGAATTGTGCAAGGTACAGAATATAGGATGATGTCAGCTATGGCGTGCACTCTGGAAGGTGATCTATTTGGAAGCTGACTATAGTGATGTAGTGTGTATGATGGATGGCAAACTTGAATTAAGGATGCTAGTCCTTAATTGTTGTAATGTAATCATTGTAGACTCATCCTAGATACCATGTGTATCTTAGCAAGGGTCTATGTAATTATTTGTAATTAGAAAAACTTCATGGGCTGATCTATTTATAAGAATTGTAATAAGGTATAAATGAAAGGTCTTTTCTTTGGAAAAGATGTGAATTACAAGAAGGTGATATAGAGAGATTGAAAAAGTTTTGAGCTTGTGTCTGTTGTATGTAGATCAGACACTTTTTGGTGGACTTCATTGGAACTGATCAAGCAACGATATGTTTTGCCAAATAGTTCAAAATATTGTGTATTTCTTAATATACGCATGTGTTGGGAATAGTGATTATGAAGTTGTACTTAACCTTCTTTGGGCAGTGAGCCTTGGGGAGTGAGCCTTCCCTTTTTTTCTTGACTCCTAACAGGGTCTGTCCTCTAAAAGGGACTATGTAGTGTAATGTTTCAATAAGCTCCTAACAGGGCTATATCTTCTAACAAGGATAACTATACTCTCAGTCCATCATTTGTGGGTGCTAATTCCCACCGGAGTTCTTACCTTTAATAGGGTTTCCTCGAGATCAAAATATTGTGTTATTGTGTTGGAATTCATTGTGTTCATTAGATCTGATATTGTGGTGCTTAAAGCTTAAAGCTTAATAATCTATTCTACAACTGATTCACCCCCCTCTCAATTGTATTATGGACTGTTATTCCTAAAATAGGATTGGAATATGAATCAAACTATTTTAGAGAATAAGTGAAGGTAGTGTTGGAAACAATTGTCTGAAGGAAATTGCTACTCAAATTATGTATTGTCTTTGATGTCACACAATGTCATAGTCTGCAGCAATCAGTTCCTACCGAGCTCAGTTGGTCTGCCAGACAGGAATATCAGTGTTTACCGAGTTCAGTCGGTTGTCAAAGGAAATTCAGTGTTTATCGAGTTCAGTTGGTTGTCAAAGGAAATTCAGTGTTTACCGAGTTCAGTCGGTCGTCAAAGGAAATTCAGTGTTAACCGAGTTCAGTCAGTCGTCAAAGGAAATTTAGTGTTTACCGAGTTCAGTCGGTTATCGAAGGTAAAGGATTGTCAGTGTTTACTGAGTTCCCTCGGTCTCTGAAAGATTGTAGAAAGTTATGGTCACCGAGCACTGTCAGCCCTTGAAGGATTTTTGCAAATAGAGTTTTCTTAATTCATCCGACTGTTATACTAAATAATGTCGATTTGACAAATCTAAAATCATATAAATAAAAGGTCAAATGTGAAAAATAAACAAGAAATACAGCAGAAGATTTATAGAAGAAAAGACAGGAAAGGTGTGTGCGAATTTGTGAAGGATGTTTAGATATCCTTAAGGTGTAGTAGAGTTTTATTCAATCAGGAAGGATCACACATATGCAGAATAGAGATCTGTAATCAGCAAGGTAGTTGCATTATTATACAGGTTATTTTTCATTGTTACCTTCTTATCATTGTAATAGTGAATTCTAAATCTCTTAACCGAGTTGGTTTAACAACCATATTGTAAATCCTCTAACAAGGTGACAATTCCATTGAATTGTTTTCAAGACCTCTTACCAGGCCACTCCTAGCAGGGTGATTAAATCCTCTAACAAGGTCACACCTAACAGTGTGTTTTGTAACCTTTTACCGGGTTGGCTTCTAATCGGGCATCACTTTAGAAAAGTGAAAATCAGTATCTAGATACATTGGTGGTTTTTCTCATATTGGGTTTCCACGTTAAAATCTTATGTCTCTTGTGTTCTTAATTGCTATCTTAATCACACACCAGTTCTGATGAATATCTAAAAGATAATTTTGCTAATACTTTCTGCATCTTCAAAGTTACTGCAATCTATTTACCGAGTGCTAAAACAGATAACATTGTTAAGATATCCTAAGGGATCTGGAAAGAATTAATTGTGAAGTGTTTTATGGTTGACTAATTCACCCCCCCCCCCTCAGTCACTTCATCCATATTCCATCAATTGGTATCAGAGCATTTGGTGCTTGCAGGAAGGGTTTCAAGGACCTAAGCTAAAGATCATGATCTCTTACAAGAGGGAAATTCCAAAGCTCAACAGAGATAACTTTTCAGCATGGCAAGGTCTCATGCGAATTCATCTGGCTTCCATTGGTGATTCAGGATGCAAATACATTGATGAAGAATACACAATTCCTAATGGCGCATTAACTGTTGAAGACATTGCAGATAAAAAGACTCACAACACCATGATGATAGACATTGCATCTGCTCTCAACTATGAAGAATTTGATGATATTAAAGAATGCACTACTGCATATGAAATGTGGATGGCACTGAAGAAAATATATGGTGGTGATGCAAATGTGAAAAGAGCCAAAGTAGAAAGCCTAAGAGGATAGTTTGACAAGATGAATATGAAGGAAGATGAAAACATTGCAAAATATGTTGAAAGAATCAAAGCAAGTGTAAGTGCAATTAGAGCTTCTGGAGGAACAATCTCAGATGAAACTTTTATAAGTAAGGTACTCAGTGTTGGAAATATTCAGGAATTAACCGAGTTACTGAGAGGGGAGGGGTGAATCAGTAACTCCAAATTTTCTTTGAGTTACAGAAGTATTAACATGTAATTCACTTTAACCTTTGCATACATAAAGCATGAAACTTAAAAGCATTCACAATAGTGACACATAGATTTGGTTACCTAGAAACCTTCCAAAAGAAAGTAAAACTGGGGTGGGGATGAAACCCACAAAGCTTTAATACTGCAGAATAAAGTTGGCCGGTTAAGGCTTACAATTTGATCACTTCTGATGATCTGCCCTGTTAGGAGCAATAAGGATTGCTAAATCCACCCTATTAAAGGATTTACAAAACATACAATGAAGTATGCACTCGGTGAAGAGATTTTACAAAAGACTGTTAAGTCTACCCGGTTAAAGGATTAGTACTGATTCACCTCTTAGGATGAAACAGTAGATCTCTTGCTTTGCAACTAGATTGCCGATTGAGATTCGCTAATGTACTGATCACCTTCTGTGATGAATTTGTCTTTGCTGTTCCTTATACTGCTGAAGCTTTCTGTAATTCGCTTATCTCTGCCTTTCTTTTTCTTTCACATATATTCTTCTTTTCATACATCTTGACATTTTTACAACATTATTTATATACAAGTCTTAAACAATTAATTACAATTACAATTACAAAGTCGGCTTGACAAATAAACATAAGTGCTACTAAGTCGGCCCAAGTATGGTTACACGGTTCCTGCAAACTGACTCGGTGACTTTCTGATACTCGGCGTCCACTGCATTACTCGGCATCGTCATGCACTCGGTAGAAGTGAAGGCATGGTTCATACTGATCACTCGGTAGGTTTTGAACTCAGTAAATACTGGTGACTCGGTAGACATGATGTTACTCAGTTTACACTGTCCTATTCGGTTTGTACTAACTTCCTCGGTTTGCACTGTCTGCTCGGTTTGCATTGTCTGCTCAGTTTGCATTGTCTGCTCGGTTTGCACTGTCTACTCGGTTTGCACTGTCTTTTCGGTTTGCATTGTCTTCTCGGTTTGCACTGTCTGCTCGGTTTGCACTGTTTGCTCGGTTTGCACTGTCTGCTCGGTTTGCACTGTTTGCTCGGTTTGCACTGTCTGCACGGTTTGCACCCAGAATGCAAATAAGTGTTGTCACTAGTGGCAATTCTGCTTAATGCCAACAATCTCCCCCTTTGGCATTAGTGACAAAAACACTTATTGGCCAAAATTTATATACATGAATCATGCTGAGTTTTATTTTGATTTTTCAAAATTTGTCTTTGTTATTGTCTCCCCCTTTCAATGTGCTAACTGTTTCTAAATCTTCTTCTATACATATCTCCCCCTTTTTGACGATAATGCCAAAGGTGCATTTACAAAGAGAATCCAAAATTTGATAGAAAATCAGAATATACCTTCATTATTAGTGCCAGGGTTCTGTCCCAACTTTCTTGCAGAATCTTACATGTTTGTATAGCAATTTGGACTTGTGCAGAGAGTTCAATCATGTGATCTGCTATAGAGAACTGATTGTCATGAATCAATGTTTTGGAATGTTCAATGTGCTTATACATTGTATTCATGATGGGAAGGATCATGTGTTGGATGTCTAGCAGTGTGGACCGGATCCTTGTGTCTTCTTTCAGTAGATCAGACTGCATATTTGATAGGTGTGAGATTTTCATGTGATGAGCAGAGCTTGAACTTGGTTCAAGTTGCAGCTTCTGTATGCTAATCTTCATATCCTCATCCATTTTATTCATTTTATCCTTAACATCCTTTGTGAACTCGGCAATATTGCACAATCTAGCCAAAAGAGAGGTAGCATTCGAATAGATAGATTCAATGTTAGACAAAATTGAAGACAATTCCACTTGGTTAATAGCTATGTGCTGAGCAATGTGCTCAAGCACTTTATTGTTGAATCTCTTCTCGGCTCTTTCAACTAACTTTTCTGTCCCGGATGAATCCTCATTGTATTTCTCAACTGCTTCTGCTAATTGTAACAAAACATGTTGGGAGGAGTCTACTTTAATGCCTAATGCATCAGACAAAATGTCCTTAGCATCCTTGATGATTTGATACTCCTTGTCTCTCTCCTCTTTAAGTTTCTTTTGTTTTTCTTTCCTTTGGAGGATCTCACCTATATTTTGCATTTGGTCTGCTGATAGATTTGCAAAATCTAATGTAGGAATTTCTATCTCTTCATCTAGGTCTATATCCTCTACTATATTTTTACCCAAAAATTTTATACTCGGTAGAGCCTTAGGCTTATCTATACTTAATGCTTTGGTAGTAGTGATAGTAGATAAAGTAGGGCTGGCTATAGATACTGGTATACTTTCTACTGGAGAACTTAAGATATTTACACTTGAAGATTCAAAAATTGGAAAACTTACTGCTGGAAAACTTGATGGTGTAGGAGACTGCAGCTCGGTAGAAGAAATGGTAGCTGCTTCTGTTGTTGCTAAGGATGATTGGACAAATGTGGAAGTTGTCACAACCATGCTTGAAGGCATCTCCGGGCTGGATGTAGAAACTTTCACTAGAGAGGTAGGAAGGGATGCAATGACTTCTGCTGCTATCCTCACAGTATCATCTACCTCAGTGTCTTCTTCTTGTTCATCACTGTCATCTTCAATATCTTTTATTATGACTATTTCAATACTCGGTTGGTGAAGGTGGTATATGTTCTTCCATGTAGCATTTGCAGCCTTCACAACCGATTCAATATTGTTGATCAAAATCAAACAAGTATTGAACTTCAATGTCATCTTATTTTCATTTTCTTTTAATGCCTTCTTTACTTCATCATTATTCAAGCTCGGCATCAACTGTCTCAGGTTTTGATCAAATATGTCTATCACCATTTTCTTTGCATTGCTCCATCTCATTTTTATTGGATTCAATAGAACTGCTGGAACCTGTGGGGCTATTTCTTCAGGAGAGTATTTCCACTATCCCATCTTCTCAATAACAGCATCTTCTATTTCCTTCTGTTTTGTTTCTGATCTGGTTTCATATCTTAAGGATTTTATGTTACTTACTCCAGATCCTGATCCGTCTCTAAAGAGTTTGAGCTTTTCTTGAAGGTTTAGAGGAGGCCTTTTGAATACTATGTCTTTATCTGCCTTTTCTGCCTTGTCTGCCTTGCCTCTTGTATTTCTTCTTGTAAATACAGCAGTAGGAGGCTTAGGTGCCTTAGTAATAAATACCTTTCCTTTCTTCTTTGCAGGTTCTGGTTCCTCTATTTTCTCATCCTTTTCCTCTTCTTCTTCATCTTTTTCTTCTTTGTCCTCGGTTATCATTTGCATTTTGGCTATCCTCTTCTTTCCTTTGTTTACCGCCTGTGGAAGCTTTATGCTTAGTTCAATTCTCACCTTAGCTTCATCATATGTTCCAAAATATGGAGCTTTGGGATTGATAGGCTGATTAAGAAGAGCTTCAATGATATCCTTGGTTTCATCAATATTTACCTCATAAGGAAGAGGTTTTATATATACAGTCCTCGGTTTAACTGCTTGAATATATACATTATCACAATCCACCATAAAAAAAATGTCATCTTTGTAATCTTCCACCAACTTCTGTGAAATCTAGAATTTGTCATTCATTTTCTCTTTGAAAGACTCAAAATAATTGTCCATGATGCTTTCAAAATTTTCACCCATTTCTGAGATGTATTCATTTATTTCATAGAGGACTGGCACATCTTTTCTCCATACAACTTTTCCTTTAGAAGGGAAGAATTTCAGAACATAGAAGAATAAACAGACCAATAAGGATCCAAACTTACATGGATTGTTTTTGGAAGTTTTAATGCTTTCCATATTTTTGTTAAACTGCTTTAACAATAAGTCTGCTAGGTCAAATGTTAAGTTATTCTTGACCACTTTGTATGCTAGGTCAATAGCTTCACAGGAGACACTGTTCTGTCGACTAGAACTGTAAATCTTATGGGCAATAATGTGTGTACCAAACTTCAGTTTAGCATCGGTAATGCTACTAACTTTCATGCCTCTACCGTCCCACTCGGCTAGGGTTTTCTTCTCTATTTCCATCCGACCTAGGGTTTTGGTAGTTTTAGCTTTGTTCAACATGGGAAGACCGGTGACTTGATGAATCATCTTCTTTGTGATCTCTATAGGTTGCTCAAGCCAAATCTTGCCATCATGTACTCGGCTGAGAATGTATCTAACCCATTTATCTCAAAAGTTTTGAGGTAGATGTGCAATGTGAACTAAACCTTTATCTTCCAGATGTTTGTGCTTGGGTTTCAGAATACCATCCACACATAGTTCTTCACGCACAATATCTAGTTCTAGGTTTCCCATTTCATGAATTGAATAGTTGAAATGATTGCAGATATCGTTAATAAGTAGTACCTTAGGAGGAATCTGAGATTGAGCTCCGTTCGGATCTAGGGCTGCTGCAATTGCGGGCACGATCTTGAAATTTGGTGCTTTCCACTCCCCTTGGACTAACATATCAGATCCTTTCTTCGCTGAAGTGCTGGATGATGCCATGATAGCTCACAGAAAATTCCTCTCGCAAAAGTATTGAATCACTGGGTTGCTCTTGAAATTTTCTGCTCTTAAAGTGCTAAAGGTTCGCGGTGAAGAATGAGTTCGATTACTTTCTTTTTGTTTACAACTTTGTCATTAATGCTCATTTTAAATTAGGGTATGAATTCTGACAGACTGTCACCCACTAAGAATTAATTGCTTGGTAAAGACTTCGCAACTCGGTGAACTCGGGAATTCATATTGCTCCGACTTCGCTCCGTAAAGACGGGTACCGACCTTGCTCGGTGAAGACTGATACCGACCTCCCTGTGATCTTACTGCATCTTACATGCTGATTTAGATCTTTCTTTTAATTCAGTTCTGGAACTGCTTGAGATTGGTCTATGAGAATACAGTTCCAGTGCTTTCTTGGAAGTTTAGTTTGAGTCGGTAGAGCCATCCATTCCATTACTTGGCCTGGATTGCTCGGTAGCTTTAGGAATCTATTTTTGTCTTACCTGTTTCCTGACCTTAGTTGCTTCATTCTTCTTTCCATTTTCAACTTCACTAGCATTCATGCAGTTTCTGGCTATGTGACCGAGTTTAGTGCATTTGAAGCATCTTACGGTAGTATCTCTTTTCCTTAGATGATGTTTTATGCAATTCATGCCAATGTGTCTATATTCTCCACAGTAATGACATCTACACCAAGTGTTGTAGTCCCATCCAAACATTGCTTTCATGATTTGTTCTGCTGGATTAAATGTCTTGGATCTGCACTCAGATGCCTTGTGACCCTGTTTCTTGCACTTGTGACAATTACCTCTGAATCTAGGTTTTTCCCTGCATTCATTTGCTTTGTGACCAGGTTGATTGTAGTTGTAACATTTTCCATTGAATTCTGCCTTTTCATTATTCCAACATTTATTTGAAGTATGTCCTATTTTACCACAATGATTACAAGTAGGTTTTTGATTTCTTTGAGTACCTTTCTTAGAAGATTCGCCTTCTCCTTTGTATCCAAGTCCTGCTTTTCCTTTTTGCCTATGAAGATTTTGCTCATATAGCTGATTCAGGTCTTCTTGACTTTTCAGCATTCCTTCATTGATTTGTTTTTCAGCGTTTAAGTCATCCACCAATCTTAGATTGATTTCCTTTTCAGATCTTAGTTCTTCTCTTGTGCTTTCTATTTCTGATCTTAGATTCAGAATTTCCTCATTTGTATGAGAGATCTGATCAATTAGGTTTTCTAGCTGAAGGGTTTTATTTTGGACTTCAATGTTTCTTCCATCTAATTCATCTTTCAACTTGTTTCTTTGTTCCAAGATCTCACAGAATCTTGTAGAGTGTAGTTCTTGTTCTCTTTTCAATTTTCTCACTTCTTCCTGCAGAGACCCATTCTTTTCAAGGAGTTCTTTGACAGCATTGTTTGCTTCATCTGAGTTATTTGAGGGAAAAAGATCTTCAATCTTTTCTTCAATGTAATTCTGATCATTCATCTGATTTGTAAGTTCCTTCCTTCTTCTTAGGGATTGGGAAAGATGTTCTTTTGCTTCTTTGAGTTTAGCTATGGCCATTTCTAGATCTAGCTTCTCATTTTCAATCACCTTGTTCAGTTTGAATACCTCCATTGTCCTAGATCTTTGCTCAAGCTAGTTAAGCTTTATCTTGAGAACCAATGCTGCTCTGATACCAATTGTTGGAAATATTCAGGAATTAACCGAGTTACTGAGAGGCGAGGGGTGAATCAGTAACTCTAAATTTTCTTTCAATTACAGAAGTATTAACATGTAATTCACTTTAACCTTTGCATACATAAAGCATGAAACTTAAAAGCATTCACAATAGTGACACATAGATTTGGTTACCCAGAAACCTTCCAAAAGAAAGTAAAACTGGGGTGGGGATGAAACCCACAAAGCTTTAATACTGCAGAATAAAGTTGGCCGGTTAAGGCTTACAATTTGATCACTTCTTATGATCTACCCTGTTAGGAGCAATAAGGATTGCTAAATCCACCCTATTAAAGGATTTACAAAACATACAATGAAGTATGCACTCGGTAAAGAGATTTTACAAAAGACTGTTAAGTCTACCCGGTTAAAGGATTAGTACTGATTCACCTATTAGGATGAAACAGTAGATCTCTTGCTTTGCAACTGGATTGCTGATTGAGATTCGCTGATGTACTGATCACCTTCTATGATGAATTTGTCTTTGCTGTTCCTTATACTGCTGAAGCTTTCTGTAATTCGCTTATCTCTGCCTTTCTTTTTCTTTCACATATATTCTTCTTTTCATACATCTTGACATTTTTACAACATTGTTTATATACAAGTCTTAAACAATTAATTACAATTACAATTACAAAGTCGGCTTGACAAATAAACATAAGTGCTACTAAGTCGGCCCAAGTATGGTTACATGGTTCCTGCAAACTGACTCGGTGACTTTCTGATACTCGGCGTCCACTGCATTACTCGGCATCATCATGCACTCGGTACAAGTGAAGGCATGGTTCATACTGATCACTCGGTAGGTTTTGAACTCGGTAAATACTGGTGACTCGGTAGACATGATGTTACTCGGTTTACACTGTCCTGTTTGATTTGTACTAACTTCCTCAGTTTGCACTGTCTGCTCGGTTTGCATTGTCTGCTCGGTTTGCATTGTCTGCTCAGTTTGCACTGTCTGCTCGGTTTGCACTGTTTGCTCGGTTTGCACTGTCTGCTTGGTTTGCACTGTCTGCTCGGTTTGCACTGTCTGCTCGGTTTGCACTGTTTGCTCGGTTTGCACTATCTGCTCAGTTTGCACTGTTTGCTCGGTTTGCACTGTCTGCTCGGTTTGCACCCAGAATGCAAATAAGTGTTGTCACTAGTGGCAATTCTGCTTAATGCCAACACTCAGAACATTACTCCCTATCTATGCAATAAGAGTATCAGCTATTCAAGAAAGAAGATGTGAAACAAACCACAATATAACTTTGGATGCTTTAGTTGGAAGATAGATAGCCTTTGAATTAGACAACTATGACAACTATGTTCCTAGTTCCAAAAATATTGAATCAGCATTTGAGGCCAAGGTTTCACTAAAGAAGAACAAGAAAATTAAAGAAGTTCAGTCAGAAAGTGAAGAAGTATCAGAAGAAAGTTCTGATAGTGATCTTGAAATTGTAGAAGCATTACTTGCAAAGAAGTACTCTAGAGGGAAAGGTAAATATAAAGGTAAAACTCCTTTAATCTATTTTTCATGTGAAGAAATTGGACATATTGCAGCTAGGTGCCCAAACAAGCAAGTCAAGGAAGAGAAGAGAAGTCACAAGTACTATGGCAAAAAGAATTTCAAATCATTCAAGGATAAAGGTAAGAAAACATGTTTTATGGCTAAAGATTCTGATGATAGTGAAGAAGAAATTGTTTTTATTGCTATAAAAGATGAATCTGATGATGATGAAGATAAGATGGCACTTATTTCTCATATAAGCAAAGATGATATATGGATAATAGATAGCGGATGTTCACACCACATGACTGGTGACAAGACAAAATTTGAATATCTAGAAGACTGTGATAGTGGTAATGTAAGATTTGGAAACAATGAACCTTGTTGTATAAAAGGAAAAGGAAGAATCTCATTAACCAAAGAACTCATATGTGATAATGCTTATTGGGTTGAAGGACTAAAACATAATCTTCTAAGTGTAGCACAGCTAATCAACACTCGTTTCAAGGTTGAATTCATGAATGGTCAAGCAAGACTGTTGGATGGAAAAGGAAAACTCATTGGATCAGGTAAACAAACAAAAGGTAACTTATTTTATCTTGATCTCAGTGAATATTCATGCTTTATTGCTCAAATAGAAGAAAGTTGGCTATGGCACAAAAGGTTATGTCATGTGAATTTTGATAACATGATAAAAATAAGCAAATTCAAGAAGGTTAGAGGCATTCCTACTTTGAAGAAACCTGATACTGGTCTATGTAAGAATTGTCAGATTGGCAAAATGAGTAAAACTAGTTTCAAGAGTAAGAACTATCAGTCTAAAGAAATTTTGGAAATTGTGCATACTGATTTATGTGGACCTATTGGAATACAAATCTATACTGGAGATAAATTCTTTATTCTTTTCGTTGATGATTATTCTAGAATGATGACTGTCATGTATTTAAGAGAAAAATCAGAAGCATTTGAAAAGTTCAAATGGTACTTAGCAAGAGTGGAAAAGGAAACAGGGAAAAGATTGAAATGCTTAAGATCAGACAGAGGTGGTGAATTCATCTCCCATGATTTTAACAACTTTTGCATTGAAAGAGGAATCAAAAGATAGGTATCAGCTCCTAGAACTCCTGAGAAGAATGGAATAGCAGAAAGAAGAAACAGATCTATTATGGATTTTGCAAGGACTCTAATGATAGAAAAGAACATCGCTATAAAATACTAGAAGGAAGCTATCAGCACTGCAGTTCATACCTTGAACCGAGTACAATTGAAGAAAGACACATTCAAAACTCCTTATGAATTATGGTATGGCTATAAACCCAATGTAAGTTACATGAAAATATTTGGTAGCAAGTTTTATATCTTAAAAGAATCCAGAAGAAATAAATTTGATGTGAAAAGTGATGAAGGAATATTCCTAGGATATTCTAGCAAAAGCAAGGCATACAAATGTCTAAACTTATCTACTCACAAAGTCATAGAAAGTATACATGTAAAATTTGATGAGTTTGCAGAAAAGACTGAAGAAGAAAGCAAAAGGGAACCTGAGAACTACAGAAGATTCATTTACATTGAACCTGAAACATTGGTAGACACTACTATCAATAAGGAAACTATATCTACCGAGCTGAGCACAGTTACCGAGTCACAAACCGAGTCACAGGAAGAAGTTCAAACCGAGTCACAAGAAGAAATTCAGACCGAGTCTCATCCTGAAGTTACCGAGCAAATATCTACCGAGCCCGAGCAACCTGAAGAAGAGATCCTAGAAGACAATAGCATGAATCATTCAAAAGGAAAGGAACCTATACTAGCCAAATATGTCAGAAGACATCATACACCAGATCAAATCATTGGAAACAAATCAGATGGTACTATGACAAGAAGCAAGCTAAAAGGTACATGTCTGCTTACTGACTTTGAACCTAGAAATATCAAAGATGCATTGGAAAATGAAAGTTGGATTGAAGCGATGAATGAAGAATTAGAACAAATACAAAAGAACAAAACATGGACTCTTGTACCCAGACCTAAAGATAAGAATGTAATTGGAACAAAATGGGTATTCAGGAATAAGTTGAATGAAGATGGTCAAGTATCTAGAAACAAAGCTAGACTGGTATGTAAAGGTTATTCTCAAGAAGAAGGTATAGATTATGGAGAAACCTTTGCTCCTGTTGCAAGATTAGAAGGTGTAAGAACTCTACTTGCTTATGCAGCACACAAAGGATTTAAGGTATATTAGATGGATATAAAATCTGCATTTCTCAATAAAATTCTTGATGAAAAAGTCTACATTGAACAACCAGAAGGTTTTGTTGATCCAGATAAACAGGACATGGTCTGCAGGTTACACAAAGCATTGTATGGTTTGAAACAAGCTCCTAGAGCATGGTATGAAAGACTCCATAACTATTTGATTCAGATTAATTTCAAAAGAGCCAATGATAACAACAATCTGTATATTAAAGAAGGACCGAATGACAAAATTGTATTGGCAGAAATATTTGTAGATGATACTATATTTACAGGGAATGAGGATCAGTGCAAAGAATTTTCAGAGCAAATGAACAAAGAATTTGAAATGTCTATGTTTGGTTTAATAAAATTCTTTGTTGGTCTTCAAATTCAGCAAAGCAAGAATGGTATATACATTACTCAATCTAAATACATTAATGAAATACTTAATAAGTTTGGTATGGAAGATTCAAAACCAGTTGGTACACCCATGTGTACTGGACTAAAACTTACCAAAAATGATGATTCAAAAGAAGTTGATCAGACCCTATACCGATCTATGATTGGAAAATTGCAGTATTTAGTACATACAAGACCTGATATTGCCTTAGCAGTCGGTATAGTAGCTAGATTCTCAGCAAAACCTAAGGAAAATCATATGATGGCAATCAAAAGAATCTTAAGATACTTAAGAGGAACTGAAGAATATGGTTTGTGGTATAAATTTGGAGGCAATCTAGACTTAAAAGTGTTTACTGATGCTGATTGGGAAGGAAACATTGATGACAGAAAAAGCACAAGTGGTGGAGCATTTTTTCTTGGAAAAAGACTGGTATCCTGGACTAGTAAAAAGAAAAATTGCACATCTCAATCCACAGCTGGAGCAGAATATGTTGCTGCTGCAGTAAACTATTCAAATATTGTTTGGTTTAAATAGTTATTAGAAGGTATGAAGGTTGAAATCAAAGAACTAGTTGTTATATTTTGTGACAATACCAGTGCAATAAACATTTCTAAGAATCCAGTGATGCATTCCAAAACCAAGCACATTGCTATTAAATATCACTTTGTCAGAAAATTGGTGCAGGACAAGGAAATCAGATTAGAATATATTCATACAAAAGAACAGATTGCAGACATTTTTACCAAACCATTACCTAAGGATGCATTTGTGTATCTAAGAGGTAAGTTAGGGGTCATTCCCCTATCCGAGGCTCACTAAATATAGTTTTAGTGATGCATCAACTAGAACATGATTGAAAATCAACCAGTTGATGCAGCATATTCAAGGAATCATTACATATGAATCAGTACTTGAGGTACATTAATTTACACCGGTAATATGTGAATTGTCTTTGGCATGTGTTGTCAAAGAGGGAGTGTTTGCTATGTCTTTTCTATTACTTCAAGAAATTTTCAATAGTCAGAACGAAGAATTTTCAGGATAAAGGAAGTTTGCTAACAGAGGGAGATTTGAATCTGAACCAAGCTAACTCTCTCAAATTTCTTATGCTATGACATATTGTGTTGCCATCAATGCCAAAGAGGGATATTGTTGGAAACAATTGTCTGAAGGAAATTGCTACTCAAATTATGTATTATCTTTGATGTCACACAATGTCATAGTCCGCAGCAATCAGTTCCTACCGAGCTCAGTCGGTCTGCCAAACAGGAATATCAGTGTTTACCGAGTTCAATCGGTTGTCAAAGGAAATTTAGTGTTTACCGAGTTCAGTCGGTCGTCAAAGGAAATTCAGTGTTTACCGAGTTTAGTCGGTCGTCAAAGGAAATTCAGTGTTTTACAAGTTCAGTCGGTTATCAAAGGTAAAGGATTGTCGGTGTTTACCGAGTTCCCTCGGTCTCTGAAAGATTGTAGAAAGTTATGGTCACTGAGCACTGTCGGCCCTTGAAGGATTTTTGCAAATAGAGTTTGCTTAATTCATCCGACTGTTATACTAAATAATGTCAATTTGACAAATCTAAAATCATATAAATAAAAGGTCAAATGTGAAAAATAAACAAGAAATACAGCAGAAGATTTACAGAAGAAAAGACAGGAAAGGTGTGTGCGAATTTGTGAAGGATGTTCAGATATCCTTAAGGTGCAGCAGAGTTTTATTCGATCAGGAAGGATCACACATATGCAGAATAGAGATCTATAATCAGCAAGGCAGTTGCATTATTATACAGGTTATTTTTCATTGTTACCTTCTTATCATTGTAACAGTGAATTCTAAATCTCTTAACCGAGTTGGTTTAACAACCATATTGTAAATCCTCTAACAAGGTGACAATTCCATTGAATTATTTTCAAGACCTCTTACCAGGCCACTCCTAGTAGGGTGATTAAATCCTCTAACAAGGTCACACCTAACAGTGTGTTTTGTAACCTTTTACCGCATTGGCTTCTAACTGGGCATCACTTCAGAAAAGTGAAAATCAGTATCTAGGTACATTGGTGGTTTTTCCCATATTGGGTTTCCACGTTAAAATCTTGTGTCTCTTGTGTTCTTAATTGCTATCTTAATCACACACTAGTGCTGATGAATATCTAAAAGATAATTTTACTAATACTTTTTGCATCTTCAAAGTTACTGCAATCTATTTACCGAGTGCTAAAACAGATAACATTGTTAAGATATCCTAAGGGATCTGGAAAGAATTAATTGTGAAGTGTTTTATGGTTGACTGATTCACCCCCCCCCCCTCTCAGTCACTTCATCCATATTCCATCAGGTAGCACATGACTTAAAAGAAAATGAATGTGTACATGGATGGGAGTGCACATTTTAGGATAGTAAAGGTAATTCGTATGGGAAGATTATTTTTAGTTTTGATTTGCAGATCAAATCTTCTTAAATGTAACCGAGTACTGTAGGTGATCATCTAGAAATTATGTTCTTTCAATCAGTATTAGTTACAGTTGCATAGAACAACTTTTGACCAAATTTTTATAAATATTTTTCTTTGATTTTTTGGATACATAGTAGATTATATGGAAGAATACAATTAGAAAATAGTAGATAAACTAGGCCTATTTTTTCTTCTTGGGATGGTTATTTTGGATTATGCTAAAAGTAAAATGAAACAAATTTTAATATCTTATTTTCATGAGTATCATAAATTTGTTATCATTTTGATCAATAAAAGTTAAGAGTACGTGTTGCATTTGATAGTACAATTTAAATGAAGTTTATAAACAAGATCATAATTGGTAGTTTTACATGATTGGTTATTTCTTAAAACTTACCATGTGATTGGAATATATAGAGAAGGGTAATTTAGATGTAATTACCTATCAGTGAAACTGATTCTGAAAAAGATTCTTTGGCCAAAGATTTGTTTTCACATATGTATCATTAATATGCTTGGTTAGGTTTGTACTTTCTCTCTACCACTCTATGATTAGGATATCTACTTAGACTAAATATTTTTAAAGTAGTTAGCATCACATTTGCATCATATCCTTTTGACTCATCAGTGTCGAGATGCTAGTCTCCTTGAGCAGGGTTAGTGTGCTTTTCATTTCAAGGTAAGCCCCAGGGGAGCTAACCACTCTATGGTTGGGTGGAAAAAGTGTCTGGGCCACACTCTCGTCTCAGGATTTGCAGGGGGGTGTGCTTTCTAGAGAATTTAGAGATAGGGATTACTGACAGTGTGGTTCTATGTTACCATAAATTTGATTGTTGGGAGATGTATATTTTCATTTATAAATGTAAATTAATGATTTATATGGTTGGATTGGCAAAAGATCAAAAATTTATAATTATAATGTATTTACATTATTTATATGATTTTACTTCTTGACGATATGGTCAAATATTGTAATTTGTAACCCTTTTTATCATTATTGTATTTTGACATTTATGGTCAAATTTTGTAACATTGATGACATACATGGATTAATATTTGTCGACCTTGAGTATTTTAGCCTTGTGAAATGTTTATTTATTTATGGGAATTTAGGTCTTTACATGTGGTATCAAAGCTATGTTTAAACCCTAGGGCCTGGGTCTTCTATGCTAAAGTTGTGTTTGTGCATGGATCAGGAATAGATTGGCCACATGCAGACCTAAAATAGTGGCCAATCTAGAACCAACAATGAACAAAATGGCTTTCCCAATCAATGGCTAGATGAAATTGTAGCACTCTTAGATGAACAGGGGAGCATTTTGCAGCAGCAAAATGACCAGATGAATGTCATTGAAGATGAATTAAGGGGTAGATAGAATGGGGGTCATCAAGATGATGAATCTCATAGGAAACAGGTGGAAGATCAAGGCTTGAGGCTGTTCCAAAAGAGGAAGAGGATAGGATGATTGAGGAACGATGTAAGAGAGATGTCGATATTGGGGCAAATGTAGGAGATATGAACAATGACAAGATTATGAGGAACTAACAAGGAACTTAAAAAGGTTACACCACCTACTTTTGATCAGAAAATTATAGGGGATGATGTTGAGGCATGGATCATATCCATGGAAAATTACTTTCATGTTCAAAATCTTTCAAGATAGTCTAGGGCTTTATGGGGTGCTTTCTAGTTGATTGGAGAAGCAGCTACATGATTGAATAATGAAATGGTTGAGAAGAAGTTGTGACCAAGATAGATATCTTAGGATGATTTCCTTGTCTACTTCAAGAAAGGATGGTTACCATGGCTATTTTATGATACGAAAGTGTCTAAGTTCCAAAATCTAATCCAGGGGGTCTTGTCAGTAACCGATTACCATGATAAGTTTTTCCATTTGGTGAAATATGTTCCACAATATCTACAGGATGAACGTTTCAGGACATGTAAGTTAATTTTGGGATTACGTCCAGAGATTGGATCTAAGGTTGAGATGTATGAACCAAAAACTATGGAGTTCACTTATGCTAAGGCATTGTTGCAAGAGGAGAAACTGAAAAGGGTACCAGCAATCTAAACCTCACAATGAAATGATAGTTCACAAGGATTCAAGAGAAAGTATGACAATGATAAATCAAGGAACAATGGACATCAACAAGTGTGAAACCTGAGAGGTAAAGACATGGCTGAAGGAGACAAAAACAATAACAACCCTCAAAATCAGAATCAGAACAAAAACAATAATAGGAATGGAAAAAACTAGAGAAATAGAACTAAAAATAGGCAAGGACCGAGAAATGGGTGTTTCAATTGTGGGGGTAATCATTATGCTTCTTATTGTTTTATTCCAAAATCTTGAGGAACATGAGGAGCACTTGCATATAGTTTTCCAGTGATTCAGAGATAGGAAATTGTATGGAAAACTATCCAAGTGTTCATTTTATGAGAAAAAAATTCACTATTTGGGGCATTTAATTTCTACTAAGGGAATTGCAGTGGATCTTGCAAAGATTCAAGCTATACTTGAATGGCCAACACCTCAAAATGTGAGTGAAGTTAGAAGCTTCATGGGACTTGCAGGATTACAAGAAGTTTATGGAGGGATTCTACAAAATTGTGGTACCTGTGACATCCCTTCAGAGGAAAGGAAAGACTTATGAGTGGATAGAGGTCTGTGAATAGGCTTTCTAGTCATTGAAACAAAAACTCACATCCACACCCATTCTAGTTATACTGGATCCTAACGGCCATTTTATTATTACCACTGATCCTTTAGGTGAGGGTTTAGGAGGTGTACTTATGCAGGATGGTAAAGTAGTGGCTTACGAGTCATGAAAGCTAAAGCAGTATGAGGTTAATTATGTGCCTCATGATTTAGAACTTGTTTCCATAGTTCATGCACTTGTGATGTGGAGACACTACCTTTTAGGTAAGCCTTTCTACTTGAAAATAGACCACATGGTTTTGAGATATATCTTCACTCAACCCAACCTTAATGCTAGATAGAAGTGATGGATAGAATTCTTGAGTGAGTATGATTTTGGTATTGAATATATCAAAGGGAAGGAGAATAGGGTAGCTGATCTACTTTGAGCAGAATTAGAAGACACATTTCAACTATTTCCACTACCCGAACACACCTAAAGGAATAGGTGTTGTAGAACCTCTAGGGTGATGACCAGTATGAGTTGGTCAAATTAGCATTGCACAATGATCTGACAAATCACCATTTTGATGGTTACTCTTTTGATGAGGATGGTATTTTGAGATAGCAAGGAAGGGTGTATATTCCCAACCAGGATGGGTTGAGGAAACTGGTTTTTGAGGAGATGCATTGTACTCCATTTTTAGGGCATCTAGGAGTTAATAAGATGCTTCCCGATATGCTACAATTGTATTTTTGGCCCAGACTTAAAAGGGATGTGATAGTATCTATAGCTCAGTGTCTAGAATGCTAATGGGTTAAAGCCAAGCATGTCCATCCAATTGGACTTTTGTATCCTCATGAGATACCAGAATACAAGTGGAAAGTTATCATGATGGACTTTGTCCAAGGTTTTCCCATGACTAGGTGCAAACATGATGTAATCTTGGTTGTGGTTGATAAATTGACCAAGGTTTCTCATTTCATACCAAGTAGTTTGGGGGATGGATCCTGTTGAGCTACAACTAATTTGGAATCTGATTGAAGAATCTGTGATTACAAGATCACTAAGGAGTTGCTAATTAGATATGTAATATGAAAAAATCAGTATTATGTTGTCATTGATGTCAACTAGTTTGACAACACTTATCTTGTAAGTTAATATACCGATACATCTGAAGAAAGGTGAAAAAAGATGAAGAACAAAGAAATCTAAATGAGGAAAGATGTACATGACAAATGAGGATAAGGAACACATTGAGTAACTTGTTGATGAGTCTATGACTTGATGATATTGACTCTATTATGTTTCATTCATCTATGATGAAGTATAGAGTTGAAAGACACAAAGCAGTGTTGTCAGTAAATGAAGCATTTCTAGTATACACTAACAAAGTGTAGATTAGACCGATCGTAGTATTAATCGAGCAGTGTTCACTGATGCATTTCTTTGTTAACTAAGTGGAACAGAATGAGTTAAATGATTAGTTCAGCCAATAAGATTGATGAGCTGGAAAGAGTATAACATCAAGGTAACAGATAATGTTTGTTACACAGATCGACAGTTGACAAAATTCAGGGAAGATCTAATGGAGAAGATTGAAACATGTTATTAACACAAGTACTGAGAAAGTTTGAAGCAGCAAAATCTATGAATGAGGTTAAGCGGCAAAATCTGATGGTGGAGAAGAAAATGATTTACTTGTCTATATAAGAGAACAAAATTTCTTTATGAAAAATGTTGGAAGAAGAAGAAGCTGCAAGAATATCGCGTGAACAAGGTTTTCATGCAATCTGATCATATTGGTTAGTAAGAACCGAGCTACAAAAAGCAATTACTGATGGACAATAAGTTGATACAATATTGAATCTGAAGTGAAATATTGATCAGAAGGATTTTTATGGATTGAATATTGATCTGTAATTTGCAATTGAAGTTGTATTAAGGTAGGTCATTTACTATTACACATTTAACCATTGTATACAGTCAAAATCTCTTAATTGAGTGGACTCTGAAAGTCTTATGATGTATCATTCATAGAATGAACATTGTTATCCTGTCAACCTCATAGTGAATGTTGGTTGGATGATAACTTCTAGTCTAAAATCCTCTAACAAGGTCACACCTAACAGTGTGTTTGTAAACCTTTAACAGGGTTGGGTCTTAACTAACCTCACTTCAGAAGAGTGAACAATTTTGGGTTGCCAGTCCCAGGTGGTTTTTCCCTTTATAGGGTTTCCATGTTAAATCTCTTGTGTTATGTGTTGATTGTCATATTTATTTGTTATCAATCTTTACATATGACATGTTAGATTTGATTGGTAACTGTTATGGTATTACACTAGTAATCAGTAAAAGCATAGACAATGAAAGTTTTATTGTTTACCACGGAGCAAAAATTAGAGAAGTTGTTTTGAGTTATACATTTTGTTTTGGGACACTAGATAAATGATTCACCCCCCCTCTTAGTTAGTCTAACAATTGGTATTAGAGCTTTGGTTGCTTGAAATAGACTTTTAAGGACTTAAGCATAAAGGTCTCAATATGTATAAGAGGGAAGTACCGAAACTAAACAAAGAGAACTTCTCAGTATGGCAAAGTAGAATGAAGCTGCACATATCTAGAATTGGGTACTCAACACTAGATCTGATGGAGAATGGCTACATACAACCGCCCACTAGTCCCTTAACTCTTGATCAATTGAAGGACAAGCATGAACACAATGTTACTATGATGGAACTTGTTGTTGCCTATACCGACACTAAATTTGAAGATATCAAGACATGCATGACTGCCAAAGGAATGTGGGATAAATTAACACAAATATACAATGGAGATCTTAATCTCAAAAGAGCCTGAGTTGAAAGTCTCAGAGGCAGATTTGATGATATGAGAATGAAAGAAGGTGAGAACATTGTCCAATATTCAAATAGACTCAAAGAGGTGGTACATGCTATTAGAGCATTTGATGGAATAATTGATGATGAAACAGTGATAAGCAAGATTCTCAGAACTTTGCTACCATTTTATGCAATCAAGATTTTTGTAATTCATGAAACAAGAGCTACATCCAACCTTACTCTTGACACTCTGATTGGTAAACTTACAACCTTTGAATTAAAAAACTTTGATAACAGTGTTGTTTCTTTTGTTGAATCCTCTTTCATGTCTTCATTGAAGATTGGAAAGTCTAGCAAGAATAGTAAGAATTGTGATAGTGATAACAATACTGATGATGAACTTGATGAGCTTGAAGCACTTATGGCTAGAAGATTACCCAAAGGAAAAGGAAGGTGCCATGCCACTGACAGTCTCAGGCTTTACTTTTCAATGTTATGTTATGTTGGATTTCTGGTTTGATTAGCATCATTTTATCTGGAACAATATTTCTGTTAGACTTCTATGAGTTTGAACTCTGACTTCGTTCATTTGAACCTTATTGTTTGGAATAAATATGTTTATCTCTGTAATAGGTATTTTGGTTCTGCCAGACACTCAGAGAATTATGTCTATCTCTGTAGCTTAATGAGATTTTCTGATGTCAGAATTGGTATAAACTGACTTTTGAATTAATGGTACTGGATAGTTCAGTAGAGATTTGAGTATTGGTATGATTGTGAAAATAAGGACAACTAAAATGGTTAGTCAATTGTCTTATAATTGGTTCATTATTTTGGAATTCTAAATAATATGTTAAACATAATTAGAATTTGTATTATTATTATGGATAGATGTATCTTGATGTTGCAGACAGTAAATATAGATTGTTGTTACTTAATTTTAATCAAATTTTGAGTTCAAAATATATATATATATATATATATATATATATATATATATATATATATATATATATATATATATATATATATATATACACATATACATATACATATACATATACATATACATATACATATACATATACATAGACATATACATATGAGTAATTATTTTACAAATTATGTGGTATTTCTTTTACTAAAACTAAAGAATTATCTAAGTTACCATACCCTATTTTGTATGTTAGTAGGAGGTTAGTTTGTTGAGTGTTAGTAGTTTGGTATTGTTAATGTGTTGTTATCATTGATGCTTAAGTTAGTTTTTCTTAACCTAAGATCGACTAATGATATCTAACATAGATGTATATTAATATATCCCTAAGTCTTCCTATTTATGTTATAGCTCAAAGACATGACTTATCATGGCAGGGTTTAAATGTACTTTCATCGCATAGTGGTGTTAGTGGGGTTTAAGCTATTTTCGGGTTATGGGATTATACGTTGATGGACATTTGGCAGGGAATGTATTGTGTTTGCTGCAAGAGATAAGTTCATATTGAATGAACTCATCGATGTAATTCATTTTTGTGTTTGATGTCCCCCATTAGCTCTGGTGAAGAAGTTGCAGTTGAATAATGACTCCATTTCTCACCATGTATTTCTGCGACAGTTTGGGTAAACAGTTAGTAATGGATCCATCTCCCTATTATATTTTATATGATAAGTTGCTTGGAATGGAAAGGGGTTTTCACGGCAAGTTATACCCTTCTGTTCATGGTCATTTAGGAAGTTTTTTGTTTCATACTGTCATCTCTGTATTTGCGTTGTGGGCTCTTTTGCATGACACTTTAGCAATCAGTGGAAAGAGATCTTCGTGGTTGAGATTAGGGTTCGACTGTGAAGCTTGCCAGGCAGGGGCTAGCTTTGGCATTTCGGTCTTTGGATACCTCCCCACACAAATACCAGGCAGGGGCATTCTCTCACCTTATCCTCTGTTTCCATTTTATTTTCTGCAAATGAAATATTAGAATGTTTATTACCGCTATTAGTTAGTTGATGAATGGAAGGTTTTGTGATTGTATTCTCTGTGAGCTCGGTCATGAACCGGTTTCTTCTTGGATGGATTAAGAAGTTTATTTAGTTAATAGATGTTATGATTAGTGGAGGAATTTGAAATACATGTTCTTAATATGCTATTTTTGAGCATATTGTGTTGATGGGTTTTTCTTTGTTTCTGGGTATGAAGTTGGCAGTGTTTTCTTTAAGCCTGTGCCGAACTATGGGGAATATAGTTGTTACAGTTGATATATGGTTATTCCATAGTGTGTTTAGTGTCGATGTTTACCTTTTCTTTAGTTAGTATTAAGGGGGTTAATTGGGAATGAGTATCAGCTTATAAATGCAGTTTGAAACTAGAATGAGTTTTGTTTATAAGCTTCTTTAACGATATTCTCGTACTGTATCCTGTTGTTAGGAACACTATAGCAACAAAATGTTTACAATATGTAAGATTTTTTGGTCATAAGTTGAAATCAGGTATTCTTACCACTATTATAATCTGAATCTGGTATCGATGTTTGTTGTGTCTAATGGGTGTGTGTCACTGTTTTATTCAGTCAATAGTGAAAATATAGATACTTTGGTTATACCAAATCTTGACTGCGAGCTAGATGATTCTTTAGAAAAAAATTTCAAGTGTGAATTACAATTTTGTTTCGACCTTAGGAAATGCAATGAATATATATAGGAAAGTCGATTATTATCTTTTCAGTCAGTAAGGAAGACCACTTTGATAGTTTGTTTAAACTGTAGATGACGGTTCTTATTGTTCTGTTATTCTTTTATGTAATCAGCAGATTCAGTAGTATTATAAGGTAGATGTGTTTTTGATAGGACTAAGATGACTAGTATGGTTTTTCCAATGTGTATTTATGGACTTGAACTTTTGTGAATGATGAGTTACGTTATATAATTATATATGTTTATATATACTTGCTGAGATATGCATATGTATACACAAGTTGTGGTGTATACATGTACATACGCCAACATGTATATAAAAGATGCTATGTTTATCATTCTAAACTATTAATTACAAGTTTATATAATTATATATATATTGATGAAGGGTGCTCCCCTTAATACCACAAACACATAACAGAAATAGAGAAACATCAACAATAATATGCAAGAATAGAAAATTGGCTTCTTATTATCTCCACAAATGTGGAATTACAAACTTTCAGAATTACAATATGCAAAGCCACATGGGCATTCCTTACAATATTCTATAGGACAAAGCCTCAAATCAATACCCAGATCTACTACCCAGAACTATTCTGAACTACCTAAGACAATAATACAACCTTCCTTATATAGGCAATTTTCCACCGCTTGGGAAGGTTCCAGAATTTTAGCTAATAAGGCCGACCAAACTTAGAATTATTTTATTTTACATTTCATTACATCATAGTCGGCTCAAGATAACCTTTGAAACCTGAACAGAAATTTTGAAGAAAATTATTTTTTGCCATTTCAGGTGGCCCAACTTCCGAAGAAAATAAGTCATCACTAGTTGACCCGACCGGCTATTATAACCCCATTTCAAAAATGCCACGAAGCGCTCTACAAGCTTGACCGATGCAAGTGCCTGTCACCCAAATTTTTGACCTCATCCGGGGCCTCTAAAGCCTTCAAAACTGACTTCAAAGTTTCTGTACCCTGCTGCCAATACCGAAAATCTTCAATATCTTCCAATATACACTTGATCTGGCAATGAAACTTTACTAGCAGACTTATATGACCAACATGAACCTCCAAGAAAGAAATCAGATCATTCTGAGGACATACAAAAATTATCAAAAATAGTAACTTTCCATAAATAGCAGCTCTGCACAAAATAGTCCTTATTGAATATAAAAACAGAAATATTTTTGGGTGATGCAAGATTGCTCTTACACCCAGGATGCCCTGCATCAGACACCTGGGGTAATTTGAGAAGTCACCCTATCACAACTCAGGTGTGCAGAGGAAAACCAAGATGGTTAACCTCCTCCTTTGTTAGCCATGATGAATCTTCAACAGGTCATCCTTTCCACTTGACCAGATATTCTTCATATTTCCTATTCCTTGTGCCTCGGCTAACACGACTGTCCAGTATATTTTCGATCTCCTTAGTGTCTAAACTAGTTGATGGAATACTCCACTGTGCTGCTGTGATCTCATCTTCAACACCTCCTTCATGATACTCTGTCAGATCTGAAATGTTAAAAACTGGTGAAATATTTAGCTCAGTAGGCAATTCTACCTCATATGCATTTCTTGAATCATGTTTCTTCAATATCCTGCATGGTCCAAACTTCTTCATTTTTAGCTTGTTATATGTACCAACTGGAAACTGCTCCTTCCGCAAATGAACCATGACTTCATCACCAACCTGAAATTCCTTATACCTCCTTTTCTCATCTGCCTTAGCCTTGTACTGTGCATTCATCTTGGTAATATGCTTCCTCACCTCCCCATGGATGTTCTTCAAGTGTTCTGCAAAATCCTCAGCTTCAGCACTACTTATTTCTCCTTTATCTATCTTCCTCAATTCAGATGCATTTCTTGGACTACTTCCATATACAATCTGGAATGGTGATTTACCAGTGCTCCTGTTGACAGAATTATTGTATGCAAATTCTACCTGTGGTAAAATCAAATCCCATCCTGTTGGCTTATCTCCAACCAAACATCTCAACAAATTTCCCAAACTTCTATTCACCACCTCCGTCTGTCCATCAGTCTGTGGATGATGTGATGAACTAGACTTCAAATCTATCTTCAACTTCTTCCATAATGTACGCCAGAAATATCCAACAAACTTAGTATCTCGATCTGAAACTATGGTCTTTGGCAAACCATGTAGTCTCACCACTTCTTTGAAAAACAATCCTGCTACATGAACAACATCATTAGTCTTCTTGCAGGGAATGAAATGTGCCATCTTTGAAAATCTGTCAACTACTACAAAAATTGAATCATGTCCCTGCTGAGTCCTCGGTAAACCAAGAACAAAGTCGATACTGATATCCTCCCAAGGCTTCTCCGGTATAGGTAATGGCTGATACAACCCTGTATTTTGCTTCACTCCTTTTGCCATCTGACATACTCTGCAACTCTGTACAAACTTTTTCACATCTTGCTGCAATTGTGGCCAATAATAATTCTCACCAACCAAAGCAAGGGTTTTATCACGACCAAAATGTCCAGCCAATCCTCCACTATGCTTCTCCTTGATGAGATTCTCCCTCATAGAACTTCGTGGAATGCACAACTGACTCGCTCTAAATAGTATATCATCCTGGATGATGAAATCCAACCATTTCATCCTGTCTAGAGTAACAGGTTCTGTACAAGCTTTCCAAGCTTCACCAAAATCAGGATCTTCTGGATATAAATTCTTGAGTTCCTTGAACCCAACCACCTCAATCTACATCTCTGTCAGCAATAGTTGCCTTCTGCTAAGAGCATCTGCAACCCTGTTAGACTTTTCACTCCGATGTTTCAAAACAAATGTATAACTCTGTAAAACTCAACCCATTTCAAATGTCTTTGATTCAATTTTCCTTGACTATTCAAATATTGCAAAGCTTGATGATTGGTATACAAAACAAACTCCTTAGGAAGTAGATAATGTCTCCACTTCTTTAATGCCTGAACTATAGCATAAAATTCCTGATCATAAATAGAATATTTCCTCTTGGCATCATTTAACTTCTCACTGAAATAAGCAACAGGTTTACCTTCTTGGCTCATAACAGCTCCTATTGCACTACCACTAGCATCACAATCTACTTGAAACACCTTATTAAAATCTGGAAGTGCTAAAATAGGTTGTTCTATAACTTTTTGTTTCAATAATTGAAAACTCTTTTCTACCCCATTAGTCCACTTAAACTCTTTTCTATCCCCTCTCATTGTTTCAGTCAAGGGTCCACAAATACTGCTAAAATTTTTGATAAACTTTCTGTAAAAACTAGCCAAACCATGAAAAGATCTTACCTCAGTAGCACTCCTTGGAGTAGGCCATTCAAGGATAGCATGTACCTTCTTTGGGTCCATTTTTAGACCTTCTGCTGAAAATACAAATCCCAAATACACTAACTCTTTCTTCACAAAACTGCACTTCTTCAAATTAATCAACAATTTCTCATCTCTCAACTTCTCAAACACCATACGAATATGCATCATATGTTCCTCCAATGTCTTGCTAAAAATCAAAATATCATCTAGGTAAAAAATGACAAACTTACCCAAAAATTCTTTCAGAACCTCGTTCATGAGCCGCATGAAAATGCTCGGTGCATTGGTTAGCCCAAAAGGCATGACTAACCACTCATACAGTCCTTCCTTTGTCTTGAAGGCAGTTTTCCATTTGTCTCCTTCTCTGATCTGAATCTGATGATATCCACTCTTCAGATATATCTTTGAGAAATACACAGCTCAACTCAAATAGTCCATAATATCATCCATTCGTGGCAATGGAAACCTATACTTGATTGTGATCTTGTTTATTGCTCTGGAATCTGTACACATCCTCCACTCTCCATTCTTCTTTGGTGCTAATATCGTTGGTACAGCACAAGGACTCAGAATCTCTCGAATCAATCCTTTCTGTAACAACTCATGTACTTGTCTATTCAACTCCTCACTTTCTGCAGGTGTCATTCTGTGTGCTGCCTTATTCGGCAAACTCGCTCCTGGGATCAAGTCCATCTGATGACTGATGTTCCTGACTGGTGGTAATCCATCAAGTACGTTATCGAATACAATATCTTGAAACTCATTCAACGAATCTACAACTTCTACAGGAACATCTTCTACTTCCTCTTTACCAGCTTTTGGAATTAAAGAAAAACATACATGCTCATGCCTCATACCATCTAGGAAATTTTTTCCATCAATAAAAGGATCCTTGCATTATCACATACTTTTTCTTCAGTCTCCTTCAATGGTTTTAGCTTATGTCGCACTCCATCCTTTGTCAGGGAATAGGTATTCGCACGACCATCATGTACAACACATCTGTCAAACTGCCACGGTCTACCCAACAACATATGGCATGCATCCATAGATATGATATCACACAATACCTCATCTTGGTATCCGCCAATCTTGAACTTCACCAGCCATTGTTCATTGACCATGACCTTGTGGTCATCCTGTACCCAGGCAATCCGATATGGATGTGGGTGTTTCTGTCTCTTGAGCTTCAACTTTGTCACCATCTCTTCTGACACCAAATTGTCAGTGCTTCCACTATCAATAATCACATCACAACATTTACCTTCACACTTGCACCTGGTGTGAAACAGGCTCTTCCTTTGTTCAGGTTCATTCTCACCACTCAGCAAGACTTTTCTATTAATTAGCATTTCTCCTCTTTCAGCATCTTCAAAATTTGATGATCTAGCATCTTCATCGATATGTGCAACTCTGGCCTGGCCTTCATTTCTCCTATCTGTTCTGCCTTGGTGCTGAGGACATTCAAATGCCCTATGACCTTCTTCTCCACAGTGAAAACATGTTCCACGGAAGACACCTCTTCCAGATCCTTGTCCTCTTCCTCTTCCTCTTTGATCTCTATTATTCTGATCCTGGAAGCGATTGAAATTATTTCCTCGCTGATTCTAACTGCTACTGGCCTCATCCTTCTTTTTCGGATCTTCATTTCCGCCACCATATGACCGTCCACCAGATCGTCCACCGCGACCTCTTCCATTTTGTCTGCTCTCAAACTTCTTGTTCAACTTTTCCTCTACTTTTAGGGAAAACTGGTATGCCTCTTCAATACTGTTCATTCGAACCAAATTCGGCTCCTCCTGAATGCTTGGCCTTAACCCATTAAGGTATCAGGCAACTTTCTCCTTATCATCTTCTGCATGGTCTGTTCTGATGAGAAGTCAATAGAAATCCTCTGTATACTCCTGAACAGATCTTCCTGCTTGCTTCAAACTCTGCATTTTCTTCAGTAGGTCAAGCTCATAATCAACAGGAATGAACTGTCGCTTCAATTTATCCACCATCCGATCCCATCTCATGATTTTCTCCTTTCCCCTTCTATTTCGCTCCAACTGAATCTCTTGCCACCATATCTTCGCATGACCTTTCAGTCTGGCCTTCGCAAATTTGACCCTATCAGGATCCTCAACATCTTCATACTCAAAATATTATTCACATTCATTGATCCAGTCGATCAATTCCTCTGGGTTAAGATTTTCAGAAAATGTAGGAACCTCAATCTTAGGTCTTTTCCCAATCTTGGAAATCGCCCGAAAAAGTCTTCCTTCCTCCTGGTTCACAATTTCAGCTTCTCCTTCTTGATATTCTTCTTCGGCTTCATCCTCACTTTCATCTCTGACATTAAGATTCATTCCTCTGTGAATCTCTTCTTGCAATGCTCGCACTTGTCTCTGCAGCTCTCTAACCTCAGGTGTCACAGCACCAGGTCTTCCGCCACGTTCTCTTCATGGAGGCATTTTCGTGATGCACGCTGAAACCCTAACCACGGTCCTGGTGCAAACTGCCTCATAGTCGGCGATTTGTTTACACACTCAAGAACCCCTGCTCTGATACCACTTGATGAAGAGTGCTCCCCTTAATACCACAAACACATAACAGAAATAGAGAACCATTAACAATAATATGCAAGAACAGAAAATTGGCTTCTTATTATCTCCACAAATGTGGAATTACAAACTTTCACAATTACAATATGCAAAGCCACATGGGCATTCCTTACAATATTCTATAGGACAAAGCCTCAAATCAATACCCAGATCTACTACCCAAAACTATTCTGAACTGCCTAAGACAATAATACAGCCTTCCTTATATAGGCAATTTTCCACCGCCTGGGAAGGTTCCAGAATTTTAGCCAATAAGGCCGACCAAACTTAGAATTATTTTATTTTAAATTTCATTACATCATAGTCGGCTCAAGATAACCTTTGAAACCTGAACAGAAATTTTGAAGAAAATTATTTTTCGCCATTTCAGGTGGCCCAACTTCCGAAGACCATAAGTCATCACCAGTTGACCCAACCGGCTATTATAACCCCATTTTGGAAATGCCACAAAGCGCTCTACAGGCTTGATTGGCGCAAGCACCCATCACCCAAATTTTTGACCTCATCCGGGGCCTCTAAAGCTTTCAAAACTTACTTCAAAGTTTCTGTACCCTGCTGCCAATACCGAAAATCTTCAATATCTTCCAATATACACTTGATATGGCAATGAAACTTTACTGGCAGACTTATATGACCAACATGAACCTCCAAGAAAGAAATCAGATCATTCTGAGCACATACAAAAATTACCAAAAATAGTAACTTTCCATAAATAGCAGCTCTGCACAAAATAGTCCTTATTGAATATAAAAATAGAAATATTTTTGGGTGATGCAAGATTGCTCTTACACCCAGGATTCTCCTGCATCATATATATACCTGCTGGGATATGTATATGTATACACAAGCCGTGGTGTATACATGTACATATGCCAACATGTATATAAAAGTATGGACTTATAATTAACAGAGCGGGATGTATAGCAAATTAGTTTATAATAAATTGGTTTATGGCAAGCTTGTATGTTTGTTAAAAGTGATGGGTGTTGTGTTGATTCAGTTGATATATGATTATTTTAGTTCTTTTCTATACAATGGAATCGTGATTTCAATATGGACATTTTATTGTACAGTTTAAGATGTAATGTTAAGTTAATGTGGAGATTATTATTTGATTGGATTTGTGATGGAGAAAGTATTGTGATCTTTTCTTCTTTTGGGAAACATCATGTTTACATATGTATGCTAAGGAAACATGGATCTAAATGGATTTCTGATTGCTGTTTCAATTCTATAATTGATGCAATAGAAATGAAGTGTTAGTGAAATTGTGTAATGTAGTTCATTTCATTTCTATCATTAATTGCTAGATCAAGTGTTTTGAGATAATGCAAGTGTGATCCTTAGATTGGGGGCTAACACTAGTCTAGTACCTTGTGGTGATAGAATTTCTATCATTTGTGACTGACGCTAGTCTATATCCTTATGGGAAAGAATTTCTGTCAGTTGTTTAATTAAGTGATAATTATAAATTCAAGGGATATGGGTTTCAATTAATAAGATAAAACATTATGGTTTCATCAGACATAATGGATTACTACGAGGTTTCCTTACGGATACATAGCGTAGGTCCTTATGTGGACACCCATGAACTATTGGATCATTACTTTGTCATTTTCTTTGCGAGTTTATTTCTGTTAGAAAGAGATACTGTGCTTGATGTTTTGGTGTAACAAGAATGGAATTATGTTGTTAGATTTCAATAACATCTATATTTAATCTGCATAATTGTTATATTATACTGACTTTTATGGTTGCAGAATTTTGGAGATGATTCGTTATCTTAATCAATATGACTGAGCCCTATTTGCAATTGCACTTGTGTTTATTTTTTATTTTCAGGTTTTAGATGGATAAATCAATGAGTATGGGATAGTGGATAGCAGTTAAGATTTATGGGAAGCAGATCATTTCTTGGTTATTAGTTATCAGAACTATTCGTAGAATGTAAAGGATTGGATAAGAAGGAAATTTTGTTTTTGAAACTAAATCTTTGAATAAAGAGTATTCTTATTACTTTGATGTAATTCAGTTGAAAACTATAAAGCTCTTAGAAGCAGTTACTATGATTATATGTTCATGTTTGTAATTTAAAAAAAAAAATTTATTACTATGGTTCTATGTGTTTTTGTTTATGGTTGATTCTTCTTTGGTTTCATCTTTTAGTTTTAAGTTTGGTTGGGTGTTACATTTGGTATTAGAGCCGAGTTTAAACACTTAGGGCTTGAGGGTTTAAAAATAAAAGGGGTTTTATCATTATGCTTCCGTTAGTGATTTTTATTGATCTTTTCTATAGGATTTCAAGCATGCCTCCTGTTACACGAGGAGCACAAAGACGTGGTGACCCAGTTGATGCCAATTTAGGCAGAGGTAGGGGTGTACAACGCGGTCGTGGTCATGGCCGAGGAAGAGGATGAGGTCACCAAGGAATACTTGGTGATGAACAAGTTGATCCTTTAATAGGAATGGATCAGGAAGATCGAGAGGTACCTCAAGTTGAAGTTCTCCAATGGATCCTTGAGAGGTTGGATAACATTGAAGCAAGGAACAATGTTCTAGTTGGTGTAGCAAATGCTCATGTTATACGAGTCCCTGTAGCAGAAGATACTGTTATCAGGACTTAATTAAAAGACCTTTCTAAGCTCAAAGGACCATATTTCAATAGAATAGAGGGTGGTTCTGAAGCTGAAGCATGGCTCTTGAACATCGAAAGATGTTTTATTCTCCATGATTATCATGGTAATGTGAAGGTTCGTTGGACCGTAATGCAGCTAAGATCCTTTGCTTCCATATGGTGGAATATGGAACTAGAGCAACTTGGAATTCTTATCTCTCAGGTTACATGGGAGCTTTTTATAGAAAGATTCTGCAAGAGATTCATGTCGGATTATTGGCAGCAAACTAGATCCGAAGAATTCTTCAGTATTTCTCAAGGCAACTCAATGGTGGAAATGTATGAGAGGAGGTTTTTCCAACAGAAGAAATATTCTGGTTGGTTAGAGAATGATAAGCCTTTGGTACAACACTTCATTCGGGGTTTGAACCCTAAAATTGGAGAAGAAGTGAAAACTTTCAAACCTAAGACAGTGAAAGAAGCTGCTAATCAAGCCAAGCTCACAGAATTGAAGTCAGGATTTTCAACCAAAGGATCAGTGAATCCACCAGCTCAAAGTAGTGGGAAGAATCAGAAACCTTATCAAGACAATTTCAAGGCAGTTTCCTATGGATTGTGTGGTAAATTTCAGAAGAGGAAGTTTGAAAAGTTTTCCAAATCAAACAAGAGTTTCAAGGTTCCTGAGCAACCTAAGTCCTTTAAACCAACTCAGAGTGTACAACAGAGTTATGCATCACCTCCAACGAACTCATCATAGGATAAAAGTACCAAGAGAGGACCAGAATGTTGGCAATATGGGCAATTGGGGCATTTGCAATGGAATTGTCCCCTTCGAGGCAATAGTCAGGTCAGGTCTAAAGCCATAGGTTCTGAGGCTACTATTGGTGATTCTGGAAGGAATCATCACATCTTTTCTACTATGGATCAGAAACAAGTAGATCATCAGAACACTGTGATTGAAGCTAGAGGTAATTACCAAGGTAAGAAGATCTCTATTTTATTTGACTCTAGTGCCACTGACTCTTTTATTTCTTCCAATTTGGTTAAACAATGTGGAATTCCTATGATTAAAGCTGAATTGGCATGGCAAGTTGAGTTAGCATCAAGGACTAAGGTTGAATCGGGGTTTATAGCTGAAAATTGTAAGGTCCAATTTAAGGCTTTTACTACTACAGTTAGCCTTAGGGTTATTCCTTTAGGTTCTTATGACATTATTCTAGGTATGGATTGGTTAGATCAACACCAAGCTGTCATTGATTATAGAGAGAAGACTGTTAGATGTATCGATGATAATAGAACCATCAAGATTATTATAGGTGTTAAGAGGCCTATGTCAGTTAGAACTATTGCTGCTAAGCAACTTCAAAGATGTTTACAAAAGGGATGCAAATTGTTTTCTATTTCTATCAATGATTTTGAAGAACCAGTTGCTTGGAACACCAGCTTAGATCATCCAATTTTGAAGGAATTCTCAGATGTATTCATTACAGAGATTCCAGGAATCCCACCTAAAAGAGAAATTGATTTTAGGATTGATCTTTTTCCGGGAACTGAACCAATTTCCAAGACTCCTTACTGCATGACCGCTCAAGAATTAGTGGAACTCAAGGTTCAACTTGAGGAACTTCTTAAGAAGGGGCTTATTAGACCTAGTGTTTCACCTTGGGGAGCACTTGTTATCTTCATCAAGAAGAAGGATGGATCTTTGAGGCTATGTATCAACTATAGACAACTGAACAAAGCTACCATAAAAAATAGATATCCTTTGCCTCACATCGATGATTTGTTTGATCAAGTGAAGGGTGCCAAGGTGTTTTCCAAGATTGATCTCAAATCTGGATACCATCAGTTAAGGATTCAAGAAGCTAACATTCATAAAATAGCCTTTTGCACAAGGTATGGACATTATGAATTCATAGTAGTGCCATTTGGGTTGACTAATGCACCATCAGTATTCATGAGTTTGATGCAGGGAGTTTTCAGGACTTTCTTAGATAAGTTTGTGGTAGTGTTCCTTGATGACATTTTTGTATATTCTAACTCCTTGGAGGAGCATGAGCAGCATTTGAGACAAGTCTTTGAATGTCTCCGCAGGAACAAGCTATATGCCAATCCTAAAAAATGTGAATTTTTCAAAACTGAAATAAGTTATTTGGGTCACATCATTACAGGAGATGGAATAGTTGTTGATTCTGCTAAGATCAGGGCAATTGTAGAGTGGCCAACTCCTACCAATGTGTCTAAAGTATGAAGTTTTATGGGTCTGGCTAGCTACTACAAAAGATTTATGGCTAATTTTTCAAAGATAGCCCATTCCATTACTTCTCTCCAGAGAAAGGGTAAGAAATTCATCTGGTCAGATAAATGTGAAGAAGCACTCCAACATCTTAAGGAACGTTTGACTAGTGCACCAATTTTAGCGGTACCTAATCCTTCTAAGGAATTTTTTGTGTGCACCGATGCCTCATTGGATGGTTTAGGGGCTGTCTTGATGCAAGACGGTAGGGTCATTGCTTATGAATCCAGGAAACTAAAGGATCATGAAATTAATTACCCTACTCATGATTTGGAACTCGCAGCAGTGATTCATGCTTTGACCAAATGGCGGCATTTTCTTCTTGGTCAGCATTTTGAGCTACATACTGATCACAAAAGTCTACAATATTTGTTCACGCAGGCCAATCTTAATGCACGTCAGTGTAGATGGATGGAGTTTTTGTGTGAGTATGACTTCGAAATGAAGTATATTCAGGGTAAAGAAAACAAAGTAGCAGATGCTCTTAGCAGAAGCCATCATGAACTCTCCTCTTTGACCCTCACAATTGACTTGAAAGAGAGAATACTTCTAAATTTGGTTACTGATCCTTGGTACTTAGATGTCAAAGTAGTGATTGATAGTGGCAGTGTATTAGAAGGTAGGTTTGAGGGTTACTCTATCAGCACTAAAGGACTGATGACTTACCGAGGTAGCATATATGTGCTAGAAGTCGGGAATCTCCAGAACCTAGTTATGACTGAAGCACATAAGGCACCTTATTTAGCACATCCTGGTGTGAAGAAGATGCATGCTGATCTTAAGCAGCATCACTACTGGCCGAGTATGAAGAGGGATATTGCTAATTTTGTGGCTAGATGCTTGGAGTGTCAGAGAGTAAAAGCTGAGCATCAACATCTAGCTGGTTTACTTCAATCTCACAGCGTGCCTGAATGGAAATGGGATACCATATCCATAGATTTCATAGTGGGGTTACCATTTTAAGCTAGGTGACATGATGCCATTATGGTTGTTGTTGACTGGTTAACCAAAGTTTCCCACTTTATTCCCATAAGATCCACTTATAATGCTGCATCTGTGGCACGGATTTATATGGAATAGGTTGTTAAGCTGCATGGGATTCCTAAGAAGATCATATCTGATAGGGATTCAATTTTTACTTCATCTCTGTGGAGATCTTTGCAGCGTGAATTAGGTACTCATTTGAACTTTAGTTCAACATATCATCCCAAAACTGACGGATAGACTGAGCATGTCAATCAGATTTTGGAAGATATGCTTAGAATGTATGTGATGGATAGGAAAAATAGATGGGAAGAGTACTTACATCTGGTTGAATTTTCTTACAACAATAGTTACCATAGTTCTATAGGTATGGCTCCTTTCTAGGCTTTGTATGGAAGACCATGTAGAACACCTTTAAGTTGGGACAATCTTGAGGACATAATTCTTTTAGGTCCCGAGATGCTTTAGGATTTAGAACAATAGGTTAAGCACATCAGAGAACACCTATCTATAGCTCAGAACAGGCAAAAAAAGTATGCAGACCTACATAGGATTGAACGTCAATTTGAAGTTGGGAATAAGGTATTTTCTTCGGGTTAGGCCCCGAAAAAGTCCTATTAAGTATGGTAAAGGGTCAAAATTGTCTCCAAGATTTGTGGGACCATTTGAGATCCTAGAATGAGTGGGTCCAGTTGCCTACAGACTTGCTTTGCCTCACAGTCTTTCATGAATTCATGATGTATTTCATATTTCCATCTTAAGGAAATACATACCTAACATTGCACACGTGCTAAATTGGAAAAATTTACAGGTGGCAGATGGTCAATTGATGCTGGAACTAGTACAGATCATCCAGCAAAGAGAGCTAAACCTTAGAGGACGCAAGGTGGAATAGGTAAAGGTGTTATGGGATCTTGATGATGTAGCTTTTGCAACTTGGGAAGATACAGGGGCTATGAGAGTTTCACATCCTCATTTGTTTTCAGGCTTCCAGGAGTAAGCCTAGTCTGATGGGGAAGGGTGTCACACCCCTCACAGTCTCAGGCTTTACTTTTCAATGTTATGTTATGTTGGATTTTTGGTTTGATTAGCATCATTTTATCTGGAACAATATTTCTATTAGACTTCTATGAGTTTGAACTCTGACTTCGTTCATTTGAACCTTATTGTTTGGAATAAATATGTTTATCTCTGTAATAGGTATTTTGGTTCTGCCAGACACTAAGAGAATTATGTCTATTTCTATAGCTTAATGAGATTTTCTGATCTCAGAATTGGTATAGACTGACTTTTGAATTAATGGTACTGGATAGTTCAGTAGAGATTTGAGTATTGGTATGATTGTGAAAATAAGGACAACTAAAATGGTTGGTCAATTGTCTTATAATTGGTTCATTGTTTTGGAGTTCTAAATAATATGTTAAACATAATTAGAATTGGTATTATTATTATGGATAAATGTATCTTGATGTTGCAGACAGTAAATATAGATTGTTGTTACTTAATTTTAATCAAATTTTGAGTTATATATATATATATATATATATATATATATATATATATATATATATATATATATATATATATATATATATATATATATATATATATATATATATATATATATATATATATATATATATATATATATATATATATATATATATATATATATATATATATATATATATATATATATATATATATATATATATATATATATATATATATATATATATTTATACATATATTTATGAGTAATTGTTTTAGAAATTATGTGGTATTTCTTTTACTAAAACTAAAGAATTATCTAAGTTAGCATACCCTATTTTGTATGTTAGTAGGAGGTTAGTTTGTTGAGTGTTAGTAGTTTGGCATTGTTAATGTGCTATTATCATTGATGCTTAAGTTAGTTTTTCTTAACCTAAGATCGACTAATGATATCTAACATAGATGTATATTAATCTATCCCTAAGTCTTCCTATTTATGTTCTAGCTCGAAGACATGACTTATCAGGGTAGGGTTTAAATGCACTTTCATCGCATAGTGGTGTTAGTGGGGTTTAAGCTATTTTTGGGTTATGGGATTGTACGTTGATGGACATTTGGCAGGGAATGTATTGTGTTTTCTACAAGAGATAAGTTCATATTGAATGAACTCATCGATGTAATTCATTTTTGTGTTTGATGTCTGCCATTAGCTCTGGTGAAGAAGTTGTAGTTGAATAATGACTCCATTTTTCACCATGTATTTCTGTGATAGTTTGGGTAAAACGTTAGTAATGGATCTGTCTCCCTGTTATATTTTATATGATAAGTTGCTTGGAATGGAAAGGGGTTTTCACGGAAAGTTATACCCTTCTGTTCATTTCGAAAGTTTTTTGTTTCATACTGTCATCTCTGTATTTGCGTTGTGGGCTCTTTTGCACGACACTTTGGCATTCAGTGGAAAGAGATCTTCATGGTTGAGATTAAGGTTTGACTGTGAAGCTCACCAGGCAGGGGCTAGCTTTGGCATTTCGGTCTTTGGATACCTCCCCACACAAATACCAGGTAGGGGCATTCTCTCACCTTATCCTCTGTTTCCATTTTATTTTCTGCAAATGAAATATTAGAATGTTTATTACCATTGTTAGTTAGTTGATGAATGGAAGGTTTTGTGATTGTATTCTCTGTGAGCTCGGTCATGAACCGGTTTCTTCTTGGATGGATTAAGAAGTTTATTTAGTTAATAGATGTTATGATTAGTGGAGGAATTTGAAATACATGTTCTTAATATGCTATTTTCGAGCATATTGTGTTGATGGGTTTTTCTTTGTTTCTGGGTATGAAGTTGGCAGTGTTTTCATTAAGCCTGTGCCAAACTATGGGAAATATAGTTGTTACAGTTGATATATGGTTATTCCATAGTGTGTTTAGTGTCGATGTTTACCTTTTCTTTGGTCAGTATTAAGGGGGTTAATTGAGAATGAGTATAGGCTTATAAATGCAGTTTGAAACCAGAATGATTTTTGTTTATAAGCTTCTTTAACGGTATTCTCATACTATATCCTATTGTTAGGAACACTGTAGCAACAAAATGTTTACAATATGTAAGAGTTTTTGGTCATAAGGTGAAATCGGGTATTCTTACCACTATTATAATCCGAATCTAGTATTGATGTTTGTTGTGTCTAATGGGTGTGTGTCACTGTTTGATTCAGTCAATAGTGAAAATATAGATACTTTGGTTATACCAAATCTTGACTGCGAGCTAGATGATTCTTCAGAAAAAAATTTCAAGTGTGAATTACTGTTTTGTTTCGACCTTAGGAAATGCAAGGAATATATATAGTAAAGTCAATTATTATCTTTTTAGTCAGTAAGGAAGACCACTTTGATATTTTGTTTAAACTGTAGATGACGGTTCTTATTGTTCTATTATTCTTTTATGTAATCGGCAGATTCAGTAGTATTATAAGGTAGATGTGTTTTTGATAGGACTAAGATGACTAGTATGGTTTTTCCAATGTGTATTTATGGACTTGAACTTTTGTGAATGATGAGTTACGTTA
This sequence comes from Chamaecyparis obtusa, assembly GCA_027943335.1. Taxonomy (NCBI): domain Eukaryota; kingdom Viridiplantae; phylum Streptophyta; class Pinopsida; order Cupressales; family Cupressaceae; genus Chamaecyparis; species Chamaecyparis obtusa. The sequence continues at coordinate 16,082 of BSBK01011976.1, read as the reverse complement.
TATAATTATATATGTTTATATATACTTGCTGGGATATGTATATGTATACACAAGCCGTGGTGTATACATGTACATATGCCAACATGTATATAAAAGATGCTATGTTTATCATTCTGAACTATTAATTACAAGTTTATATAATTATATATATATATATACCTGTTGGGATATGTATATGTATACACAAGCCGTGGTGTATACATGTACATATGCCAACATGTATATAAAAGTATGGACTTGTAATTAACAGAGCAGGATGTATAGCAAATTAGTTTATAATAAATTGGTTTATGGCAAGCTTATATGTTTGTTAAAAGCAATGGGTGTTGTGTTGAGTCAGTTGATATATGATTGTTTTAGTTCTTTTCTATTCAATGGAATCATGATTTCAATATGGAAATTTTATTGTACAGTTTAAGATGTAATGTTAAGTTAATGTGGAGATTATTATTTGATTAGATTTGTGATGGAGAAATTATTGTGATCTTTTCTTCTTTTGGGAAACATCATGTTTACGTATGTATGCTAAGGAAACATGGATCTAAATGGATTTTTGATTGCTGTTTCAATTCTATAATTGATGCAATAGAAATGAAGTGTTAGTGAAATTGTGTAATGTAGTTCATTTCATTTCTATCATTAATTGCTAGATGAAGTGTTTTGAGATAACGCAAGTGTGATCCTTAGATTGGGGGCTGACACTAGTCTAGTACCTTGTGGTGATAGAATTTCTATCAGTTGTGACTGACACTAGTCTATATCCTTATGGGAAAGAATTTCTGTCAGTTGTTTAATTAAGTGATAATTATAAATTCAAGGAATATGGGTTTCAATTAATAAGATAAAACATTATGGTTTCATCAGACATAATGGATTACTATGAGGTTTCCTTACGGATACATAGCGTAGGTCCTTATGTGGACACCCATGAACTATTAGATCATTACTTTGTCATTTTCTTTGCGAGTTTATTTCTGTTAGAAAGAGATACTGTGCTTGATGTTTTGGTGTAACAAGAATGGAATTATGTTGTTAGATTTCAATAACATCTATATTTAATCTACATAATTGTTATATTATACTGACTTTTATGGTTGCAGAATTTTGGAGATGATTCGTTATCTTAATCAATGTGACTGAGCCCTGTTTGCAATTGCGCTTGTGTTTATTTTTTATTTTCAAGTTTTAGATGGATAAATCAATGAGTATGGGACAGTGGATAGCAGTTGTTAAGATTTATGGGAAGCAGATCATTTCTTGGTTATTAGTTATCAGAACTATTCGTAGAATGTAAAGGATTGGATAAGAAGGAAATTTTGTTTTTGAAACTAAATATTTGAATAAAGAGTATTCTTATTACTCTGATGTAATTCAGTTGAAAACTATAAAGCTCTTAGAAGCAGTTACTATGATTATATGTTCCTGTTTGTAATTTTTTAAAAAAAAATTATTACTATGGTTCTATGTGTTTTTGTTTATGGTTGATTCTTCTTTGGTTTCATCTTTTAGTTTTAAGTTTGGTTGGGTGTTACAGAAGGTATATAGGTAAGCTACCTTTGGCATGCTTTAAGTGTAAATAAGTCGGTCACATCACTGCTAGATTTCCTCAGAAGAAAGATGATGATAGATCCAAAGACTGATCTGAAGGAAGCTATGGAGAAGAGTCAACAGAGGCTACCGACACAACCATAGAGACAATCGAGATGAAAAAGGAAAAAAGGTATGTTACATAGCCAAAGATATTTAAATTGAATCTAATTCTGATGATGATATAAAAGTTGTATTTGTTTCTATGAAAGATGAATCAGAAGAAGAAGAGAAACATGAAGAGAAAACACTGATCTCTAAAGTAAGTAGAAATGATACATGGATCATAGACAGTGGTTGTACACATCATATGACGAGTGATGTAGAGAAGTTTGATCATCTTGTTGAATATAATGGAGGATCTATGAGAATGGAAAATGATGTACCTTGTATGGTAAGAGGTAAAGGCTCAGTGTTGATTAATGATAGATTGCAATGTAAAAATGCATACTAGGTAGATAGACTGAACTATAATTTGTTAAGTGTGGCTTAGCTGAACAATTCAGGCCAGCGACTAGCTTTTGAGAGAAAAAAGGTGAAGATCTATGATGATGGAGGAAGACTTGTCAGAACTAGTACACAATCCAGAGGTAATCTATTCTATCTTGATATGGATCATTCTTCTTGTTTATTAATAAAGGATGAAGATGCTTTGTTGTGGCACAGAAGGTTATGCCATGTGAACTTTGACAACATGATCAAGATTAGTAGAAAGAAAAGAGTTACAGGATTGCCTAACTTGACAAAACCTGATCATGCCATGTGCCATGAATGTCAAAAAGGTAAGATGACTAAGTCTAGTTTTAAAAGAAAAGACTATTCAATAAAGAAGATACTTGAGTTGGTTCATACCGATCTATGTGGTCCTATGAGAACTCAGAGCTATTTTGGTGATATATATTTTAATCTTTTTGTTGATGACTATACTAGACTGATGATTGTTATGTTCTTGAAAGAGAAATTTGAATCTTTCAAAATGTTTAAGTGGTATAAGGCTAAGGTAGAGAAAGAAACTGGAAATGAAATAAAATGCTTAAGATCTGATAGAGGAGGTGAATTTATCTTTGATGAATTTACTAACTTTTGTAATGAGCATGGAATCAAAAGGCAAGTATCTGCACCAAGGACACCTCAACAAAATGGCATTGCTAGAAGGAGGAACAGGTCTATAATTGACTGTGCTAGAACATTGATGATACAAAAGAATGTTGCTCAGAAATATTGGAGGGAAGCTGTGAGTACAGTTGTGTATGTTCTTAACTGAGTACAACTAAAGAAGGACTCTAACCGAACACCTTGTGAACTATGGTTTGGACACAAACCTACTATAAGTTATTTCAAAATGTTTGGAAGTAAATTCTTTATTTTGAAAGATGAGAGAAATGGAAAATTTGATTCTAAAGGAGATGAAAGAATATTTCTAGGATATTCCACTATGAGTAAAGCATATAAATATTTGAATAAGGTTACAAACAAGATAGTTGAAAGTACTAATGTTCATGTTGATGAGTTTGGTGACAAGTACATAGAGGAAAGTACAAAGGAACTAGAAGACTATGGTAGATTTACATACATTGAACATCCAAAGTATCTACTGATGCTGCAAACTGTGACAACTAGTTAGTAGGGAAACAATGCAGGACAATAGGCAACACAAACCAAGGAACAAGATGGAGCTACCAAGCAAGAAAATGACCCTGAGCAAGATGAGCAAGAAAGGAGAAATCAAGTTTTGGCTAGTTTTGTCAGAAGACATCATCTTGAAACACAAATAATTGGAGACAGACATGCTGGAATGCAAACTAGAAGCAAAACAAGACAAGGTACATGTTTAATTTGTGAATTTGAACCTAAAACTATGAAAGTTGCATTAGAGAATGAAGAATGGGTTAATGCAATGAAGGAGGAAATAGAGCAAATAGAGAAGAAAAAAACCTGGTCCTTCATACCCCGACCAAAAGATAAGAATTATATCGGTACTAAGTGGATATACAGAAATAAATTGAATGAAAATGGTGAAGCCACAAGAAATAAAGATAGATTAGTATGCAAGGGATATGCACATGAAGAAGGAATTGACTATGGTGAAACATTTGCAGCTATTGCTAGATTAGGAGTTAGAATGCTACTTGCATATGCTGCACACAAGAAATTCAAAGTCTATCAAATGGATGTGAAGTCATCATTTTTGAATGGTATACTTGAAGAAGAGATCTACATTGAACAACCTGAAGGATTTTTTGATCCTGACAATAAAGACATGGTATGTAGATTACATAAAGCTTTATATGGATTGAAGCAAGCACTGAGAGCATGGTATGAAAGGCTGCATACTTGTTAAGTATTTGATTTGTTAGAACAAGTGAAAACAACAATATGTATGTGAAAGGTGATACTGATGATACTATTATCATTTCTGAAATATTTGTTGATGACATTATCTTTGGAGGCTCAGATCTTGTTTGCAAGGCATTTGCTGATGAAATGCAAAAGGAATTTGAAATGTCTATGTTTGGAGAGATTAAATTCTTTCTTGGACTACAAGTGATTCAGTAGAGTGATGGAATATTCATCACACAATCTAAATACATAAAGGAAGTACTGAAGACATTTGGCATGGAAGATGTTAAACCTGTGGGAACACCGATGGTTACTGGATGCAAATTGACAAAGGAGGATGAAACTATAGAGGTAAACCAGACACTTTACTAATCCATGATTGGTAAGTTAATGTATGTAGTTCATAGTAGACCAAATATATCACATGTTGTGGGAATTGTTGCAAAATTTTCTACTAATCCTAGAGAATCACACATGATAGCTACAAAAAGGATCTTAAGATACCTAAAGAAAATAGACAATTATGGATTATGGTATCCTAAGGAAGGGAATTTTGAACTAAAAGTTTACACCGATGCTAATTGGGCTAGAAATGTGGATGATAGAAAAAGCACCACCGGAGGAGAATTTTTCTTTGGTGAAAGACTTGTAACCTAGAGAAGAAAAAAGTAGGCTTGCATTTCTTAGTCTACAGCTAAAGCAGAGTATGTTGCTACTGCTACTAACTATTCAAACATTGCATATATCAAACAAGTGTTGGAAGGAATGAATGAGGTAATCACTGACCTGGTGATTATATATTGTGACAACACTAGTGCTATTAATATTTCAAAGAATCCTATGATGCACTCTAAGACAACATATATCTATTAATTATCATTACTTAAGAGAACAAGTGCAAGAGAAGCCAGTGAAGTTAGAATTCCTCACATCTAAAGAACAATTTGCAGATATTTTTACAAAACCCCTACCGAAGGACACATTTGAATACTTGAGGGCTAGACTTGGGGTCCGTCCCCTGTCTATCAGTCACTAAGGTGATCTGGTTGTTGCATCAATCTACTTATATCACCAGATCATTCATGTTGATGCAACATAGTTCACACTTTGAATCATGTACAAGGTTGTGATTAAGCTTGAGAACTTGAACCGATTGGAATATCAGTATTTAGAGATACCGAGGAAGACCAAATTATTTGTTTATTTGTTTCTTTGGCATTGCTGTCAAAGGGAGAGATAAACAATATGAAAAGGAACAAGTACTGATGAGAACTATCTAAGGGAGAGACAATCTAAATGAGACAGAGTATTGAAGATCAGTTACAAAGAACAGAAGCAAGAACAGGAGAACTGAAAAGAACACAACTACAAAATGGTAAAGTTGTATTATCTAATGTTGTTTAGTAATGTAGTGATTAAACATATTAAGTCTATTTGACTTACAGTATTTTGTTCAAAAGTTGTAGAATAAATGCTTGGTATGTGTATGGTACATTTCATATTACTTGAGTTGCCATCAATGCCAAAGGGAGAGATTGTTGAACTACAACTGATTTGGAATCTAATTGAAGAATTTGTGACTACAAGATCACTGAGGAGTTGTTGATTAGATATGTAATATGATTAAATCCGTATTATTTTTTCATTGATGTCAACTAGTTTGACAACACTTATCTTGTAAGTTACTATACCGAGACATCTAAAGAAAGGTGAAAAAAGATGAACATAGAAATCTACATGAGGAAAGATGTACATGATAGATGAGGATAAGGAACACATTGAGTAACTTGTTGATGAGTCTATGATTTGATGATATTGACTCTATTATGTTGCATTCATCTATGATGAAGTATAGAGTTGAAAGACACAAAGAACTATTGTCGATAAATAAAGCATTTCTAGTATACACCAATGGAGTGTAGTGTATACCGATCGTAGTATTAACTGAGCAGTGTTCACCGATGCATTTCTTTGTTAATTGAGTGGAACAAAATGAGTTAAATGATTATTTTAGATGATAAGATTGATAAGCCGGCAAGAGTATAACATCGAGGTAATAGATAATGTTTGTTACATAGATCGATAGTTGACAAAATTAAGGAAGATCTAACAGAGAAGATTGAAACGTGTTATTCACACAAGTACCGAGAAAGTTTTAAGCGGCAAAATTTGTGAATGAGGTTAAGTGGCAAAATTTGATGGTGGAGAAGAAAATTATTTACTCGTCTAAATAAGAGAACATAATTTCTTTATGAAAAATGTTGGAAGAAGAAGAAGTTGTAGGAATATCATGTGAACAAGGTTTTCATGCATTCTGATCATATTGGTTAGTAAGAACCGAGCTACAAAACAATTACCGAGCTACAAAGAGCAATTACTGACGGACAGTAAGTTGATAAAGTATTGAAGTTGAAGTGAAATATTGATCAGAAGGATTTTTATGAATTGAATATTGATCTATAATTTGCAATTGAAGTTGTATTAAGGTAGGTCATTTATTGTTACACATTTAACCATTGCATACAATCAAAATCTCTTAACCTAGTGGACTCTAAAAGTCTTATGATGTATCATTCATAGAATGAACATTGTTATCCTGTCAACCCCATAGTGAATGCTGGTTGGATAATAAATTCCTATCTAAAATCCTCTAACAAGGTCACACCTGACAGTGTGTTTGTAAACCTTTAACAGGGTTGGGTCTTAACCGACCTCACTTCAGAAGAGTGAACAATTTTGGGTTGCCGGTCCCAAGTGGCTTTTTCCTTTACAGGGTTTCCAAGTTAAATCTCTTGTGTTATGTGTTGATTGTGATATTTATTTGTTGTCATTCTTTACATATTACATGTTAGATTTGATCGGTAACTATTATTGTATTAGACTGGTAATCAGTAAAAGCACAGATAGTGAAAGTTTTATTGTTTACTGAGGAGCAAAAATTAGAGAATTTGTTTTCAATTATACATTTTGTTTTGGGACACTGGATAACTGATTCACCCCCCCCTCTCAGTTATTCTAACAGGATCCTTGGTATTGGCAAAGAAATTTGTTCAGGAGAATTTTAGAATTCACGGAGTACCTAAAACTATTATATTTGATAAGGACATGAGGATGACATCAAGGTTCTAGACAACCTTAAATGCTTCTTTGGGAACAAGGTTGAACTTTAGCATAGCCTATCATCCTCAGACAAATGGTCAAATTGAGAGTGTAAATCAAGTTCTTGAGGACTCACTAAGAATCTATTACATGGATCAATAGTACAAGTGGCCGGAAGAGTGTCTTCCTTTGGTTGAATTTTCTTACAATAATTCACATCATTCATCATTACGTATGGCTCCTTTTGAAGCTCTATATGGGAGAAATTATCGGACACTCATCATTTGGGACAGAGTTGAGGATAGGATCATTGTTGGTCCTAAAATGTTAAGGGAGATGGAAGAGCAGATGTCTCTTATTTGAGAAAGGTTGAAAGAAGCTGATGATAGGCAGAAGAGTTATGTAGACAAGAACTGTACTTTCAAACAATTCTTAGTGGGGGACAAAGTTTTTCTTCATGTGAGGCCACATAAGAGTTCTATATCTTTTGGAAGAGCTTCTAAGCTCACACCTAGTGATGAAGGGTGCTCCCCTTAATACCACAAAAACATAACAAAAATAGAGAAACAACAACAATAATATGCAAGAACAGAAAATTGGCTTCTTATTATCTCCACAAATGTGGAATTACAAACTTTCAGAATTACACTATGCAAAGCCACATGGGCATTCCCTTACAATATTCTGTAGGACAAAGCCTCGAATCAATACCCAGATCTACTACCCAGAACTGCCCTAGACAACACTACGGGCCTTCTTTATATAGGCAATTTCCACCGCTCGAGAAGGTTCCAGAAATTTAGCCCTAAGGGCCGACCGAACTTAGAATTATTTTATTTTTCAATTTATTACATCAAAGTCGGCTCAAAATAACTCTTGAAACCCGAACAAAATTTTTGAAGGAAAATTATTTTTTACCATTTCAGGTGGCCTGACTTCCGAAGACCATAAGTCATCACCAAGTTGACCCGATTGACTATTATAACCCCATTTCAAAAATGCCACGAAGCGCTCTACAGGCTTGATCTGCGCAAAGCACCTGTCACCCAATTTTTTCAACCTCTTCTGGGCCTCTAAAGCCTTCAAAACTGAGTTCAAAGTTTTTGTACCCTGCTGCCAATACCGAAAATCTTCAATATCTTCAAAACTAGACCTGATCTAGCCATGAAACTTTGCTGGCAGGCTGATATGACTGAGATGAACCTCCACATGTAAAATCAGAACATTCCGAGATCATAAGGCCAACTTACTAAAAATAGCAAGTTTCCATAAATAGCAGCTCTGCACAAGATAGCCCTTATTGAATACAAAAATAGAAATATTTTTGGGTGATGCAAGATTGCCCTTACACCCAGGATGCTCCTACATCACCTAGATATGTCGGGCCTTTTGAAGTTTTGAAGATTATCAATCCTGTTGCATATAGACTGGCATTGCCACCCACTCTTACCTATATTCATAACATGTTTCATGTATCTTTACTAAAACCTTACCATCCAGATGCTTCTCATATCCTTGATTGGCATTCTTTACAAGTACAGGATCCGGGAGTGGTGTTAGTGGAGCCATCCATTATCATTGATGAGTGTACCATCAAGGTGTTTGATAGATAGATCTTGTAGTATAAGGTCGAATAGGACCAATTCTCTATTGAGAGTGCTACATGGGAGGATGAAGATGATATAATTAGATCTTTCTGCATTTACTTCCATAGACTTGTATATATGTTATTTGTTTTATGTCTTCCAGTTAGTTTATGATTTGAGAACATATGCAGTATTTTTCATAAGACATTGAGATGATGTCTTCTCTTAGAGGGGAAGGATGTCATAATCAATTTTACAAACATTATAACTATTTTAAATAATTGGTGACTTTTGTTGACTTTTGACTTGGTCACTGGTAGATGACCTAAGTCAATTTATTAAGCATTGCCAGATTTGTTTCATTTGATGAATAAAATGTGTATCTATGAATTTATATTTTGTTAGATGAAAATTGAATGTGATTAACGATTATGATGCAAGAACAGATTAAATGTTATAAAATATTATTTTTATTTTTTATGATTAATTATGTTCATTATGAATGTTTTTCAAGTTGATTTATTTACTAAATTTGGGAACTAACCTACAAGTTCATTTGTTTTTCAAGTTGATTTTTTCAAGTTGATGTAAGGTTTGAGTGCTCTATTTTGGACAACATAGAAGATGGGGGTTTGGCCGAGGTAGAGGAGCCTAGTTCCTCGGTAAGGATGAGTTTGGAATTGTTTGATTTAATCACACACCACTTAGACGTTTAAAGTTTTAGAAATAAATTATGGTTTGAGATGTGTAGAATCTAATTCATTTACACAGGTATGTGTTGTAGTTGATGTTTAGAGTATATATGATTCTTTCAAAAGAGTAGATGGCATGGCTAATTTTTATTATATTATTTGATTATCAATTAGAATGATACTATGAAACTAGAATTTATTTCTTGAATTCAATTTAAATTGCATGTAGTTAATAATAAGTTTGGGTGTGTTTTCCTGATTTCAAAAATTTAGTTAACAACTCAATGTAGTGGTTTGATTAAGGGAAAGATTTTAGGGGGGAAATTTTATATTTTAGTATGATTATAACTGACTAGGAGACTGTATCATTAATTTCTATATAATGAAACTGTTATTTGATGGTCTTACTAGTGGAAATGAGTAGAAGACTATTAATTAGGAGGTTGTTTTTACAATAAAAATAGGGAGTCAACATCCTGATTTGGGGCATGATTGGCAATGCGTCAATTGGAAGGATGAAATCAATGCATAATTTGAGGGAGAACTACAATTTATGACAGTTAAGAAGAGTTTTCTTGGCGTTACAAAAGAGGGGGAGACACATTAGGAAGAGGGGTGTAGAAAACAAAAGAAAAAAATTTAATAAAGAGGAGGAAGCACTCACGGAGTGAGGAGAGAAGGTTGGGATGGAGAAAGGAGAACAAAGATATAAGAAATTTGAGAAAAATAATGCAAGGAAGGAGAACCCAGTGATTAAAAAAAAATGAGAAAACGTAGAACAGGTAGATAGGAAAAGGTAGCATGTGGAGAGAGTATTGAGAGAGGGAGCTACATAGTATATAGGGAAGGGTTGCGTAATATATGGAGAAAGTTGCATAGTATATAGGGAAGGGAGTAAAAACAAAGCATGATGAAGAGAGGAGTGTGCACTGGAGTTGGAAGTCAGCAAACAAAGGAGAAGAAATGTTGAGAGAGTGTTCAATTAGGGATTCAAAGAACATGGAGAACACCAAAGGAGGCTCCGTGGAAAGAGACTGTTATAGACACAGAAAAAATCTTATCATCAGACTACCATTTATTCTAGGTTCTCCTAAATTCTTGTTTTATTTCATGAATGATGGAATTTCCATAGGATATATATATATATAATACATATATATATATATATATATATATAATATATATATATATATATATATATATATATATATATATATATATATATATATAAATATATATATATATACATATATATATATATATACATATATATATACATATATACATATATATATACATATATACATATATATATACATATATATATATATACATATATATATATATACATATATATATATATACATATATATATATATATATACATATATATATATATATATACATATACATATATATATATATACATATATATATATATATATAGATACATATATATATATATATATATATAGATACATTACTAATGAAGGGTGCTCCCCTTAATACCACAAACACATAACAGAAATAGAGAAACAACAACAATATGCAAGAACAGAAAATTGGCTTCTTATTATCTCCACAAATGTGGAATTACAAACTTTCAGAATTACAATATGCAAAGCCACATGGGCATTCCTTACAATATTCTATAGGACAAAGCCTCAAATCAATACCCAGATCTACTACCCAGAACTATTCTGAACTCCTAAGATAATAATACAGCCTTCCTTATATAGGCAATTTTCCACCACCTGGAAGGTTCCAGAATTTTAGCCAATAAGGCCGACCAAACTTAGAATTATTTTATTTTACATTTTATTACATCATAGTCGGCTCAAGATAACCTTTGAAACCCGAACAGAAATTTTGAAGAAAATTATTTTCTGCCATTTTGGGTGGCCAACTTCCGAAATTATAACCCCATTTCGGAAATGCCACGAAGCGCTCTACAGGCTTAACCAGTGCAAGCGCCCGTCATCCAAATTTTTGACCTCATTCGGGGCCTCTAAAGCCTTCAAAACTGAGTTCAAAGTTTCTGTACCCTGCTGCCAATACCGAAAATCTTCAATATCTTCCAATATACACTTGATTTGGCAATGAAACTTTACTAGCAGGCTTATATGACCAAAATGAACCTCCAAGAAAGAAATCAAATCATTCTGAGCACATACGAAAATTACCAAAAATAGTAACTTTCCATAAATAGCAGCTCTGCACAAAATAGCCCTTATTGAATACAAAAATAGAAATATTTTTAGGTGATGCAAGATTGCTCTTTCACTCAGGATGCTCCTGCATCAGACACCCGGGCTAATTTGAGAAGTGACCCTGTCATGACTCAGGTGTGCAGAGGAAAACCAAGACGGCTAACCTCCTCCTTTGTCAGCCATGATGAATCTTCAACAGGTCGTCCTTTCCACTTGACCAGATATTCTTCATATGTCCTGTTCCTTGTGCTTCTGCCAACACGACTGTCCAGTATATCTTCGATCTCCTTAGTGTCTGAACTAGTTGCTGGAATACTCCACTGTACTGCTGTGATCTCATCTTCAACACCTCCTTCATGATACTCTGTCAGATCTGAAATGTTAAACACTGGTGAAATATTCAGCTCACTAGGCAATTCTACCTCATATGCATTTCCTGAATCATGCTTCTTCAATATCTTACATGGTCCAAACTTCTTCATTTTCAACTTGTTATATGTACCAACTGGAAACCACTCCTTCCGCAAATGAACCATGACTTCATCACCAACCTGAAATTCCTTATGCCTCCTTTTCACATCTGCCTTAGCCTTATATTGTGCATTCATCTTGGTAATATGCTTCCTCACCTCCTCATGGATGTTCTTCAAATGTTCTGCAAAATCTTTAGCTTCAGCACTACTTATTTCTCCTTTATCTATCTTTCTCAATTCGGATGCATTTCTTGGACTACTTCCATATACAATCTGGAATGGTGATTTACCAGTGATCCTGTTGACAAAATTATTGTATGCAAATTCTGCCTGTGGTAAAACCAAATCCCATCCTGTTGGCTTATCCCCAACCAAACATCTCAGCAGATTTCCCAAACTCCTATTCACCACCTCTGTCTATCCATCAGTCTATGGGTGATGTGATGAACTGAACTTCAAATCTGTCTTCAACTTCTTCCACAATGTTCGCCAGAAATATCCAACAAACTTAGTGTCCTGATCTGAAACTATGGTCTTTGGCAAACCATGAAGTCTCACTACTTCTCTGAAAAACAATTCTGCTACATGAACAGCATCATTAGTCTTCTTGCAGGGAATGAAATGTGCCATCTTCGAAAATCTGTCAACTACTACAAAAATTGAATCATGTCCCCGCTGAGTCCTCGGTAAACCAAGAACAAAGTCCATGCTGATATCCTCCCAAGGATTTTCTGGTATAGGTAATGGCTGGTACAACCCTGTATTCTGCTTCACTCCTTTCGCCATTTGACATACTCTGCAACTCCGTACAAACTTCTTCACATCTTGCTGCAACTGTGGCCAATAATAATTCTCACTAACCAAACCAAAGGTTTTATCACGACCAAAATGTCCAGCCAATCCTCCGCTATGCTTCTCCTTGATGAGATTCTCCCTCATAGAACTTCGTGGAATGCACAACTGACTCCCTCTGAATAGCATATCATCTTGGATGATGAAATCCAACCATTTCGTCCTGTCTAGAGTAACAGGTTCTGTACAAGCTTTCCAAGCTTCACCAAAATCAGGATCCTCTGGATACAAATTCTTGAGTTCCTTGAACCCAACCACTTCAATCTGCATTTCTGTCAGCAATAGTTTCCTTCTGCTAAGAGCATCTGCAACCCTATTAGACTTTCCACTCCTATGTTTCAAAACAAATGTATAACTCTGCAAAAACTCAACCCATTTCAAATGCCTTTGATTCAATTTTCCTTGACTATTCAAATATTGCAAAGCTTGATGATCAGTATACAAAACAAAACTCCTTAGGAAGCAGATAATGTCTCCACTTCTTTAATGCCTGAACTATAGCATAAAATTCTTGATCATAAATAGAATATTTCCTCTTGGCATCATTTAACTTCTCACTGAAATAAGCAATAGGTTTACCTTCTTGGCTCATAACAGCTCCTATTGCAGTACCACTAGCATCACAATCTACTTGAAACACCTTATTGAAATCTGGAAGTGCTAAAACAGGTTGTTCTATAACTTTTTGTTTCAATAATTGAAAACTCTTTTCTGCTCCTTTAGTCCACTTAAACTCCTTTCTATCCCCTCTCATTGTTTCAGTCAAGGGTCCACAAATACTGCTAAAATTTTTGATAAACGTTCTGTAAAAGCTAGCTAGACCATGAAAAGATCTTACCTCAGTAGCACTCTTTGGAGTAGGCCATTCGAGGATAGCCTGTACCTTCTCTGGGTCCATTTTTAGACCTTCTGCTGAAACTACAAATCCCAAATACACTAACTCTTTCTTCACAAAACTGCACTTCTTCAAATTAATCAACAATTTCTCTTCTCTCAACTTCTCAAATACCATACGAATATGCATCATATGCTCATCCAATGTCTTACTAAAGATCAAAATATCATCTAGGTAAACAATGACAAACTTACCCAAAAATTCTTTCAGAACCTCGTTCATGAGCCGCATGAAAGTGCTCGGTGCATTGGTTAGCCCAAAAGGCATGACTAACCACTCATATAGTCCTTCCTTTGTCTTGAAGGTAGTCTTCCATTCATCTCCTTCTCTGATCCGAATCTGATGATATCTACTTTTCAGATCTATCTTTGAAAAATACACAGCTCCACTCAAACAGTCCATAATATCATCCATTCGTGGCAATGGAAACCTGTACTTGATTGTGATCTTGTTTATTGCCCTAGAATCTGTACACATCCTCCACTCTCCATTCTTCTTTGGTGCTAATACCGCTGGTACAGCACAGGGACTCAGACTCTCTCGAATCAACCCCTTCTACAATAACTCATGTACTTGTCTGTTCAAATCTTCACTTTCTGCCGGTGTCATTCTATGTGCTGCCTTGTTTGGAAAACTGGCTCCTGGAATCAAATCCATCTGATGACTGATCTTCCTTACCGGTGGTAATCCATCAGGTACATTATCAGATACAATATCCTGAAACTCATTAAACAAATCTGCAACCTCTATAGGTACATCCTCCACTTCTTCTTTACCAACTTTTGGAATTAAAGCAAAACACACATGCTCATGCCTCATACCATCTAGAAATTTTCTTCCATCAACAAATGTTATTCTTGCATTACCACATACCTTTTCTTCGGTCTCCTTCAATGGCTTTAGCTTATGTCACACTCCATCCTTTGTCAGGGAATAGGTATTCGCACGACCATCGTGTACAGCACATCTGTCAAACTGCCACGGTCTACCCAATAACATATGACATGCATCCATAGAGATGATATCACATAGTACCTCATCTTGGTACCCGCCGATCTTGAACTTCACTAGGCATTGTTCATTGACCATGACCTTGTGGTCATCCTGTACCCAGGCAATCCGATATGGATGTGGGTGTTTCTGTCTCTTGAGCTTCAACTTTGTCACCATATCTTCTGACACCAAAATTGTCAGTGCTTCCACTATCAATAATCACATCACAACATTTACCTTCACACTTGCACCTGGTGTGAAACAAGCTCCTCCTTTGCTCAGGTTCATTCTCACCACTCAACATGACTCTTCTGTTAATCAACACTTCTCCTCTTTCAGCATCTTCAGAATTTGATGATTTGGCATCTTCATCTACATGTGCAACTCTGGCCTGGCCTTCATTTCTCCTGTCTGTTCTGCCTTGGCGCTGAGGACATTCAAATGCCCTATGACCTTCTTCTCCACAGTGAAAACATGTTCCACCGGAAGCCACCTCTTCCAGATCCTTATCCTCTTCCTCTTCCTCTCTGATCTCTATTATTCTGATCCTGGAAGCGATTGAATTATTTCCTCGCTGATTCTGACTGCTACTGGCCTCATCCTTCTTTTTCAGATCTTCATTTCGGCCACCGTATGACCGTCAACCAGATCGTCCACCGCGACCTCTTCCATTTTGTCTACTCTCAAACTTCTTGTTCAGCTTTTCCTCTACTTTTAGGGCAAACTGGTATGCCTCTTCAATACTGTTCATTCGAACCAGATTCAGCTCCTCCTGAATGCTTGGTCTTAACCCATTAAGGTATCGGGCAACTTTCTCCTTATCAGCTTCTGCGTGGCCTGTTCTGATGAGAAGTCGATAGAACTCCTCTGTATACTCCTGAACAGATCTTCCCTGCTTGCTTCAAACTCTGCATTTTCTTCAGTAGGTCAAGCTCATAATCAACAGGAATGAACTATCGCTTCAATTTATCCACCATCCGATCCCATCTCGTGATTTTCTCCTTTCCCCTTCTATTTCGCTCCAACTGAATCTCTTGCCACCATATCTTCACATGACATTTCAGTCAGGCCTTCGCAAATTTGACCCTATCAGGATCCTCAACATCTTCATACTCAAAATATTCTTCACATTCATTGATCCAGTCGATCAATTCCTCTGGGTTAAGATTTCCAGAAAATGTAGGAACCTCAATCTTAGGTCTTTTCCCAATCTTGGAAATCGCCCGAAAAAGTCTTTCTTCCTCCTGGTTCACAATTTCAACTTCTCCTTCTTGATATTCTTCTTCGGCTTCATCCTCGCTTTTGTCTCTAACATTAAGATTCATTCCTCTGTGAATCTCTTCTTGCAATGCTCG
>BSBK01011975.1:80000-99390 GCA_027943335.1 Chamaecyparis obtusa | reverse complement strand
AGGGGGTTGGTCGGGGCATGCCATAGGATAGGCTAGGGGCCAAATTGAGTGATAGAACTAGAAACCATGTGCGCATTGAGCCCCTTATTCCTCTCCCATCTCCTATACTTCCTCAACCCGTCTATCATCAAGCAGTGCAGTCATCTCTTGGGTCTTTGAGTGCCCTTACGGGTAATTTGTTATAGCACATGAACCCAGGCGAGGACTGCCCCTAGCATGGCACATGTTTGCACCAGTTGCGGGGGTATATGTAGGGGTCCCCAGCCTAACCCTGATGCTACCGATGATGCTGGTGGCACGCATGGTGGATACGCCGATGGTGATGTTGATGGCGCACATGGTGGATATGCTGATGATGATGATGGCACACATGGTGATGTTAGATATGATATCTCATCATATATTGATTTTCTCAATGTAGATGATGAGCATCCCACATAGGTAAATTTAATAATAATTTAAATATATAGTGCAATAAATTAAATTTCTTATTTATATACAATTATGAGCCATAATACATGTGGATTTTTTGGTGAACAGAGGAGGGTTGACCCTCCAATATTCATTAGCCATCATCATATGACATCGACACCTCGACATCTTGGTGCTCCATTCACGATATGCACTTTGATTTTGATACATTTAAACTTTAAACAAAATAAACTTTAATTGATAATGTGTTTGACGTATTTTTCTGATTTTGTAGGGTCTGTCATGTACCACTTAGTTTGAAAATCCTTTGAGGTGATAATTAATTTATGTAAATTTTTAATGTCCTATGTGTATCTAGATATTT
Organism: Chamaecyparis obtusa; assembly: GCA_027943335.1. NCBI lineage: Eukaryota > Viridiplantae > Streptophyta > Pinopsida > Cupressales > Cupressaceae > Chamaecyparis > Chamaecyparis obtusa. Next base: position 98,594 of record BSBK01011975.1, on the reverse strand, counting down.
TTTAATGTCTTATGTGTATCTAGATCTTAGATGATTAATTTAAGTAATTTTTAATTTGTACTTTAAATGTTTTTATAGGATTTGGCTTCATCCACTTTTCATGTAGTTGAGGATGAGGGTACTCGAGACCACACAGAGCAGGATGGGGGTACTTAGGACCAGACAGAGCTGGATGAGGGCAGTCAGGACCAGACAGAGCATGTTGATGCATCACAGTCCTCTCCACGTGGAGTGAAGAGGACTGTAGATCAGCTAGATGAGAAGAGACTTTAGATTATGATGGTCCTATTTAGACAGGACTTATTTTATGTTGACTATTTGGATTTGTTCATGTTATTTTTTCTAACTATTTGGACTTTTTTAGACTTGTTTAGACTTGTTTCGACTATTTGAGTTTGTTTAGACTTGTTCATATTATGTTTACTTCTTGTTAGATTAGGACTTGCATTATATACTAGTCTACTTGTTATCATATATTCTACTTGGACTTATTTTTAGAGTACGACTTTGTTTTGTGATATTTATGATGGACATTTTAGGACTTGTTATGTTATTTATCTTAATCACGAGTTGTTATATAATTTATCAATTTATCTTAATCAAGACTTGTTAAGTAATTTATCAATTTAAATCCTTGAAAAAACTTCTATCTAACAATGAGTTGATATGATGGACATTATGATACATGTAAATTATTTCAAGACAATGTTATGTTATTTATCTTAATCATGAGTTGTTATGTAATTTATCAATTTATCTTAATCAGGACTTGTTATGTTATTTATCTTAATCATGAGTTGTTATATAATTTATCAATTTATCTTAATCGAGACTTGTTAAGTAATTTATCAATTTAAATCCTTGAAAAAACATCTATCTAACAATGAGTTGATATGATGGACATTATGATACATGTAAATTATTTCAAGACAATGTTATGTTATTTATCTTAATCATGAGTTGTTATGTAATTTATCAATTTATCTTAATCAGGACTTGTTATGTAATTTATCAATTTATCCTTAAAAAAATAGCTAGATCTAACAATGAGTTGATATTCAATGGACATTATTCAATACATGTAAATTATTTCAGGACTTGTAATATGTTATTTATCTTAATCATGAGTTCTTATGTGTAATTTATCTAAGTACAATATCTAGATACATGTTACAAGTAATATGAACACTTTGATTAACTATAGAAAAAATCATCTAGATCTAACAATGACATCTATTAATACATGTAATTGACAAGAACAATATGGATGTTACAAACTTAATAACTAAATTAAGTAATGAGATCAATTAAGTGAACATAATCTAGAACCAATGTGCATAGTTTAATATCTACAACAAAATTAGGTGAATACAAAGTTATGAATTTACAACAAGAGTGCATTGTACTACATAAATAGTTCATGTAGATATGTTCTTCTAGGTCCATCCTGCATCACAAAAATAAACATGTTGAAATTATGTTAGAATTTATAAAAATTCATTTAAAGTTAAATTTAATTTTAATTTCAAATCTATATCTCTAAATTATAAATTATGTCACTTGAAAGAAGACATATAGAAAACATATATATACAAATATGACAATTGAACAAAAACTTACATCACATAAAATTGATTCAACCTAATATACCATCAACATCCTCTATTTTTTGCAATGCAGATCTATGTTCTTCCTGACAATCTGCATCATAAAAATAAACAAGTTAAAATGTTAGAATTTTTGTACTCAATTTCATTTATTAAAGTTAATTTTAATTTGAAAGTTAATAAGACAATTGAATAAAAACTTACATGTATAAATTTCATTCAACCTAATGTACCATCAACATCCTCTCTTTTCTGCAATGCGTCTATGATTGCCTCATGCTATTCCATTGAAAGTGTCCATAAAATATTATTAGCACATCTCCCTTTGTATCTTTCCAATTTGATATTTGTTGCCACTACCAAATGGGAATAGTGTATAATCTTCTTTTCTGATTGGTAGTCTTCAAAAGTTGGTAAACCATTCCTTCTTGTTAGGTATTTGCGTAGCCATGTACCAACTACCACAGTAGACCCAATTGGATACTAAAAATTATCATCATCTACTTGATGACATATCAACTTTTTCTTGGGTTCTACACATCGAGCTAACCAATACTCTGTCTACTCTTCATTATCCTCAGGTGCAACAACAACATACACATGTCCTGTAAAACAAAATTTTAAGTACATGTGCACTGTAAATAAAACTTGTTTAAAATTTTATAATTCAAATATATATAATCATAAATTCCTCTACATACAAATGTAACTAATCTATAATTTAAAGTTTTACATTAAATTGTATTAAATTACCAGGTCGTATGAGATCTGAAACATGATCATAATCTTCTGATGCAAAGGCATGATCCAGGTCTTCATTTATTATAACATCTTCATCTTGTCTCTCACTAGGTGTTAAGGATTTTTGTTTCCATTCTTCAACCCATTCTATATTCTCCCATTCTTCCCATTCACCTGCAACACAAAATTGACAAAAACATGCAAGCTCCCTAGTCCATATAGTCCAAGTGTTAGAATTAGAACTCCTAAATGAATGCTATTTAGCCGATCCGCTGATTGTATTACAATCATATCTTGAAAGGATATCCTTCTCTTCAACTAGCTAGAAAAAACATCTGATTGTAGAGTTCTGACTTGATCTTGTAGACAAACTTGTTTTACACCATTCAAAAATTGCACATGCATCTTTAAATTTTGATTTTTCCTCAAATTTGAGTTTCTCTCTACAAAGGGCTCTCTTAACACATGCATCGACACCATCATGCTCTCCCTTCCCTTGTCTAGCCTCAAAAAAACTCCAGATATGTTGGATATTTGTTTTCTTGTGCATCCTACTCAACAAATAAAACATTCTAGCATTCTTGAATTGTCCTGTGCAATTATCTAACCATATTACATATTGTGTTATATGAATTTCTCTCTCCATTAAATTTTCATAAAAGGTATTAAATCAATATTGGACAAACTCCGATGAATGTAACTTATTATCACTCATATAGAAATGATACTCTCTCAATATTTTTTGGTCCTCTTCTATACTATCGGGTGCATGTCTATGACAATATGAACAAAAATTGTCACTTGCACTAAATTATAATATTGTGGTTGGATCTCATCTTGTGGTGCAAGCATGTAGTTTTCTGCAAAGTTAACAACTGACAATATACTACCAATTGGAAATGTATTCTTGCATATATGAAATTGTCCATCAAGCCATCTAGAATTGTGAGAGTGTTTCACATATTTAGGTATGTCCTTACTCTTGAATTCATTCATAAAAGCATTAACACTAAGTTTTTTAGTTATTAGGTTGCACCGTTTTCCAACTTTTCCATCCTTCAATGGATACTCAATAGTTTTAATTCTTTGTACATCAACTAATTGTTGTCCAAAATCAAATGAAATATTCTCATGCAAACATTCATCTACTAATGTAAGATTGCCACATAAATCACATACACCAAAAACAAATGCATTCAAAAGACAAAATTGTTCGTTAGGTGGGTTACAAAATAAATTTGATATAAACTCTTTTACAGTTTTAGGTGGTATATTTATACCACATTCCTACAACATTTCATTAGTATGCATAGTAGAATGTATAGATTGAAAAACATCATAATGATAATGAAATTGAATATGAGTTTTAAAACAACAGGTGATTCTTTCTTTGTTAATCCTTACATACCATGGTTTACATTTTTCAAAAGATCTTTCACTAATACTAATAGTTAACACCTTATCATCCAAATTTTTTTTATACAATTCTGTTTGAGTCATATCTAAAAGGTGTTTTGGATGTGGATCATGAACTTTTGAACCGACTCTTAATTTAAGAACATCTCTTGTATTATCGTGCCAAAATTTTTCAATCAAAGTTTTGACTTCACTAATAAGTTTCATGTCAGACCTTGGGAGTCTACCGCTGAAGGTCCATAAATGGTTTGCCGGATCACTCTCAAAGTTAACTCTTCTCTTTACAGCTCTTGCTAAAGTTTTATGATTAATATTAAGATATCCACTTATGTTTGAAATCATTTTTTTATTAGTAGTAGTTTTGTTTACTAAAGTTGTTGTTATTGCTCGTCGTGCCGCATTACTATCTTTAGAATGACTTTTCTTTCCAATTGTGTCAAAGGCACTAGCAACAGTTGATAGAACTTGTTTTAGAGACTCATCCTTCTTCTTAGTTTTCACATAAATGCCTAACCTCTTCATTACTTTTCACATTTTAGACATTTTAATTAATTGTAACATTAATTGACATTGAAACTCAAATTTCTTATTATAAAAAAATTGTCTAAACAATCTACTCATGTGTGTCCTAATCTGTCTCGATGAAACCAAACCACATAGATTGTCTAACACATTAGGCTTTAATTGAAATTGTTCATTTATTTCATTATCATTTAAATGAGTTTCTTTTTCAATCGGTGTTTCTATGTCTACATTTTCATTGTTGATTTCAATCTGAATTGGTGTTTCATTTTCAGTTTCAATTGGGGTTTGACCTTTAGTTCATTTATCATTATGATAAACATTACTAATTTCTGAAATTAAACGTGTTAATCTATTTTCAGGAATAAAATTTAAATCATTTCTATTGTAACCCGCTTTTAGCAAAGCATGAATATCTTTATCAGAATAAGTTGTAACTGTTGGATCCAAAGACATACTTGTATCCAATACTAGATTCGAAGATGCACTTGATTTTGCTTCTTCAACCTCTACATCCATTATGATGTCTTCATTATCCTCCTTTTTTGAAACAATTTTTGAACTCGACACTCCAACATTATTTGCATTTCGAAGTCTCTCTCTTCTTTCTCGTTGTTGTTTTGCCTCCTCTCTATTTTGTGCAATCTCCTCGGGTGTCAGAACCTTCATTGACCTCTTTCTACGTCGGTTTGATCCCATTTTTGCACCAAAATTTGAATTCAAACAATCTTTTCTGAATGTGAGATCCAATGTAAGACAAAAAAAGGAATGATGGCAGAAATATTATGTTTGTCTGCTGCAAATCAATAGAATACAACATCAAAAGTCGCTAATGATTAGATCAAGCCCACAGTCTGGGTTTTTTTTGCTACAACGGTTATATAAGAAATGGGCACTCATTCTTAATTTACAAAACAAACGCCCATTTTTTGAATCTAATAACGGGCACCCGATCTGTAAATCTATGGAACCATTCTTAGATTTACAAAACAGGCACCCATTTTTTGAATTTAAATAACGGGCACCCGATTTGTAAATCTATAGGTGGGAACCTTACCTCCTGCCTTGGGTTTTGGTTTGGGACAGGCTTGGTGGGACCAAGCCTATGCTTCAACCTACAAAAAAATGGCTAAGGCATTACATAGAAAAATTTCCGCCTTGCCATAATTTTTAGAACAACTTCCCAGATGAATTTTTTTATAAAATAAAAACTCATTTTAGCTCTTATTGTGCAAATTATAAAAATATAAATTTTATAGTGATATGATAAAATTTAATATTTATACAATATTTATTAAGCCAAAGTGGTACCTAAGCTTGAAATACCAAGGTTAACTAAAACTTTAGTAGCTTTTTAAATTTTTGGTTTTTTGAAAAATGAGTTATATGTAACCAAACTAGATAGAATTCTTTTCAATTTTTTTAAAAAAAATTGAAAAAAGGTGAAGTTATCATCAAATTATGGTGTCCGTACACCAGAAGTTTCAAAAATGTACTTTATAGTCAATTAAAAATTAATTAAAAAAATATATTCAATAAAAAAATAAGAAAAAATATCTTGACCAATCTTCAGTGTTTTAGGTACCTTTTCCCAAAAGGATTCCCCAAAATACATTCATTTACTTCAAAAAAGGGTGTTCGTACACGCATAAGGTGTGGTCCTAAAACAAGCATTTTGAAAAAGTGATTTTTAGACATGCATACTAAAATTCAATTTATACCATGTGGGTATTAAAAAAAATTACATATTTGAAAACTAGATTCCGAGCACTAAATTTGATATTACTGAAGTTTTTCAAGATTCAATCTTTAAGTGCTTCAAATTTGGACATCAATTGACAGAAATTTTGAAAAACAGGAAAACCACTTCCACTTTTTGGCCAAAAGTGGGACTCAACTTCTTGCAGCCACCCTAATTTATTTTGAATTCTAATTATGTTAAGTTTTTCATCTCTAATTTCTTTTGTGTGTATGTCCATTTTTAAAAAAAAACCAACATGTACTATTTTGGGCTTAGATTTTCCCTCGTTCATCGAATTTTGCAACAAGTTACAATTTTTAGAAACTAGACTCCATTCTACACACTTTAAAAAAAGAAAATTTGATTTTCGATTATTTTTCAATGATTTCTAGGGGGAGCACACAGAAATTTCATGTTTTCAGGATGTGTGCACTTCATAAATTCATAAAAAAATTAGCAAAAAATTCCAAGATAAACTACGTGGTATTAGCTAACTTCTCACTGGAGTGATTAAAAAAATTCAAAAAAAAGGTTTACATTTTAGGGGGAGCACACCAGATGCTATGTTATGTTTTTTCACAAAAAATAGGACCACTTTTTGTGCTCCCCCTTTTTGAGGGCCTTAATCTGCACCATTTTCAAAATAAATTAGTAGTTTAGGAACTAGATTTAGAGTATTACAACTCTTGTTCTTGTCGCATCTTAAAATTTTGAGTCTAACTATCTTCAATTTCTTCTTGAAGTTTAGAGTTTGCTGATTTCAGGAAAAAAATGGCATCTTATACCCCATTTTTGGTCCCCCATCTTTGTGCACTTACCCGCATATTCTATAATCTTTGTTTTATCTTGGAAAAATACTTCTTCAACACCATACTTTAATTTAAGACCTTTCTATAGATAAATATTTACTAAAATATTCTCAAACACTAATTGAAATGCTTCAATTTAAAATAGATTCCATGAACCAATGAATGCCATGTGTCTAGTTATTGCACCCAATTAATTATCATTTAACACTAACTTCATATAAATAGTAGCTTCTCGTTTGCATTGGCATCCACCTCCTAGACACTGTGATATATAGTCATGACATATACAAAAATATGAAGCCATTAGGCTATTTCCTCTCCTTACAATTCGTCCATTTATTTGGGTGGATAAAACAACACCTTCAATTTGGCATTATTTTCGATGCTATCATTCTTTTCCATAGATCCATGTTCTTCTCTTTATTGGCTTCATTCAACAATGCATCCTTGACAACTTGATGGGTGGGGAAAACCTCTGTAGTGGTTCTTCCTTTAACATTTCTCTTCTTTGAGCACTCTTATAGCAATAGAGCACTCCCCAAATGCATTTGCCTCTTCATGCTCTTCCAAATTAGGCCAACACTCCAAATTCATCAGCCCCTATAAAATCTTTTAGATCTTTTACCATTAGCTTTGATACCACATCGAAAACCCGAATTGGGCTCAAATGATCATATACCCAATCTATTAGATTTATAGAGAAATACAAATAAAATGAAATCTTCACTATAGACCAGAGTTAGATGTAAAATTAATTGTGGATAGGTGAGGAGTTGTTTGTAGATCATTCTAGTAGTTGTAGGTTAGTGCTTAGTGTCAGATCATTCTAGATGGTTCTTGGTTGGTAGCTTAGTCTGTGCCAACAATACTGATAACAAATAACTAATTTATATATTCCAACAACTTTAGCCAAATATATTAGCATTCACCATTATCCTCCACATGTAAATACGCTATTCTTCAATTTTTTTTGCTAAATTTGTTCCTCAAATTGCAAAAGTTTTTTAATTCTAAGACCTTCACATCAACATGTTAGTCAAAGTTCAAATGCTATTATTGTGAAGGAGATCAAATTGAACACATGACTTTGTTTATATTAGTTGTTTGATATTCATTACTTAAATTAACTTTATCATTTTAATATATGCTTTGCGGTCCCACTTCAATTAATAAAGTCACCTAAGTAATTACCCCACATTTTATTTCCTTCTTGGAATTCTTATTGCTAGTTTCATGTTCGTTGGAGATTTTCAAGGTTGTCTCTACTTTTATTTAGCTACAATTTATATCTATGATGTTAATGCATTAAAAAAATTCTGTCAGTAATATTAAAATTCAATTAACTTATAACTTAATGTGATATGAGATCTCTATAAAAGAAAATTCACCACTTTAAATTAATGGTCTTCTATTTCTGATAAAAAATATCTAAAAAACCCTGCAAGTGTTTCAATAATGGTCTTCTCTGCAAAACAACTAAGAAATGAAAAAGCTTAAAAAATCTGCAAGAAAAGATGCTTCCTATTGATTTATGATCTTCTCGTACATACTTTTAGGGATTGGTTTTCTTATAAAACTCATAACTCACATAGTATGATCCATTGAGCTTCCTACAATGCTTGAAGGTAAATTTCCCTTAATTTAACAACTAGAAATTGAAAGGGAAGATTTCTTAGCTAAAGAATGTTTCTTGCCTCCTTCATATCAGAGAAGAATTTTAAACTTGAAATATGAAGCATGCATTACTTTCAATTAACTCCTCTACTAATTAGTCTATGAATTTAGAAAATTAGGGTATGAATTTGATAGTTGCCAATATTTTTTAATATACAAAAAGAATCCAAAGAAGCAATTACACATGCCTATTAGAATAAAAGGCTCAGTAGCTTCCAACTAACTCTTGAAATCCTCCCAACTCCAATCGCCTATGCCTTCTCTACAGATTACAAGCTTCAAATTAAAGCCCTTCAATACTCTATCACACTTGAACCTTGCTTCTTCCTTTTGTGTTTCAACAAACATTTCTCTTTTGAGGAAGTTGTCTTCCTTCCAATGCTAAATTACTCCTTTAATTCAATGTGCATCCTTCTCTCTAGATGTGGTGTAGGAAATATCTGCTCTCCACACTATGGAAATCTCCTAAATTAATACTTCTATACAAAAAAAAATTAATGAACCTACGTCATTACTCTCCTTGTCTCTTCTTCTTTGTATGCCCATTAAATGTTCCATGGTCTATTAGATCAGTCCTTACATATGGTAACTATGCTTGATCAGTTTGAATGATCACCAAGTAGTGGATTATAATAAATTCTTATATACAAAAGGTTCATTGAGCCAAAATATTTGAGACTAAGACATTTCATGGATAAGATTTTACTTGAATTCTCCTCTTGTAATCTACACCAAATCTGAAAGTACAAGAAAATATTTTATGTCCTATCTTATGAAATAAAATATTCATATAATATAAAATATTACACATTTTAAAAATTTTCCTACAATATTTACCCATGGTGGAGATAATACCCTTCCTTGAACATCATTAAGTTGTTGATTTCAATTCCAAACTCTACAACATCTCTTCTTGATGCACCTCTCAACTCTTCTCCTATAAGTGAAGGATAATTTTTTTTCTTTAGGTGAACTTAATTTTCTAGAAATAAATAAGTGGCATATTTGCAAATATTACTATAATACATATATAGATAGATAAGCACATGTAATGCCCCTTACAACATTTAATAAACTAGTCTTGAATATATTTCCTTCAATTATTGAAACAAAATTCTACAAACCAAAAGCTTAAAAAGTTGCCTTCTTAATTCTATCTCTTCTTTCACACCTTCTTAGTTCTATATCTTCTTTCATGTGAAGGCAAGCAAGATAGATTCAATAGACTTGAACATTGTTGGTGATTCAAAAATTTCATACCAAATTTCAATCCTTTTGAACATGACAAAGTTGCAATCAACAAAACCCATAAAATGACTTTCAAACATTGATAGAAGATGCTCTAAAGTTCTTGCAACACCAACCAACTAGCTTGCCATGTTTCTGAGGAGTTACCTCAATGAGAATGTGTTTTTTCTTATCCTTGCTACTAGCTTCAATTGCTAGAAATCATCTAAATCTAAGGAATGTGTATTGCTTTTGGAAAGAGTCTATCATATTCAGTTATTTGAACAATTTCTATCAAAAATGTTAAAAAAGAAAATTTAATATAGCTAACTAAACACCCCTCGAGATAAATATTAGGCCATCTGATATAGAAAATAGAAAATATAAGTAGAACATTAAATGAAATATACACACATTAAAGAATCGACAGGAAAATTAAGTGATAACCACAACTGATGAGTAGTTTGTACATGCAAACCATTCAATAACCTTATCACCTGCAAGAGAAATGAAGTTGTGTTTAAAATTAAGTCTCCTACTCAGAACTAGAATGCAAGAACAAAAGAATATAAACATTTGTTAATCAACAACATACTTTAGATTGTGTTGAATTACCATTAGAGTCATTTCTAGAAAATAAGGCATTTACATCTTGAGGACCTATTCATAAGGCATCGATAATGAAGTGAAGCAAGTCCATGGGCTCATAGAAGGGAGTTGCAATGATTTCTACAAAGATTTGTCAAAATATTTGATGCATCAAACTAGCATGAAAACAAAAAATAAATACATAATAGAATACACAAAGGGAAATAGAAGAATTAAAGAATCAAAATATATTTTCAAAGCATCATGTCTATAAGTAACTTTCATTAAATATAAATTATTATATAGGCCAATAGATACAAAATATATAAGCTAATTAAGGCGAAAAAATGATGAATTATAAGCAAAAATAAATATCCAAAAAAATAAACAACTAAAATTCTAGAAGGACCTAGACCTAGAAAAGCCTAGAGCGAATCAATTCCACTACTAAGTTAAATTCTATGTAAAGAATATGTCCCAGAGCAGTTAGAGACATTTTATGATGATTTGTGAGGACACATTTTGACCCTTAAGGAGTAATCAATAATCAAGCTCTTTCTCAATGACCAAATGCAAGGGTGTGCTAATATGGGTGAGATATTCTGTAATAAAATCATTTCAACATACTTTAGTTATAGTCTGTAAAGTTTTACAATAGAATTAAAAATTAATCACGTTACAGACAAAATAAGGCTTGCAAGATTTATTTTTTTTATCGGTAAAGGCCGAAGCCAGTAGTATGTATATTTATATGCTAAAGATTTAAGATGTACATAGTAAATCAGTGCCTAAAACGAGTCAAAGATCTAAAAAATGGGTGCTGTAAATATGGAGCAACATAGCTCAGCCCCTAATAACATCCAGTTTCCAAAAACCCATCAACTGGGTAGAGTCTTTAAAGCCAAACCCATACGAAGAACATAAAATCAAAGGATGCAAAAATCTGGAACCCATCTCCCCGCAGTGACTAAATACCCAATTTACAACAAGTGCTATGAGAGGGAAATATACCATTCTCCAAAGCCAATAAGGATATCGCCAAAGATAAGAGCACCTCCAACTCATCTCAGCCATCCCCATATTGCCATCAATACTTAGAGAGGGAAAATGTCTGAACCTCTAATGAGATCGAAGATCTCTTACCATCAATAAGTTAGAGTAGTTATGAAGAAGTACGCTGCAGATATGCTTTGGAGAATGAAAATTCAGGCAAAAAGGCAAATGATGACAACTTAGCTTTTCAAATTGCTAACACTTCGAAATCCTGCCAGAGATAAGCTGACCTCCATCTACTAACACTAACAATGTTGGGAGTAGAAAGTACGCCACCATAGTTCCATTGCAGAAAACTTGCTCAAAATGGCTTGTTTCGAAAGTGCCCCAGAAGATGGTGAAGTGACCATCCCCTTTGTAACGAAAAGCTGGGAAGTGTAAACAGATCAATATAAAGCCAAATTGCCATTCTCGGGATTACTCCTAATGCCAAAAAGATAACCGTTGCACTGGAATGTGTGCAATTCAATTTTGATTGGAGATGTGCCTTATTTCAGGAGAGATAGTTTTGATGCATATACCTCCCGCCACAGCATTTGCCAATTCATCCGCTTTAACATTACCCTCACGGTATATGTGATTAGCCGTAATTGATTCAAAATTGGAAATCAGATTTAAGATGATTTCAAGGAATGCTTGTAATTTCCAATTGGTGATCGACCTTGCTTTAATTGCATTTATCACAATCATTGAATCTCCCTCAATTTCCACTTTATTTATAAGGTTTGCAAGCTTTACAAAATGCTTACAATTTTAATTCAATTTGTCCAAGAAGCATATCCATTATCTCTAATACTTTTGAAAGTGGTACCTGCAAGATATTGTGTTACCTGCAAGATATTGCGTTTGAGTTTTCCACGCAAAACCAAATCTCAGAAAAAATCAAAATAATAAAAAGAAAGTAACCTGTAAAGTTTTACATTTGTCACATTAAAAACAAAATGAGGCTTGTAAGCTTTATAAAATGCTTAGAGTTTGAAGGTAGCTTGTCAAAGAACCACATCCATAACTTGCAATGCTACTTGTTGAAGACTTCTTTGTATTGTTGTTCAGTTCAGAAGTTGTCTCTTCTCTGTCTAGTGAAGAAAAATAGACCGTTTTTAAATATCTCCAGTTCCCATCTCACCACATTTCCCTTCATTTCTCTTTTAATTTAGGATGCATTTTGTTTCTACATTTCGTGAAATGATTCCTTCTGATTTGCCACTAGCTATTTGGCTAAGGATTAAAAAGAATTCCGATGGAGGTGAGTTTAAACAACTTGAAACTCTCCTCTGCTTTTTGTGGTATAAGACAATTTATCAGTTGACTGACACTTTTCTGTCATGGGCAATGCCCACAATGAAGAGCCTATCGACTTAACGATCTATTATTACATAAATTAATAAACTATATAATTAATTATTTTTTTCAATTATACCACTAAAGATCAGTAATATCACTAAAATTATAGCAAACCCAATTTGATTAAAAGTAATAATATCACTACAATTGTAACAAATCTAATTTTATTAAAATAAGTATTAAAACTTCAATCAATTTAAAATTGAATATTTTTAACAGACTTTTACTACAGATATAGAAGCAATCGCAGCATCATAGAACCACTTTAAACATGTGGGCTCCAATATCACTAGGAATTTTTAATTTCGGTTTGCTGGCTGCATTGTTTTAATTCATGGACTGCCTTTAAAGCAAAAGTAGGAGTTCAAGCACCTTAGAATGTAACAAATGTAATAAAAGATATCTGGAGGCTTCATGTAATAGTGAAGAAACTTAACCCATGCATGGTTAAAAATGAGACTCACCGTCAGTCAATTTTTTCTCGTTTAGGGATTCTCATCAAACATTGGGTGGCAATTCTTAAGTGACCAAAGCCAATATTATGCCCATGAGAAAAGAAAAAGAGAAATTAAATCTAAAGCAAAACGAATATCTCAACATCGACGAAAGGAATTAAATTATGGCAAACAGTGTTATGTTGGAAAATTATAAGGGAAATCTAATTCCTGTGATTTGTATGATGCACTGCACCAACCAAATTGAGGTGATCGGTGATTGTACACTGTGAGTAATTAGAAGTTAAATGTTCTCTTCGTTTCCAATTATAGCATTGTTCATATTCTTTCTCCTTAGATTTACGATGATAGAAAATGTTTCATATTACTATCGACTGGTTTTGTTTCATTTCTTTATAAGAGCTCTGTTCAGTAAAAGTTACTGTTATTTTGAATAACTTAGTCCAAACATTGCCTTGTGAAATGCTCTCTTGATTACCCATTTCTTTAATTTTGACTAATCTTAATAATATTGTATTAAGCTCATCAATTGATAACTAGGAGATATTTTTCATAGCAAGTCAAATTGTGATATTGCTATCAAGATTCAACTGTGTAGTTTTTTGAGTCAAACTCATTGACCTATGATTCATGAGTAGTGGTTCACATGAACCCGTCTCTCATGAGAATGAATGGAACACTTAGCACTCATTGGATCTAGGTGATGCTCATAGAGGTGAAGCACCGAGACTTCTCGGGAGGTCACCCATCCCAGTACTACTCCAGCTCGAGCGCACTTAACTACAGAGTTTCCTCCATGGCTAAACTCACTCTACTTGCATCCTCATTTGCAAAACCTTCACCAAGTGTTGTGTCTTATTAACCATTGATTGGAAAGCCCCTTAAGCTCATCAATTGATAACTAGGAGATATTTTCCACAGCAAGTCAAATTGTGATATTGCTATCAGGATTCAACTGTGTAGTTTTTTGAGTCAAACTCATTGACCCATGATTCATGAGTAGTGGTTCACATGAACCCATCTCTCATGAGAATGAATGGAACACTTAGCACTCATTGGATCTAGGTGATGCTCACAAAGGTGAAGCACCGGGACTTCCTGGGAGGTCACCCATCCTAGTACTACTCCAGCTCGAGTGCGCTTAACTACAGAGTTTCCTCCATGGCTAAACTCACTCTACTTGCATCCTCTGTGAGTATCACCTAGATCCAATGAGTGCTAAGTGTTCCATTCATTCTCATGAGAGACGGGTTCATGTGAACCACTACTCATAAATCATGGGTCAATGAGTTTGACTAAAAAAATTACACAGTTGAATCCTGATAACAATATTGCAATTTATATGTTTTATATACATTTTACTTGTGTTTTGTTTTCATTGGTAACTAGATTTACTTTTACATGATAGATAAGCTCATTTCTCTGTAAAAGAAAACCAGTTTAATGATATAATTGAAAGAAAGATCTTTTAATCCATGCATAACTGCCTTTCTTTTTCCAGATATCAATTTCATTACCAGGGTAGAAATGGCAGAGAAGAGCAAAACAACAGCCGTACAAGAGTGGTACGTAGACCTAGCAGATTCAGAAAAGCTGGACTTATGGTTGGAAGATCTGACGGGCAGATTTGATAAAGCATTTGATAATTCAGCAAAGCCTTCTTCTGTGTCGATAAACAGAGTGCCCAAGTATCTCAAGGATTTAAACAGAGATGCATATGAGCCCCGGGTGGTCTCTTTGGGCCTTTTTCACCACAAGATATCTCACCCACTCTCCGAAATAGAGTTATACAAAGTAAATGCAGTAAATCGATCCTTGAAAAGATTGCCCCAAAACAATCAGGGTGCACGCGATTTTGTGGATCGACTGCAGGCCCTGGTGCCACAAATGAAAGCAAGTTATGAAGGAAAAGAGGAGTGTGACGAAAAAGTCCTTGCTTGGCTGTTCACTCTGGACGGATGCTTCATTCTAGAGACTCTCAGGCTTCTCAGCGATGAATCGCAAAGGAATCTCAATGGCGACTCAGGATGGAACCTGGATCCCGTTTTTAACAGAAACAGGGTCCAGTCCTGTCAATTTGATATCTTCACCGACCTGATCATGCTTGAAAATCAGGTTCCCATGAGCGTCCTCATTCAGCTGTTGGAGATGGAGGAAAACTTAACAGAAGAGACAGCAAAGACAGAGCTTCTTAGAATGATATGCGATGGTATAATTGCTTTGGCTCATCCTTTCTCATATCATCTGCAACCAAGAAGAGGGGAGCCAGGAGAAGAGCACAAAAACCGTGAGACAGAATTGAACAAAGTACTGAAGTTACAGTATAGAGATCTGAAATCAGGCGATCACATTTTGAGATTTTTTCATGATTTCATTGTGTATGAGTCCAGGAGTATCCATGAAGGGAAAAAGACAGAGGATGTTCGAGTTCCTCTACCAGATCATAAAACACTTCATAAACGTAAAAAGGAGTACCTCGTGGCTTCTGCAACTGAATTATTTGACAACGGGATGAAGTTTAAGTCGTACGAGGGAGTTCCGTCCATCAGGTCTCTCCGTTTCGACAAAGAGAAAAAGACTCTGTTTCTCCCCGTGGTATGGATATCTAATGCTACAGAGCTCATTTTCAGGAATCTCATGGCTGTGGACATCTGCCAACAAAAGAAGCTCACCATTATTTCAGAGTATGTGTTTCTGATGAACAGTTTGATCCAGTCTGAGAAGGACGTGGTTTTGCTGAGGAAGAAGGGAATAATTCAGAGCTCCGTGGGAACTGATAAGGAAGCGAGTGATATGTTCAACGGTTTGTGCCAAGGTGTTAATTTTACATTCGCTGATGAAGACGAGTTTTCTAAATTGAAGTCTGCTATCAATGACTGGTACAAACACCAAGCTATGGTGAGAGTTAGAGGGTTTATAGACAGAAATCCAAAGTTTACGAAAGCTTTCGCTATGTTTTGGGGACTTGTTCTAGTGTTGGCAGCGGCAGCACCCTCAATTGTGCAGATAATCAAACAATTGTTTCCCAGAAAGTAAGGATCTATATCTCAGTGATTAGCAGAACCCAACCTATGGTTAGAAGAGGAATGTTAGGGTCTTAAAAGGGCGTGTATGCGTAGATTATAGCTGTTTATACTGTATAAAACTCACTGTAGTTTTGAAAAGATATATTTTTATCTTCCTACAGGGAATTAAGATAAATATATTGAGAGCTTTGACATTGAAAATTTCACGGTAATTATTTTGGGCATGGCTGCGGAGCTCTGTTGCTCTAGATTTGGTGCACCATATACCTTAGACTGAATTAGCTTTGCTTGATTTTTTGCATACTGGTGCTGAGCTTTCTTGCCCCATATATGGTGCACCATTAGACAAGTTCATTCTGCAATGTGGCAGAATTTTCAAACTTTTAAATGTTATCCATAATTTACTTATATATATAGCTATCTGGCTTCAGCCTTTATCGACCAAAAAAAACAATTGACAGTAACACTAAAAATTCAAATGGCTTTCGTCTCACTTCACAATTTACAGGTGTTTCCTGCTTGAAAGTTCACTAGTGAATGTCATATAAAACAGTGAACGCTGTTAAAATACTCCCCGCTTTGATATCGATCGGATCTATGTGGGATCATTTTAATGTTGTCTATTGATTTTCAGTTTTTGGAATCTCATTGTCTTAAGTAACACTCAACTCTCGTTTCTATGAGCCCCTGTAATATTGCGGTGCTCGCATGCTCCTCATTCAATATGGAGCCTCGTGACCATTTTACCCCCTGCAATCTCAATATCTCTTTACTTTACCTATCTTGTGTCACTTAGGGTTGGGAGTTACTCCTTGAACTGCAGAGTACTCATCCTAATGGATTCTTGTGTCCCCCTTTCGTGTCCTTATAGCCATTTTCACAAAAGATTGTCCACAAAATATCATTGGTAACACAATGTCAAGTTTTCTTACACAAGATGATGGATTAAAAATCCTCACCATCATAAAACTATGAGCCTATTAATCATAAAGAATATACTTTGTTAAATGATCTTAAAAGTAATTACTTTAAATTTTATGTTCTTTGTGAAATTGTCATAATTAATTCTTTCTTACAAGTGTTTCTACAAGATTCAATGACATTAAAGTCACATTAGCCTAGATTTAAATGAGACTAGACATATCACACAAGCTACATGGAAATCTATTAAACACCAAGTATTCTAATATTGAGGATACGTATAAATAATGTAGAGTGCAAACTATTAGTTATTTTTATAACGATTTGTATACAAATAATTAGAGTTCTTGGATCTATGGTTTAGGAGGATCGTGTGCTCTAGAATGTGAGTTAAACTCCTAATCACTCTAAATTAGGATGTGAGTTAACATAGTCTAAGTATCATAATAGATGTGAGTATCACTCAATCTTGACTAGAAAAAGGCTAATTGAGCACATAAATCAAGAACATGTTTATAGTTGACACAAATGAATAAATTAGCTTATTTTCTCCGAAGGTAGCAAGGAAATAAAATAGTAAAAAAATGTTAGGAAAATAAAATGCTATATTGGTTCCCTTTAAATGTGAAATATGTAAATGCAAAAAACAAAATTATGGTTATGAAGTCTATTTGATGGTTGGAGAAAGGTTAGGTCTCATGTATGTTTATATATCTAGAACATTTTATGTATCAAAATATGGGAGATGGGCAATATGTGGGCACATCTATAACTATCTACAAGCATAAAACCTTGAGATTCATTTGGGTGGTAACCCATATCTATAAAGTTTCCATTCCTCAACCTATATTTTCTACTCTTTAATTAATGAGACATATAAATAATATTGGTTATAGTTGTTTGGAAGTTGGTGTAAAAATAGTCAAATACATTAGACATGTGGATTTGTAAGGGATCAGTGAAAGGAAATGAGGATCATGAGGAAATAAAAGTTGATTATTTTAAGTATTATGTCATCATGATATTTATTAATTCTCACAACATGATCATATTATGACCAAGCCATGATGTGGTCATGTTTTATCATCTATGAAATGCAATCATACTTTATATTATCTAAGGCACATGAGCATGTTTTATAAAATATATAAAGGAAATAGATAGAGGAAAAATAAATGAAGAGGATGGAGGGAGAGAAAGAGAGACATAAACAATAGAGAGAGAGAGAGATGGTGAGATGGAAAGGAAGAGATGGAGAAGGGAGAAAGGGAGAGGGATAGAGAGTGATAGAGGGAAAAATAGAGAGGAAAAGATAAAGAGAGATGAAGGATAGAGAGTTCAAGAGATAGAGGGAGAGTAAAAAAAGATATAGACAAGAGAAGATAAGGGGAGATAAAGAGATATGTATATCATGGGGGAGAGATAGAAAAGGGGTTCAAATGTACAAACCCATGTCACACTTTTATAAAG
>BSBK01011975.1:0-75000 GCA_027943335.1 Chamaecyparis obtusa | reverse complement strand
ACCATGTACCAGCCTCAAGGAAAAAATCACCACAAAAGGCCCCATTAATTTTGGCTGTAGCAGAGAAAGTGTGACCCACCTGTCAATCTTTCCTCGGTAGAGGCTCCCAAGGACACAATATCATGCTGGAACAACTACCAGGATCATCTTCATAAATTCTCACCTGCAACCAAGCTGGAAATGACCAAAAATGGTCCTGCAATATGTCTCTTTCGGTGCACTGTCTCCTAACCTTGTAGAAAAACCCTTGAATTATTTGAAAACTGACGATAATGGCCACTCGATCTATTTTTAAAACACAGTCATTGATCCATTTCCTCCCGGCACATCAGGTGGTCCAAATTATCCTTTAAAATTAGTCAACTAAGCTTTGAAAAATCTCCAGCCTCGTCATCAGTCTCTCAGCCAATCAGAAATGAGCACCTTAGCACCGTGTAGCACATCGGACCCACCGCAAAGTATCTCCCTTCAATTGAATGGTCGGCGTATGATCGCATAGCATGGAAAGATTCCATGTGATCATACAACCACTGTAGATCTTTAATCTCTTGATTTGAGCTACTAGGCCCACCTGACAACATATCCAGATAACTATTCTTCGACCAATAAAATGCTACCACCTCAGCACCTTTTGACAGTGGGTCCACATATATTATCTTTATCTAACCACTGTAAGACTTAACCCCAAGTGATTCAACGAACACATGACTGAGGCAATCTCCCAGTCATGAAACACTTGCCTTAACCATAGTCTAACTTGGAGAACATGCAAACAATGGTATTCGCCAAATCGCCAGAACATGCCTTAACCCTGAGTTAGACTTGGAGAATCAGCGACCAAAAGAAAAACTTAACCGAGGGATTACATAGTCACCAGTCCGCTAAATATGTTATAACCTTGGGCCCACAAACATATTTCCATATCATCATCATGTGGACCAAAAAAAAGGCTGCCAATTGTGCACACCTGTCAGTGGTCCCACTTCTTTCATTGTCACCTGAGAAAAGGTAAGATCAACGGCTGGCATAAGATTGCATGGCTCTAAAAAAACCCAGGAGAACTTATGCCAACCGTAGATCTTCTGCGGATGTGAGGACCTTCAAGGACACACCGGCAACCGGGTCCGACTGACACCTACCAAATCATCAGCACCTCGTCCAATCAGAAAAGAGCATGTCAACACTATGTGGTATATTGGACCCACCGCGCACAAGCCGCAACATGTTGGAAGATCAAGTAGTCGTCGCATGGAATATTCCTACCCCATGCAATCATGTGCCCACCATTAGATTGAAGGTAAGTGCAATGCCGGGCCCTGCTAACCATGTGAACATGTGACCAAAGAAAATGAAACCGCCAGCGGAGTCGCAAAATGTTACGGGATAAAATGCCGGGAATAGGAGACTATGCGACCACTGCAGTCACTGAAACGCTGAATAAAAGTGGTAACCACTAGAGGACTTGGGGAATTAGCGACAAACATGTAATTGCTAGTTCACTGAATAATAAAGAGACATGAAACATTGCTAAGCGATTCAGCGAACACCAAGAGGGAAAAAGTCATGTGCAGAAAAGAGAGTTAAGTGGCCTGAAAAAGGTAATGAAGAAATAGAACAAGGCCAAGGTAAACTAGGGTTTTTTTTTGGATTTTGAAGGCAAACAAAGGGATTTTACCCTAGCACTTAGGGTTTTTGCAATTTTGACCAAACTTGAACCCTAAAGATATGAAAATTATGCAGAGGGATTCAACACAAAAACCAGGATGACACAAAAAACTTCAAAATTTCAGGGGGGGACAGGAAAAACAAAGAATACTACCAACATCACTTTCGATCAAAAGTAAGTTACTCGTGATCAAAACTTTTGGGTACTTTCTATCGAAAGTACTTGACTAAATTTGCCCGCTTCATGAATTTCAAAAGGAATTGTTTCCTTCAGAAAATTGTTACCCACTATTGTGTGTATCTATAGATAAAGACATATATACACATACACACACATGTGTATGTGTGTATGTACGTCTATATATATATATATATATATATATATATATATATATATATATATATATATATATATAGATAGATACATACAAACATACTTGTATATATGTTATCATTAATTATGATAGATTTTGGGTTGAGATGCAGAGTGTTGACGTTTAAGAGTTTTTCATTGATGGTAGAACTCTCTATCATTCTAGAACATATTTGATCTATAGGTTGCAAATGTTAGAGTAATGAAGTTTTTTCTTATTAATTAAATCATGTTTGATTTAATTACTAAGTCATTTATTATCTCTTTCTACTTAGGCTAAACTTTAGGTATATAATAATTAATTACTTTATTAATTATTATTTTGCAACCTAGGTTTTACCTTTTTAGGTTTTCAGATCTTCTTTTATAATGATCGATCTCCTCTTGTTTTTATAACTTTATAATAGATTATTTATTATTGAATTGCAACTTTTGCTTTTGCACATCAAGAATGATTTCTCCTCTCTCATGGATCAATGCATTTAGGCCTCCATAGCTTCTTGCTTCTTCTTTCTCTTTCTATGACAAAGTGTTTGCATGCAAGTGTTCTTGGGAGCTATGGATTGTTTACTCATCAACTCCAATATCGTATTAGAGCTTCAGATCTATGTCCCCCTGTCCTCTTCTTGAGAGATTTGGCCGTGTTCGTTAGATCGGCATTTTCAGAAAGTTTTCTGTCAGATCTAGGGGACCAATTTTTCTAGTCACCTTGGGCTCAAACAGACCTCACCATTGTGTTCGAAGAGGCCAAGAACCCCAGATCCATATAAAATTTGTCCAATTTGGACAAAGTTGGAATTTTTGGTAAATTTTTTTTGCAACTAGCCTTGGCATAGATCCCAAGGCACTTTGGGCTCAAACAAACCTCATCATTGAGCTCGTAGTGCCCAAAAACCCCAGAGATATATAAGGCATGTCCAATTCAAACACCTGTGCATTTTGGGGTTTTTTTGGTACTAGATGACTAGCACGCTTCTCAAGGTGACATTTGTACAAAATGAAATGTAAATCAAGATGGATTTCATATAAACTGACATGCAAGTTGGGACAAATTTTTTTCCCTACAGTCAAAACAAGGCAAAAAAACTACACACAAATGAGACCAAAATTATACGCCTTAGCACGCATCCCGATGCACACATGTGATTTTGCACAAAAAAAATAATTTTTTGGGACTAGCAATGACCATTTGGCCATCAAATTTAAGCCTGTCATTTTATGATGTCAGCATGCATTATCATCATTTGCACAATTTTTGGGCCCTCCAGCGCAATAGTTGGTATTTTGCTCATAACTTGAGCATACAGTTTCAAAATCAGGAAAACAAGATATCGTCAAAAAGCTCGTTCTAATATCTATCTAGATCTAGAGTTTCAAATTTTTATTTTTCTTTTTGATAGTGGTTTTTATTATCAAAGCCAAACGTTCATTTTTGCACTCCGAGAGCTCTATCTTGCGCATCCGAACTCAATTTGGGCAAATGATATATCGTTAGAAAGCTTGTTCTGAGACATTTCTAGTGCTATGATTTTTGTTTCCAGATTCCACTCCAGGTACATTTTATTCAATTTTTTTCATTTTTGCAATCTGGTTGATATCTTGTATGTTTCAAGTCCTGAGATCTCTTCCCTTTGAGGGATGGCTCATATTAGGCTATTCTTTTGTTTCAGTAGCCTTCACTCATCTTTGATTAGTGTATCATTCATTTTTGTAGAATTCTTTTATGCACACGCACTGAGGTAAAGTGTCATTTTATTGCATGTATGGGTTTTTGCACATGTTCGTACTCTATGTACTCATACTCCATTATAATGTGCTAGGGGATTTGATGTTTTCCTTTGTTTGCCATCTACTTTTGTTGTGAGTGTTCCTACAATGACATTAGCCTTAGGTATCTTTATTTATGTTTGTACTCTCTCTACACATTCGATGTTCTTGGTATCATGCAGTTCATATTGGATGACCTTTTTAGTGTACCTATCATTACTCCCTTGTCACCATTATGGGGTGGTTTCTACTATTGGTTCTACTGCTTCCTTGGTTTGATAGTGTGAGGTATGTATTCAATATTTGATTGTATGTACTAGGTGGATGCACTAGCTAGGTACTTATGCATTTTGGTGAGATGGATCATTTACCATATGGACACTCTTTGTTTCATGTCTTTTGGATGCACTCTTCTAGCTTTGATTGATTAGCTCTTCAGACTTTTGGTGTTTTCATGCCATCTGTATTTTTGAGTTCAGTTGTTTACCTTTGTTTTCCTCCTTATTCGAGTAGCATCATTTGAGGGCACTCATACAAATTATAGTATTTTGTATCTTCGACTTCAGGTGTTTGCCTTTGTTTGCCTCCTTATTCGAGTAGAGTCATTTGATGGCACTCATGCAGATTACAATCTTCTCTACCTGGTCATATTTTAGTGGAGGATCATTAGATCATCAGTTGATAGAGTTTGCAACTTCTTGCTTCAGTGATGTTGTACATGTTCATCCTTGTTCCTATTTTTTGGAACATTCCTAGTTTTGGAGGCTTCTTCAATCCTTCAGACTAGTCTTTGTCTCTTTTTGGAGTAGAGATTTTCCCATATGATTTTCTCTATTTCTCCTCTTTATAGAGACTCTCTTTTGTAGTTGGGTACCTAATTAGGCCTTTTGTTGCTGGGACCCATTTTCTTTCATTCTAGTTCTTTCTAAGTTTTTAGCTTCTCCCAAAGTTCATCTTAAGGGGGGGTGTTAGAGTAATAAAGTGTTTTCTTATTAATTAAATCATGTTTGATTTAATTAATAAGTCACTTATTATCTCTTTCTACTTAAGATAAAATTTAGGCATATAATAATTAATTTTTTTATTAATTATTATTGTGCAACCTAGGTTTTACCTTTTTAGGTTTTCGGATCTCCTTTTATAAGGATTGATCTCTTGTTTTTATAACTTTATAACAGATTATTTATTATTGAATTGCAACTTTTGTTTTTGCACATCAAGAATGATTTCTCCTCTCTCGTGGATCAATGTGTTTAGGCCTCCATAGCTTCTCGCTTCTTCTCTCTCTTTCTATGATAGATGTTTGCATGCAGGTGTTCTTGGGAGTTGTGGGTTGTTTACTCATCAACTCCAATAGCAAATACTGAATGAATGGATGAATAGGTAAAGACAAAATTAACTAAGTGTTTAGACCGATGTATAGCTGGAAGATAGTAACATAGAATGTTGTGCATGGAAATCGATATAGCTGTCATTTTGGGAGGTGTGATTATTCCTAGCACAATTTCCCAAGGTTAAAGAAGTATAGTTGTATAACTGTAACTGATAATTCAATGTTTTGGGTGAGTTAGTATTTTGGTGATGTGTTTAGTGTGAACTGATTGTGCTACTGATTAGAACCTAATGATAAGGTAATTGATTTTTGGGCCAACATGTCAATATATTTTTGTTAATATATTTTGGATCGACATGTTAGGTATGATTGGCATGGTTTTCCATAAGTTAGGTCAATTTTTTGGACCAACTTGTAAAATATTTTCCATTCTTATCCGACTTAAGAATAATAGTATAAAGGTGGACTAAATCATATGATTTAGGGTTGCAACTGTACGCTTGGGTGTTGCAATCAGAGACAAAAGTAGGAGAGTGCACTAGAGATCAAAGATTATAGAGGATCTATTAGGAAAGAAGTGTCATTCCCAAATCAGTCATTTGAGTTTATTTCTTAAGGCTAACTCGAATAGGTTAACAGGTTAAATCCCTTAATGGGGTGCCAGACTTTAATAGGTCTTATTGTATAAATCTTTTAATAGGGTGACTTCTTAACTCGAGTTTTAAATCCTCTTGCAAGGTAGATCCCAACAAATCTTTTGGTACTTCTAACAAGGTGCTACTCAGTTCTAACTGGGTGAACCATTAATAGGGTATTGTAAGTTCCTAACATGAAAATTCTTTTAACTACAGTGAAAAGATTTGTGGGTGTCATTCCCACCATGGTTTTCACCCTCTAACAAGGGGTTTCACGATAAAAATAATGGTGTTATGTGTTATGCTTTGTGAATTCTTGAATTTTTTTTATTTTTATTGAATAGTTAGAGTTTCATGTTTGGTTATTTGGAAGTTGTTTCAAAGCATAATCAATTTAGTGTTTGAGTTGGTTCATTACCTATTTACACTGATTCAACCCCCCTCTCAGTGTCTTCTATATCTAACACACACACACACACACACACACACACACACACACACACACACACACACACAGAGAGATTATGTGTAGGTCTATGGATTTGTATAAATTTATAGAATTGAATGTGCTTGCAGAAAAATAAATATATAACATAATTAAATTTTAATTTCAAGTAATGGAGTAAAATATTGCTTTCATGAATTAGAAGAAACATGAATTATACTACAATTGCAAACCAAAATTTGTATCTTATTCAACAAAATTCAATGGGGTTTAGAATTAAAAAAATCTTTAATGCACTAAGCTAGAATTATGTCTAAAAGATATGAATTTAGAAGAAAAACCTTAGATTGAAGTTGTATTATCGAGGAAGAAACATCATTTATGCTATACATATATATGGGTAAGAAACCTATCCTTTCATATGTTATGTATGTGGAGCCTAATCGGACTTATCCACGGGGTTAAGGGGCAGAGCCCCTTGCGGGGTTCTGGGGCAGCGCCCCAAGTGGGGTCAAGGGGCAGAGCCCCTGATGGGGTCAAGGGTCACTGGATAATAATAAAGATATTGGATTCGCTGTTGGTGGACATAGCCCAGGGATTGGGTGAGCCACATTAAATTCTATGTTATTGTGTTCTCTCTTGTTTGTTAATATTTGCATTTTTTGCTTATTATCCTAACAAGTGGTATCAGAGCAAGGTTAGTTCGTTCATTCTTTCATCTATTCTCTGAAGTAGGTCTCACAAGTTAGTGGGAGAGTCTCTCGGTTAAGTGGGAGAAATGGTAGATGAGGGTAGGCTGAAGGTTGATAAGTTTAATGAGTAGAACTTCCAGTTATGGAAGATGCAAATGGAGGACTATCTCTATCAGACGGATCTATGGCGGCCATTAGAGGGAATAGCCAAGAAAGCAACAACAATGTCTTACGAAGATTGGGATATTTTGGATAGGAAGGCACTAGGGAGTATTCATTTATGCCTGGCACAATTGGTGGCATTCAATATTACTGGAGCAACGAAAGCTAAAGATATGATGGACACCCTAGCGAAGTTGTATGAAAAGCCTTCAGCTTCAAACAAGGTATTTCTTATGAAGTGTTTATTTAATATGAAAATGGTAGAAGGTGGATCAGTAGCTGATCATTTGAATGAGTTTAATATAGTTACAAGTCAGTTAACCTCAGTTAAAATTACTTTCGATGATGAGGTTAGGGCTCTCTTGATTTTGTGTTCTTTGCTAGAAAGCTGGAATGACTTGGTGATGGCTGTTAGTAATTCTATTTCTGGTTCAAATACCCTAAATTTTGATGATGTTGTTGGTGTTATATTGAGTGAGGAAATTCATAGGAAAAGCTTAGGGGCATCCACATCGGGTAGTGTATTGAATGCAGAAAGCAGAGGCAGAACAAGAGATAGGGGAAACAACTTTGGAAATCAAGAGGAAAATCAAAGGGAAAGAGGTCTGAATCCAAAGGGCCAAATGATTGCTAGTACTGTGGAAAACCAGGTCATAAGAAGAAAGATTGTTGGTCTCGAAAGAAAGATCAAGGAGACAAAAATGATGGAAACAAGGAGGCAAATGTGGTAAGTAACAAATCTAAAGAGGATGCTTTTCTTTTGTCTTTAGAAAATGTTGATGATTCATGGGTGTTAGATTCGGGGGCTTCATTTCATGCTACACCCCATAGAAGTTATTTTTTTTATTATGTCCAAGGGGATTTTGGGCTAGTTTATTAGGGAGATAATGAACCCTGTCAAATTGTTGGAATAGGGAAAATCAAGATTAAGTTACAAAATGAGGATCACTGGCTACTACAAGAGGTAAGACATGTTCCAAGGCTGAGTAGAAATTTAATTTTAGTAGGGCAACTCACTAATGAGGGTTGCACAGTTACTTTTAATGATAAAAATTGGAAGGTTTCAAAAGGTTCCTTAGTAGTAGCAAAAGGTGTGAAAGTAGGCACCTTATATCTTTGTACAGGTCATATTGTTCCCTATACTTTAATTATTTCAGAGAAAAATGAATGTTTAGGAATAGTTGCTGCAGTTGAGCAAGTAGAACAAGTGACAGTAGCTAGAGATTCTGAAACAGTGCTGTGGCACAACAGACTTGGGCACATGAGTGAAAAAGGTATGAAATTACTTCATTCAAAGAAATCTCTACGAGGTCTGAAATGTGTTAATATGGATTTCTGTGAAAGTTGTGTGTATGGAAAGCAAAAGAGAGTCAGTTTTGTAAAGAGTGGGAAGGAAAATAATGATGAAAAATTAGAGCTTGTGCATATAGATGTATGGGGTCTAGCTCAGGTATCTTCCCTTGGTGGCTCTCAGTATTATGTTACATTCATTGATGATGCAACTAGGAAAGTATGGATATATTTCATTAGACAGAAATCTGATGTATTTGAAACTTTTAAGAAATGGAAAAGCTTGGATGAAAATGAGATTGGAAAAAGATTAAAATGTCTTAGATTTGATAATGGTGGTGAGTATTGCAGCAAAGAATTTGAAGATTATTGTGCCTCTACTGGTATTTGTAGACAAAAAATTGTACCAAGGACTCCACAAGAAAATGGAGTGGCTGAATGCATGAATAGGACAATAATGGAGTGTGTAAGGAGTATGAGGTTGCATGCTAGGCTGTCCAAAAATATGTGGGCAAAGGCTATGAACACTGCTATTTATTTAATCAATAGAGGCCCCTCCACTCCTTTGGACTGTGGTATTCCAGAGGAAGCATGGAGTGGTAAGAAGGTGAGTTATTCTTTTCTCAAAACCTTTGGTTGTGAAGCTTTTGCACTTATAGATTCTGAAAATAGAACCAAGCTGGAAGCTAAGTCAAAGAAATGTGTATTTTTTGGATATGGCATTGATGAATTTGGTTATAGGCTTTGGGATTTTGAAAATGATAAAATTGTAAGAAGCCGGGATGTCATATTCAATGAGAAAGTGTTGTACAAAGATCTGTTGCAGCAGCATGAGAAGAAAGAAAATGATTATGTAGTGCTGGATGACATTCCAAATGCTAATGTTCTAGAAATTCCTTATGCTCCACAACAACAGCAACAAAAAATACCACACACCCCAGTGAATGTTAGATGGTCAACAAGGCTAAGTAGACCTCCAGATAGATTTTCACCTTCTTTGTATTCTATCTTATTAACTAATGTTGGTGAACCTGAATGTTATAATGAAGCTATGCAGGTGGATACAAAACTTTAGTGGGAGTCTGCAATGATAGATGAAATGGACTCTTTGCTGAAAAATCAAACATGGGATTTATGTTAGTTACCTGCAGGAAAATGAGCTTTGCAGAATAAATGGGTTTACAGGTTGAAAGAAGAAGATGGAGGTAAGAAAAGATTTAAAGCCAGATTAGTCGTAAAAGGATTTGCACAGAAACATGGTATTGATTTTGATGAGATTTTTTCTCCAGTTGTTAAAATGACTTCTATTCGTACTATTTTAAGTATTGTGGCTACTGAAGATTTGCATTTAGAGTAGCTTGATGTTAAAACAACCTTTCTTCATGGTGATTTGAATGAAGAAATTTATATGGTACAACCACAGGGATATGAGGTCAAGGGTAAGGAGAGTTTAGTGTGCAAATTGCAAAAAAGTTTATATGGCCTGAAGCAAGCACCTCGGCAATGGTATATAAAATTTGATACTTTTATGCATGAGAATGGATACACTCAATGTAATTCTGACCATTGTGTTTATTTCAAGAGGTTAAATAATGACAGCTACATTATTCTATGTTTATATGTTGATGATATGCTTGTAGTTGGTTCTAACATGGATCATATTAAGGGGTTGAAACAACAGTTAGCAAAATCTTTTGCTATGAAGGATTTGGGGGCAGTAAAACAAATCCTTGGCATGAAAATTTACAGAGATAGGAAGAACATAAAATTAACTCTATCTCAGGCTGATTATGTTGAGAAGGTGTTGCAGAGATTCTATATGAAAGATGCCAAAGCTGTCACTACACCTTTGCCTGGTCATTTGAAATTGACTAAAGAAATGTGTCCAAAGACACCAAAAGAAGAGGCAAGAATGTCCAAGATACCTTATGCTTCAGCTATAGGGAGCTTAATGTATGCTATGGTATATACTAGGCCAGATATTGCACATGGAGTGGGAGTCGTTAGCCGGTATATGAGTCACCCTAGGATTGAGCATTGGAATGCCGTCAAATGGATTCTCAGATATTTGAGAGGTACATCCAATAAGTGTTTACACTTTGGGGGCTCTTCTACTACTGTTCATGGCTATGTTGACTCAGATTTGGTAGGAGATATTGATACCAGACAGAGTACTAGAGGTTATGTATTTACTATTGGTGGGACAACAATGAGTTGGATTTCTTGGTTACAAAAGGTGAATGCTTTATCTACTATAGAGGCAGAGTATGTTGCTGCTACAGAGGCAGCCAAGGAGATGATATGGCTTCAATTCTTCATGGAAGAATTGGGACATCCACAGGAAGATAATTATTTATATTTAGATAGTCAGAGTGCCATTCATCTTGAAAAGAATTATGCTTTGCACTAAAAAACAAAGCACATACAGTTGCAATATCATTTCATTTGGTCAGTATTGGATGATGGACAGTTAAGGTTGGAGAAGATACATATAGATGATAATCTGGCAGATATGTTTACAAAGGCAGTCACAAGGGAGAAGTTGAATTCCTATTCAGCTTCAGTTGGTCTTCTAGACTGAACAGAATAAAAGAACAGTTGAGTCCAGGGTGGTTTCATTATTCC
Organism: Chamaecyparis obtusa; assembly: GCA_027943335.1. NCBI lineage: Eukaryota > Viridiplantae > Streptophyta > Pinopsida > Cupressales > Cupressaceae > Chamaecyparis > Chamaecyparis obtusa. The sequence goes on along the minus strand of BSBK01011975.1, from coordinate 64,013 downwards.
GGTGAGAGCTACAGGTTTTGGTTGATCAGTGTCCAAGTGGGAGGATATTATTGTGGAGTCTGATCAGTCTCCAAGTAGGAGATTGTTATGTATGTGGAGCCTAATCAAACTTATCCACGAGGTCAAGGGGCAGAGCCCCTTGCGGGGTTTTGGGGCAGTGCCCCAGGCAGGGTCAAGGGGTAGCGCCCCAGGGCGGGGTTGAGGGGCATCACCCCTCGACGCTAAGAATGACTTAATAATATTATAAAGTGTCGACCATCTATTTTCTATTAGTCAAAGTATTTTTTCCCTAATTTCATTATGTCAAAAAATACTTGTAAAAAGGGCTTAGGGTTTGAGATTGAATGTATGAGGGATTATTGTAGCTTCCTGTGGTGGTATTGAGTTGCAGGTTTTAGATTGTAATCACTGGATAATAATAAAGATATTGGACTTGTTGTTGGTGGACGTAGCCCAGGGATTGGGTGAACCATGTTAAATTTTGTGTTATTGTGTTCTCTCTTGTTTGTTAATATTTGCATTTTCTACTTATTATCCTAACATCATAACCTAAGATATTTGGTTGTAAGGAATTTGATTATTCATGTGCCTAAATAAAATCAAGCTAAGATTAATTTTAAATTTGCAAAATATATTATTATGTAATAATGTGAAGATGTAAAATTGTATAAAATTTTCAAAGTCCTCTAAATTTTAAAAATCATGTATTCAAATTAGTTTTACAAAGAACCTAATTTTTTTTATAGGAAAGAATAGTCAAAGACACATAAACATTGTCCTAGAAAGGTTTTTTTTGTTAATCCTAGGTTAATTAGCTACAACATTGGAAAGAAACTTCACCTTGTTGTAGACTCTTTTCTCGCCCTAAGGTTGAGTAAGGATAATGGTGACCTTGGTAAAGTCCTAGTTAGGAGCCAAAATGTAATGGGGTACACTGTGGAAGGAAGGTGAAAATCCACACTTGATTACTTAAGGAAGTTGGGTTTCAACAAGGAGGGTTTGAAAGGAATCACACTTTATTTTCCTGAGATAGGTTGTGTAGAAATCTAGAAAATGATTTGAAATCTAAAGTGAAATTTTTAATGATGTTAGGATTTAGATATGCTTAGATATGTAATGTTATATCTAGACTTCCCTTTTTTTTTACTAAAACCATCAAGTATTCACTACAACTGAAGATTAAATATTTGGGAGAAGTGAGGAAAAAGATTGAGGAAGTGGTAGAGTACCCCGATTTCTTTCACCATGGTTTGAAGAAAGGAATTGAATTATGACACAAGCAACTAAACCATAAGAATATCAAGTATAGTTTGTCTATCATGCTATCTTGTAGCCAAGAAAAATTTTACGTCATGTTTGGCATACAAGGAATAAGGAAATTGTAAATTTGTTATTGAACAGGTAAAATTGTTGAATTGAGCTTTTGTTGATTGTTTCCTTGTTTTGTAGAGTCAATGCATGTCTATCAATTTTCTAGCATTGTTTATGTCAAATGTGATTCTTTTGATTTTCTAAAATTTAAACTCACAAATGCTAATTGATATTTGCTTCAAATATTATATTCAAAAAATGATTTGTACAAACATAATGTAGTTTGCTAGTTTACAAAATACCTAAAAACAATTTTGAAGAATAAAATCTTCATTTAATGGTTCCTTTCATTATAAGAAAAATAATAAAAAAATAAAAAATAAAAAACTTGAGTAGAAAATTAGCACAAACAAGTTTAGTGCCAACAACATATTTATACCTTCCAAATAAACAATTACCTATGTATTTTCTATTTAGTCCAAGTGGCTTCTCTGTTGGGCTTTTGCCTCCTATTGGCCCTCACTTCAACTCTGAATAAAAATATTGGGTGGGATTAAAAAATACAAAGGGAAACATAGTTTAAACTATGAGGGATGTTGACATAATTGACATGGGAAACATGGGCAATTAATGTCTATAGAAAATAGGGGCAATTTAAGTCTATGAAAACATGTGAAATAGAAAGGGGTTGTTGTTGTGAGAAACCATGTATCCAAAATAGAAATGTGAGGGGAACAGAGCATAGAAAAGGTTGGGTCAAGGGCTAGGTTAAGAGGGCCCCACCCAACCAACCACTCAATAAATCAAAGTTTTGAGTGTGCTAGTTAAGTCAGATCTTTGGATAGTGATTTCTTTTTCTTACCTTGTACAGGTTAAGTTTTCTTTAGTGTTACAGAAAAGCCCCTAAATATCTTTGCTTATTTTTGTTATATTCCAAGGTGTTTGAGCTCCCACTATTACCTAAGGACAATTCATATCTCAGAAAAATGCATTCACAATCTAGTAAAATAAAAAAATACAATTGTTCAAAAATTGAAGTGTTAGTCATATTTAGAATGTTCCTTAATTTCCTTTTTTGAAATGGAGTAATTTATATATCATTTATGGGTTTTTTTTAGCTATTCTATACTAGAGTGGGATATTATATTATTTCTTTGGAGGCTTCAATTTTATTGAATGTTGTAATGACAAAACATAATATTGCCTTAACTAATTATACTCAATCAATTGAACTACAAACTTTTGGTATTACTACTTTTTTAATGGGAAAAACAACATTCTAAAAAATATCATACACTTTTGCTTTTAAAATAGCACTTAATATTGTTTAAGATGAATAATTTTATTCTTGAGATTAAATGTTAGTGATGGATAGAAGAGGATAAAATCCTACAACCACTATTTATGCACATGATCTCATATATTTTTGGAGTCAAATTGCCATGTTTACTAAAATAATAATTAAACCCATTTAAATTGAATTCCAATTAATTACATATACATAAAAACTAGCACAAATCTTTAAAATAAATAATCTGAAAGATAATTCACTTGCTCATAATTCCAAAATAGCAATATTCATGTATCATAAGAATTATATTCAATATTAATGGTCATTTACTATTATTGCTAAATAGGTTATTCGATGAATCAAAATGAAGAAATCATATTCATTTATCACAAGATAGATCAACCTCCATGGAAATGTTCTAAAACAATGTATTTGACCTTCCGTATAGTTTATAGGCTGTTCTGATTGGTTATTCGATGAATCAAAATGAAGAAATCATATTTATTTATCACAAGATAGATTAACATCTATGAAAATGTTCTAAAACAATGTATTTGACCTTCTATATAGTTTATAGACTGTTTTGATTTCCATTCAAAATTTGAACATACAATGTACAATTTTAGTTATAAAGCAAATAGATCTCAGGGCAACATTAATTATTTTTTTTTTCAAAAACAATTTAAAATTGAATATTATTATCCCTGTTAGTTTACTCTTTCCTAAACAAAAATTAAGTATTAGGATAATTCTGAGTTTAAGATCAATCTAAATTAGTTCTCGATTGCGGATTACACAAATATTAATCTAAAAAACACTTTAAAGTTATTCCACGGGGAAAAAAGATGGAAAAATAGGTTAGCCAAAAGTATCACAAGAATATCATGCTAGATAATAAAGAGGAAAGTGATGGGCATCATGTTAAAAGCTTCTCGAATGAGAAAGGAAATACGTGACTCACTCGCAAAATTCCAAGGGAATATCAAAAAGCACAACATCCAACAAAAACGAGGACAAAGTGTTTCTATCGCATCAGTAAGATCTAAAGATATTAGAATTAATCATTATTGATGAACAAAGTAAGTATAATAATTGGGCTCTGAGTTTTTTTATCACATTTTTCTAATTTGACTCCCTCGCAGGTTTAAGAAGGGGATTGCTTGCTAGTTTTGTTTCTGCTCATTCTTTTTTGGATCTCAACTTGGCAATTTGTAATTCTGATGGTGAACACTAATTAAAGAACGATAGTAAACTGTATAATTAATAATGTTCAGAAAATACAAATAATAACAGTAACCCATAAGAAATACATCATAAATATATTTTTCTTTTTTATTGAATGAAGCAAAATAATGAAGTACATAAAAAGACAATTAAAAAAATATCAAAATAAATCTGACAAAACAGAAATTAACATAGACCATCTCAATTCATGAGATCAAATATGACACTTCGTCAAGTATAACTGATACATATGTTATAAGTAATGACACATACAAAACCAACCAGTCTAATCCTAAATATTGTTGCAATAATCGAAACAAAATCCTTCAAGATTCCCGTTAACACCATATGTTGGCTTCTCTTGATCATTCAGCTATCCATTCTTCTGACTTGCTCGTTAGACTATAATTTACTAATTATCTGCACAAATGAAGGTGCTGCAGCTCCCACCACAAGAACCACCCCCCAAAACATTGTGAAAGTTTTCACAAACTTTGGATTTTTCTCAATCATGTCATTAATTCTCACCATAGTTCGGCTTCTGTACCAATGATTGACAGCCATCTTCAATTTCATAAATTTATCTTCATCAGCAAAAGTGAAATTGACCCCTTTGCACAGACTATTGAAGAGGGAACTAACTTCCTCATCAGTCCCAATAGAGCTCTGAGTTATTCCCTTCTTCCTCAGCAAAGCCACGTCCTTCTCAGACTGGATCAAACTGTTCATCAGAAACACATACTCTGAGATAACGCTGAGTTCTTTTTCTTGGCAGAGGTCCACAGCCATGAGGTTCCTGAAGATCAAATCTGTGGCATCAGAAACCCATATCACAGGGAGAAACAGAGTCTTTTTCTCTTTCTGGAAATGGAGCTTCATGTCGGATGGAACTCCATCGTACGACTTAAACTTCATTCCATTATTGTATAACTCTGTTGCAGAAGCCATGAGGTATTGATAATGAGACTCTTTCTTACGTTTATGAGCTGTCTTAGGACGATGATGCAGAAGGCGATGGCGATGGCGATGGCGATGATGATGGCGACCCTCTGCCTCTGGTATTGTAATACGAGCATATTCTGTCTTTTCTTCGGAGTCATGGACAATGAAATCATGAAAAAACCCCAAAATGTGATTGTAATCCTTCAGATTTTTATACTTTAACTGGAGGGCTTCTTTCAATTTTGACTCGTGCTCTCTATGCTCTGTTGGCGATTCCCCTGTTTTTGGCTGCAGAGAATATGAGAAAGGGTGAGCCAAGGCGATAATTCCATCGCATATCATTGTAAGCAGGTCTATCCTCGCCTTTTCTTCTGTGCAATTGTCCTCCATTTCCAACAGCCCAAGGAGGAGGACTATGGGGACCTGATTCTCAAGCAATAGAAGATCAGTCAAGATATCGAATTGGCAAGAGCGGACCCTGTTTCTATTAAAAACAGGATCCAGGTTCCATTCTGAATCGCCATTGATGTTCCATTGTGATTCATCACTGAGAAGCCTGAGAGTCTCCAGAACGAAGCATCCGTTCAGAGTGAAGAGCCACGCAAGGATTTCTTCCTGGCACTCTGTTTTTCCTTCGTAGCTTGCTGTAATTTCGGTAAGCAAGCTCTGCACTTTTTCCACTAGAAAGCGGGCGTGCTGGTGATTTTGTGGGAGCCTTTTCACCGAGCGATTTACGGCCTCTACTTTGGATAACTCTATTTCAGTGAGTGGTTGAGACATCCTGTGATAGAAAAGGCCCAAAGAGACTACTCGAGGCATATATGCATCTTTGTTTAAGTCCTTGAGATATTTGGGTACTCTGTTTATCGATACAGAAGAAGGCTTTCTCGACTTATGATCTAGATTGTCGTCTTCGGTCTTGTGAAATTCAAACCTGCTCTTCACATCATCAAACCAGGAGTAACGCTGTTCTGTATCTACTACCTCTATTTCCCATTCTTTCACACCCTGTTTCTTGCTCTTTTCCGCCATTGTTAACAGCCAAAACCCTGGCAATGAAAAACAAACAGTTAACAGTTGTTCTTGATGCTCAAGACCACAATCTAAGGCTGGGATTTCATAATGGATGCTTTTAAAAATATTTCAGTGTGTTGAGATTTATTGGGATTATTGGAAATAGATAGTTCCATAAATTTTATGAAGTGTTTTCATATGTTTGTTTCTTTTGAAAAAGTTTTGAATGTGAATAAAGAGAAGTAAAAGTTCTAAATGATTAATCGATTGATTAATCCAGTGCATGTTTGTTGGTTGTGGGTTCTGGTTTCATCTTAGGTTATTAGTCTCGTTTCAGTTTGCCCCTTCTGGAACTTCACTTTTGTAATAAGATTAAGGCTAAGCAGGTTGGGGCTGGGCTAGATAGTTGGGATATTAACTAAAACAAAATTTCTGAAAGATGACAGTTTCTTGATTTTTATTATTTATTATAAAAAAATAAAAAAATAAATTGGTAAAATTAAAAAAAATGAGATGAATTTTTTTTTTAAGGTGGCAAGACAATTTCTAACCTCCTTATGATGAAATCTGCTGTCTTAAAATATAAGAAGTATTATTTTCCTTGATAAGATTTCAATTAATACTACAACAATATTGCTTTTGGCTTCATCTCACCTCCTGCTTCTAAAAAACTTAATTTGCCTTCCTAGAAAAACACAATCTGAAAAGAAGAATTTAAAGAAATTTGAAAATAAAAATTACCTAATTGTTTAAGGTTTGTTGAAGAGCTAGACCTCCTGTTGCATACGATGTGTAAAATTCTGGTTTTATCAATTCACCTACAAAAATTTAGTGACAACATGAAAATCATTCACTAATTACCCCAATTAAAGGAGAATTGCTATAACATGTTGTAAAAATTTAGTAGTATCCTTTTAATATTGCACATCCCTTTAATATTGATAATTCTAGTTTTATAATTTCTTCTCATTTTTTACATGTAGTTAATCATTGGACAACAAATATTTTAACAATTTATAAATATTTTGTTCATATAAACATAAACATAAATATGAGATCAATACACATATTTGGACCACAACTATAATACTAGAAACCACCTATGAAAAACAAGAGTCATAACATAAAAATATGCTTATTATAAATTTATTTTAAAACAATCTTCACATTACAAATCAATCATGAAAGATAAATTTCACAGCTTAAAATTTCAGATTAGATGTCTCATTGGAAATTAAACTTGAATGTTACCATTAGCAACTCAATGCTTTAACCAACTAAATTGAACTCCTTAAACAAAAAAATATATAAAAATGTCCATCTAATTGTATAGAAGAAAATGCATGAATTTAAAATAATATAAAATAGAAAAAATTACGATTAAATAATCACAAATGAAAGGAAAATAAGATCCTCCTCCATCTCATCTTACCTCTTGACATTTAATAGCTCTATTGAATACTTTTTATTTTTACATCAAACATCACACTAAGGCAAAATTAGAAAAGACAATAAAGATCATTCTCCTCTCATAACTCTCAATACTTAGACAATTTTAAATATATATATATTCTGAACAGTAATCTTATATGCATTCTAGAGATGTGATTATTTCCAGTATTCAATTTAAAAAAATAAAAGGGATCATTAATAAACACTAATCAACTCAGATAATAAAAGAGATCGATAAATAAACTTAACTTAGAGCTCTCTCCAAAACAAGACTTGTAAAAGGAATCATTATCAAGTATGTATAACAGAGAATGCATTAGCAATTCTTTGCAAGTATACTGTTATCAAAATTAAGCTACACTAAGGTGTCAAAGGACAATTGATACTCTTAACAGAGCAGCTAATCAATCAATCTGACTCTGAACTATTTTGTTAAACTTTATACATGAAGTGAACATTCTAAACAATTACCAGTAATGTAAAAATAAAATTTATGAATATGGCTATTTTTCTAAATTCTAAATAAGTTTCATCAGCACTGTAATACAAGCATTTCACAAGGCAAAGACTTGGGGTAAGTTCTGAACTACAGCAACTTTTATTGAAGAAAGGTCTTAAAAATAAGTAGAACAGAACTAAAAATAACAAATTAGAAATGAGGACAACAATATATTCAATTACTCACAGTAGACAATTACTGAAGAGCTCAATTTTTCGATAGTGAAGTACATCATACAAATCACAGGAATGAACTTTTTTTTATAATTTTCCAAGATCAAATTGGTTGGCATAATTAGGTTCCTTCCCTCCTTGTTGAGACATTCTGTTTGCTTTAAATCTTTATTTTATTCTGATGGCAGTTTTTCCTTTCTTTTTCTTGAGCATCATATTGGCTTTGATCACTTCAGAAATGAGACCTAATGGTTGAGGAGATTCTCTATAAACAATCAAAATCTTGCCTGATGGTGATTTTTTCCCTTGTCTTGTACTGGGAGTTTCCTTCAGCGTTACATTGAAGCCCCCCGATGTTTTTTGGTTACTTTCTTTACCTTTCAAGGACAGTTCATAAAACAGAAAATTTCAGGAACATAAATGAAATAATTTCTCTGAAAGAGAAAGAGCCCCGGGAAAATTTCATGTCTACTCTAAACAAGATTTAGAATTTTTCCTTTATTGAGCTGCAATTCTTTAAAAAGTAATTTCAACAATGAATAATAAAGGGATAGAAAAATTGTTCAACTACCATTTGAATTCCTTTTTACATAAGATTAGGATTTCTTCTTAATCATCAGGTTAAGGATTATGTGATTCCTGTGAATTCTATACTTCATAAACAGGAAAGTAAAATAAATTAAAACAATTTAAGAACTACTCGTAATTTGTTTAAAAATATTTATTGTATAAAAAATTTGAACAGCCATTTTGCATATAGGAACACATAACAAAACTTTAGTTTGCAATTGTAAAGGGCCTTGTATGTATTACGTATACAAAATTTACTTATTAAATATATACTGATTCTTAATTCAGTTTTTTTGTTTTAAAGAATAATTAAATTTATGAGATTATAGTTTTTTTTTTTTTTTAAATTCTAATAATACTAACTTATATTTGCAAAATTCAGTCTTTTCATGGTTGATAAATAACCTTTCTGCTCTGAGTATGTCAAGTACTACCCTTAATTGTTCTACATGATCCTTCAATTATTACAATTTTCACGATGTGCATTCTAAATTTTCCAATTTCATTGTTCACATGAAGGTAATTGGTGCATTGGACAACCCAAATGACATCAGCACCTACTCAAATAATCCGTCTTGGGTTTTGAAGGAAGTCTTCTACTCATCACCTTCCTAAAACCAAATTTGATGATAACCACTTCTAAGGTCAATCTTGGAGAAGATCTTGGCACCCAACAAGAAATCCAATAAGACATCCATCTTAGGTACTAGTGAATAACAGTACTTTACAATGATTTTGTTAATGGCTCTAGAATCCATACATAATATCCACTTCCATCCCTTCTTAGGGGAGAGTAGAGAAAGTGTTGCATAGGGACTCATACTTTCTCTCACAAATCTTTTTTCCAATAATTTAGTGATTTTTCTCCTCATTTCCTCATTCTCTAGAGGAGTAATTTTGTAGGAAGCTTGATTTGGAATTCTAGCACCATGAATTAAATCGATTTAGTGATTATTGCCCCTATAGGGAGGCACACCAGCTGATAGGTCTCTTGGTATCAATTCAAAATATTGATGCAGCAACTCTTACATTTCCACTGTAATTGTTTTCTGGTCTAATTTATCTATCCCTTGTGGGTAGATAGAAAAATAAAATTCTCCCTTATATTGTCTAAAAAGATATTTCTATCCCATAGTAAATAGACAAAGATACTATTAATGTTGATCCATATCCCTTTAAAGACTTCAAAATATGGAGTTTACCCTCATACTATATCTCCTAAGCGCTCTCCCTACAATAATGAATTACATCACTGTCATGTAGTCAAGGCCTACCCAATAAAAAATGACAAGCATCCATTGACACTACATCGCACAATAGTTTTTCTTCATATGGAAATTTTTAAAAATTTAACAAAGCGTGATTGGTTCATAAGCACACTATGATCCTTTGTCAACAAATAAATTTTATAAGGGTTTTGTTTCTGTATACAAAGAAGCTTTATTTTTTGTACCATCTTAGTATTTACCAAGCTATTAGTGGAACCTCCGTAAAAAATCTCCTTGCACACTTCATCTTCACACTTGCACTATGTTTGAAAAATGTTGTTTCTCCAATGATGAGATACAATATTTTCTTTGTCTCTAGCTATCATGATCTTTCTCAACATCACGTTCTTACCTATCTTTGATTTCACTTCTTCTACTAGGGATTCTCCTCCTTTTTCTTCTTAAGTAATCGATGTTCTCCTTGGGTTTTGAGGATAGTTCACATACTTATGAGTCTCACTACAAATATGGAATTTCAATGGTTCCCAACCCCCAAAAAATTATTGTCCCCTTTGTCTACTCTAAAGCCATCTCTTCCTTGTAAGTTTGGCTTCACACAATCCATCGATTCTTCATCAATGGTTGGTTGCATGAACATTCTCTTTTTTCTATTTTAACGACCTCCTCTTTTTCTAGTTTCTCTACTTACTATATTCAAATTTTCTATTGCTTTCAAGACTAATTAATAAGATTGCTTGATAGTTTTCACCTTGAGTAAGGTTATCTCATTTTGGAGTAGTAATCTAAGTCCATTAATGAACATGTGGCCACTATATGATCGGTGTCTTCTTACAAACTAGATTTGATTTTAAGCTTCATAACTTCTTCATTGTAGGTAGATATGGAGGACTTCTTCAGTTTTAAGTTTTGAAATTTTCTAAAAAGATTTTTCTGGTAATCTAAAGGAATGAATCTAGCCTTTAAATGCTTCAACATCTTTTCCCACAAGTTGGTATTTCCCTTTCCTGGACTTCTAGTAGTTTGAAGATTCTCCAACCATAGAGTTGCATGAGACTTAATCTTTCAAGCTACCAATTTGACTCTTTGTGGATCAGCTTCCTCAATCCCTTCCATGTTATAGTACTTTTATAAGTATTGAATCCAGTCCAAGAACACCTCAACATTTAGTTCATATTTAAAATTGGTAATTTCAACATTAACTCTAGTTCCTTGTTTGTTAGTGGCCTTAGTAAGTCTCTCCATTAGGTATAAGAATATTGCTTGGCCTCTTTGAACTTCTTGTTCTTTGGATTCATCATGAAGCATCCTAGCCTCTAGATCTTGCACCCTTTTAAGTACTTTATGCAAGACATTATCTCTCAGTCTAGCATTCATCTTTCCTCTTGTTCCTCAATCCATTTGAGCTCCTCTCTAAGACATTCCTCATTTTTCCTCTAATACCAAAATAATGCAACACTAACTTTAGACATGCAACCCACAAAAATTCTTGATAGTATCACTCTATTTCTACCCTAATCAAATTAAAATAAGAATATTTTTCTTATAGAAAGGCACATATAGAAGTAAAAGTAGAAGAACTCATAAATAAGATAGTTACTTCTTATATTATGCTAATCACCAAAAAGTCATTACATAAAGAAGTCCATCACAAAATAAATAGAGGTAAAAGAATGTGAGATTGTTGTCTTTACATCACCTCCTTCTCCCTCTCAAAACCCCCATACATTTATTTGCCCCCTTAATTACTATCTCCACTAAGTTTCTCAAATCCTACATAAACTCCTCATGACTCCCCAATTTATTAAAATAATCTAAAACCAATTCAACTAAAAAAAGAAACTAGAGACAACTTCAAGTGCCGACAACAAAAGTGTTAATCTAGTCAAAATTAAAGCCTAAAAATAGCACGAATCAATCCTAAAAGACTAATCCATTCCCAACCAATTCCACATATAGGAAGGGGTTATTAATGCTCCACGTCCCTAAATTTGTTAATGTTCCACATCAATATGAATCTAGTAGTACAAATTAAACTTTCAAATAAAAATAATTCATCTTTTTTCTTGAAAGAATTATTAGTATATTTTATTAAATATAGAAATTTTGTGAAAACTTAATAGAGCTCAATATAAAATATAATTATTACAAAGAGAAGGTGTTATTAAAAAATTGTCAGGTGATCAGATTCATGAGCTAAGAACCTTCATATCCTTGGATGTGGAGAAACTGGAAATGATAAGGGCATTGAGGGAATGTTAAAGTCAATGAAAACTAGATAAACAAGAAGTTGTGTGAGTTTGTTAAATTCAGTAAGGACATGATGGAAAGAATGACCTCCTCTTTTAATACCCTGTACAAAGAGCTGGAGTACCAGAAGACCAAAAGAAGGAATCCGAAAGAGACCCTAATGATTACCACCTAGAAGACAAAAGAGGGACTTGGTATGATGACAGAGGGACTTTTTATTTATACTATGTGCCAAGTCAAGAAGTCTTCTTTTTTGGATAATCTTAAAGAGATTAATGAGGAATGGAAGGAAATTCAACTTCCTACTATTTAGTTTCTTATTTTTAGTCTCTAGATTCTTCTTAGTTTAGTTGCTGGTCTTTTTACAATTTAGTTGTTGGTCATTTAATTTCTGGATTCTATTTTGAATTCACTCCTCGCAAATTCCTTTTGAATTGCCATTTTGATTTCATCTTATTTTGATGGGTCTGGGCCCTCTCCCATTTGAACTTAATTAGAATAAAATGTTATTTGATAATCATAAGATTCCACTTCAAATATTGTAAATAGAGTAGGATATAAATGTTTATTTTTTGAGTCCCTAAGTTTAGTTATGACTAAATATGACAAGATCTACAATTAATTATAACTATATTTAGGGGAAATAGACATCACATATTGGCGTTTTAGAGAAATTGTGCGATTACATCTTATTCTTTCTTTAAATATTACTTATAAGAAGTGAATGAATTGGATATTATTTTGAACTATAGTTTACTAATGATAGAAGTGTAGGGGGTGTCATTGAGATTAAGATAGAAATTTAATAAATCTAAAGTATATAGTTCAAATAATCTTTATTGCTTTATCTTATTAATAAACATTCGAGAAGAATGACATGATAGGTCATGAAGTTATCAAGCATTTTCTTATGGATTATTATTCTTAAATGATCATTTATGATCATGCATAAATCAAGGTTGGATCATCTCGTCTTATCTTTTACTTTGTAGATGTGTGGTTGTTAATCAATGATAACCTTTGATGATATTATCATATCATATAAATTGAAGAGCATCATAGTTTGGAGGTATACATCAAAATGAATAGTTTTGTTTATAATTATGCATTGACATAATGTTATAGTCTCTTAACATGATGATATGGATATTTTAGAATAATTGTGAGTGATATTGTTTTAGATGTTAAATGATTAGTTGGATATAGATAGACTAATATATTTTATACTCACGATTGTTCTTTTATATTCATATATGCCTATGTATGATCATGTATGCTTGTACAATCTTTTAAATTCATTAAATTATAAGTTCATTGTGTAATATATGTACATTAGACAAGTCCTAAAAATGGAGCAACTTAGAGAAGGGTATGTTTCCAATGAAGACTAAATCTCCATTTTAAATTATATATCGATAATAAGCTCACAAAGGTGCTCTAGAAAATGCTTATTTTGACCCTTTAGTATATTCTCTCTATTTGACTCTTTATGTTCCACACTCTTTACCATATCATGACAACATTATATTAGTATCTTAGAATGTAGATATATATCATAATGCACTAGATTATACTATTGCTACTAGTTTCAAATTGCTAGGCGCATCCTCATGCAAGGTTGAGTATTCTCCATGTTGAGAAAACATTTGGGGCACAATGCTTTATAGCTGGGTGGAAAACAACTTTGACAAAGCTCTCACCCGTGGTGTGATTGAGGGCGATAGATGTCAGGAACTCCTATTGGGATTATTATTATCTATATACATTATGTTCTCATTTTATTTTATCCTCATGATCACTCGTAAATGAATTTGTTGCCTTCTATTTTCATATTCTTTGAGCTTATATACTTGACATCATGTCAAATTCTATTATCATATCTCTATTTTTAATATTCTATAGAGATTATTCAATGGGTGCTTTATTATGTTTGAAATTAAGTATATTTATGTCATTTTGATTAATATGGAGGTCCTTATAGTTGATTTCTTCTCTTCATTAATAAAGAGGAGTAGTAGCGAAGGGGTGTAGGAGAATATCTTGTAGCTCCATGCTGTGTAGTTGTAAAGCCTAAGTAGGTAATATTTTGTAGGGATAAATTTATATTTCCTTTTACTAAAATATGAAGAAAGTTATTTTTGACAATTTAATTTCCAAGTTATTCCCTTTGTTATACTATGAATGAATATTTGCTGGAGCAACCCTTCATCTACTGTAATAGAGCATGTGTTTGGGGAGTAAACAACATTAGTACTATTAATAAAATAATTATCTTTCCCAAAAAGTGTGAAATGTAAAGGTATTGTTGTAGTTTATTAGCCGTGAATTTTTTCAAGATAATGTAACACTTAAGTCTTATTACATGTCTACAATTCTTCCAAATAAAGATTATATTGTGTCAAAAAATTACATAAAATAAAATTTACATCATTATATCTAGTGAAAGTAAAAATATTGGCAAAACTGATCACTAAATTAAATTATAATGAATAATAAAGGAGAATGTAAGTTTTGTTTGTTAAAAAAATTTATGTTAGTTTGCCTAGCTTTATATTTACATTAATACCAATAATAAAAAGATTCATTTTTATTTTATAAATATTGTTTGCTAATCGATATATTTAGTCTTGTTTAACAGCAATTTTCTAAGATTTAGTGAGATTTAAGAAACTATATTTTTGTATAGTCAGATTTTAACATATAACATGTGATTATATCAATTTGGTGTCGATTTACTTGACAACAATGTACATTAATTGTTGATTAATGAATATAATATATTGTACATTAGAATTAACATAGTACTATATATAACATTCATTCTATATAAATGTGAAATGTAAAATAATTGCTATAATCTATTAAACATAAAGTTTCTACATATAGACAGATACATTTAAGTGTAAATCACTTTTCAACAATTATTTTTATTTTATAACATGTTCATTTTTTTGGGTTCGTATAATGTATCTTAGTAAAAGCGAAGAAGGAAAAAAAAACCTTTTAATTATACAATGGTTATTGATTTAAGATAAGAGAGAGATCACTAGAGGTATCGCTGTTGTCGTCTTCTACCTCATCATGCACCTCTACCGACATTGAAATTTGTGACAATGGGGCTTCCATCTTCCCTTCCAATATCTTAACCACTTCACCCATACTTGGCCTCTGATTCTCATCCTCGTTAATGCACAGACCCCCAACTACAACGGCTCTTCTCACCTCATCAATATTCGTCTCACTTGCTATCCTTGCATCCACAATGCCTATTATGTTCCCACCTTCAACTTGAGATGAAGCCCAACTAGGAAAGTACAACCTGCTTCTCTCCTCCACTGTTAAATCCAGATTTCTACGACCTGATATAATTTCCAACAACGTCATGCCAAAACTATATACATCCACCTTGGGAGTGATGGGAAGGCCAGAGAGCCATTCGGGAGCCAAGTATCCTGGAGTTCCTCTTGTTGTCGTCAATACACGGCTGAAATCTCTGCCTACCAGCTTTGCCAGCCCAAAATCAGCTATCTTCGGGTTGAAGTCGCCGTCCAGAAGAATGTTTTCAGGCTTAATATCGCAGTGAATGATATGATCCCTGCATTCCTCATGGAGATAAACTAATCCTCGTGCAGTTCCCAGTGCGATCTGAAATCGGGTCTTCCAATCCAACACCTTGTCTGGTTCTTTCTCTTCATGGAAGAGGGAGGAATTTAGAGAGCCGTTGGGCATGTAGGCATACACCAGTAGCCTTTGAGAGCCTTCTACGCAGAATCCACAAAGCCTTACCAAATTTACATGCTGTAGATTACCGATGGTGTTTATTTCTGCACGGAATTGCTTTTCTGCTGTTCCTAAACCCTCTAATCTCTTAACTGCCACAAGCGTCCTGTCTGTCAGAGTTCCTTTGAACACCGAACCGAATGCTCCTCTTCCCAGCTTATGCTTAAAATTCTCAGTGGCAATTCGCAGCTCTTTGTAAGTGAATGTTTTGAGCATCATCGGCACGTCCTCTTCTACGCTTTCCATCCGCGGTCTTCGACGTTTCCAAAGAATAAATGCAGCCAAAACAACAAAGAAAGCTGCGACAGAAGGAAGTAAAATAACAAGTACAGGGGCTTTGCTGCTTCTGTCCGAATCCGGCAATTCCGAAGTTGCCAGCCTGATGAAGATGGAATGGTTGTCTAATGAAACGCTCATTTTTAATAAATCCCCAAACCAGAGTCTACAAACAGGTAGATCAGAAATAACAAAAGCAAAAGCTGTACATGAGCAATTGTTGAGGCAGGCAGTCCTGCAGCCTTGAATTATTGTTTCGTTGCTGTATGAGACAGCTTCTTCTTCAGGCAAGTATCGGCTCTTGGATTCCAGAAAGCCATCAGTGGTGCCTGCTGTGACAGAGCATTTTAGGGGTGTTCGTCGAGCACACCCACTTGACCACCATCCTTGAGAGTCATTCTTGGGAGAGAAGCCCTCAACACAACTGCACACATCATTCGGATTACACAGTCCATTTGCTCCACAGATATCATACTGACTGCATTGACCTCGGTACGATGACCATGCCTGACTCCAGCTACCATCATCCATCCCGAAATAAACTTTGAATTCGCTGTTCTCCTCTAAGCGGACCCGCGCTGTCAGGATATTTTCCCACGGGCTTACTGTAATATAAAAGTAGAATCTTGAAGCAGAAACCCTCACAAGGGAAAAATTGTATCTGCTACGATAATAATTGCCCTCTGGAATGTTGGTAAAATAACTCCCAAGCCACTCTCCACTGGACCAATATGGAACACTGTTTTTATAGGTCATCACCAACTGTGTCTTTCCTGGCGACGTGTCTGGTCCTACGGAGAAGAGCCCACTTGCAGGATCAGAAGAACTCTTCCAGGAAGTAAGCTTCATGCCCATCCAAATCTTCATGCCAGGCAACCATGTATCTCCCGGGTGAGCGAAACTCTCCCAAACAATCTCAGAATTGTTTTGGCCGTCACCCAGCACGATGAAATTACCAGTGTCTGTTATCATTGCCAGCGTTCCATTCAAGCCAATATCAGGTGACCAAAGTGACCGCCCTTCTCTATCAAACAATCTGAGATGACCAGCGCTCGAAAAGTTCAGAACGCCGGGCATGCCTTTAATGGGATTATCTCTGTTAGCCACCCAGACCACGACCTTCTGGAAGATTCGTGCGTACCAGATACCAATATACCAATTATTTGTTCCATTAGGACTGAAAAATCCCAATTCAAACGTGCCATTCTTTGATATTCTGGTCTGATTCCCAACAAGCGAATCCCCCAGCAGAAGCGAATCCCCACCGTCTAATGCGAATGAAGTGCAATTATTCAGTGCAATGATGATAGCAATTCCTAGGAGCAAATACTTCATCGCCATTTCGATAAAACATAGCAATTATTCAGAGATTAAGCTATTTACATGGTTGACTCTATCTCCTATTATTCTATGCGAGTGCACGTCTCCACTAAGATTCCATCAAATCTACAATTTTGTCTGATATGGGTTAACAGTCATTGATATTAATGGACATATTTCTAAACTATAGACAAACATAGCGTCTCCCTGTATTTCTCCTATATATTGCCTCGCCTTTTATAACATGAAGGCAATGAAATTTTCAAATGTAAAGAGAACAAAGGCATGATCATAAATAAGTCAAATCTTTTGTGCGTGGCTTGACAAAAGAAATTCTAAGATAAGATGCAGACTTAAGATATCAGAAAAGTCTTTTGTGGCGGCAGAGATGGGCATAGCCAGAATAGATACTGGGAAGATAACTGATCACGAAATTGAATGCATAGAAAGTCTTTAATGTTAGGTGGGCACGAAATGAGTGTTGTATGTATTTGTTTCTAATATAAATAGGAAAGCAACAGGTTGCCTACTGAATTTGATTGAACATTTTATTATAGTTTAGCTAACATTGAGTGGTTGTTACAGCCTGTTATGGTTTATAATTGAATTAAAATAGAAAACAAAAGTCGCCAAAGTAGTGCCGTGGATCCCGCTGATATCTAAACCCATTTTCGTCCGTCGAGAAGGTTCCGAATTTTATAAAATGGAAAATCGTTAAACCGCGAATCAGACAAGAAAATGATTTGACAGCGCTCAAATGCCATTCCGTCATACTTGCAATTTGGTCTTCTAAAAGTAAATACACAGTACTTTTCCCTACTCATGAATATCGGATGTAAGTCAAGAAAGACGAGCATATTGCTGGTAAAATAAAATTGTATTAATTCAGCCGATAGGCTATTCCCTTGGGGAACCTCGGCTGGAGAAGCCTCACGTCCAAGTCTGGAAACAGTTTGCGGGTGGGAAAAGATCAGTCGGAGAAGGCAACAGATTTTGGTGAAATTTTCTAACATCTGATCTTTATGATCTGCATATTTTATAATAAAATCACTGTATTTTCACAATTCTGAAAAAAAATTTGACTTTTTTAAGAGAGCCTAGCCCTGCCATAAATATTTCAGTTGCCACGTGTGAAGAACCATACGCATTGAACCAACATTGAGTTAAGCTATTTACCTGGGCGGATCCTGGCCGGAGAAGCGTCACGTTCAAGTCGGGACATTTGTCTGGGAAGGCGATAAGGCTTCTCGACTGACGGTAAGTTCTTATTTGCCCGGGAATTGGACATCAAGATACTGCCTGAGGAAAATAGGGTTGTTGCTGCCAAGTTTCAACACCAGGCCGCTTGCAGAGGAACATAGACACAGTGCTGCTTCCGAGGCACATTGTCGTGACTCGGTAAAAGAGTTTGGGTTAAGAGATAAGTATCGCGATCGCCTGGGGATTTGCCACCATCGGGGATAAGATTAAGAGAAAATCTGCCGTCATGACCTACTATATATATGATAGGAGTCACTATTGCCTGAAAGTACCACTCTCCTTTTAAAGGCCCCATCAGAACATGTGTGTTTGTAACCCTAAAATTTGCATCTTATTTTAGAGACGTTTACACCCGCAATGTTCCTCTTATTCTGTCTTTGTTGGAGCTAGGGTTTTGTTTTCTTTTGAGCCGATCCCAATTGGGTATGACAAACTCTCCTTTTCATTGTTCAAAGTGGAATCTGCATTATCTGCTACTACCTCTTATAGTGCACACTTTCCGCTTGGTCTCGGCTTTATGTTAGTTTGGTAGTTTGGACAACTGTTCGTCCATTTGCTAATAATTAGTAAATAATTGTATTTATTAATTATTTGACTCCTAGAAACTTCTAGCTTCTAGAAACTTCTAGTTTGTACAAACTTTTAGCAACTAGAAGCAACTAGAAACAATGGGAGTAGTAAAAAAAGGGGCATTTGGAGGCAATGAAGTTAACATCAAGTTTGAGATCAAGTTTGAGAATAAGCTTGAGTAGTCTTGCAGTGTTAGCAAGAACAAGCTTGAGTACTCTTGCAGAGTTAGCAAGGGGCAGTCTTGCAGTGTTAGCAAGGGCGCAGTGATAGTGTTTGGGGATAGTAGGGGAGGAATATCATCAGGAGAAATTGGGAGATTGTCAGAATTCTGCCAATAACAGGCAAGAAATTTTGTATCTCTTAATTTGCTGAAGATTTATATATTTCTCATATGCAGTACTGGTTTTCCCTTCGGGGTTTTTCCAGGGACGATTTGTCCAAAAATATTGTGTCATTGTGTGGCATATTTCTTTCTGTATTTTTTGGTGAAGTTGCAATTGTGTTATTTTTCTTTATTCAAATAATCTTTGTAAGATAGGAGATTAATAACTAGTGACTGCAATAGAGAATTTTCACATGGCATCAGAGCCAAGTTGAGGGTAGAAAGAGTTTACCCTAGGCAGAGGAAAGAAATTTAGGATTTATAAAGTCTAGTTTGACCTCTTTAGAATTATTATTTTCTTCATTTCTTTGAGATGGCCTCAGCTGGTTTAAGAGATTAGGACAGATTGGATGGTGCCTCAAATTTTGGTGTCTGGAAAGCCATAATTTCCTTATTGCTGGAAGAGAATGGTATCAAGAAATACGCTACCAGTGTTGTAGCTGTACCTACAGATACATCACAGATTGCATCATACAAGAAGGAGGATGCCAAGGCGAGGAGGATAATCCTTGATGGTGTCAAGGATTATATTGTTCCACATATCGGAGAGTTAGATACAATGAACAAGATGTGGGATACCATTCTAAATCTGTACTAGAATGCTACCATGAACCAGAAGCTGATTCTTAGAGAAAAGTTGAAGAATAGCCCTAAATGGGTTCACTAAGCAGTGGGATGTCTTTGTTCAAGTTGTTAGTGGATGAGACACCTTACCTAGTTGGGATCACTTTGGAGTGATTTCACTTAGGAGGAGCTTAGACTAAGCCTTGTCAATGGAGCCAACAACAAGAGTTAGAAAAGTGAGGTAGAATAGGAGAATGTTTCCCTAGCAGGAAAGTGAAAGCAAAGAAGGGGTCTAGTAAAAGATCAAATCCACAAAGCGAGAAGAAGAAGAAGGATCTGTCTAAGATCAAGTGCTTTGGATGTCATGAATTTGGCCACTATGGTAGCGATTTCTCGCAAAACAAGAGTGAAAAGAAGGGTAAGAATCTGATGGTAGCTCCAACAAGTGCAAAGGATCTCTCTAGTAGATTAGAGGATGAGTTTGCACTCATAGCTTGTATGGTTAGCTCAACCTCATAGAGTGTATGGTACATAGACAGTGGGGCACCATTTCATATGATAGGAGTTAGAGAGTATTTCTCCAGTTATAAGGAGGAGAACACCGGTATCTAGATTTCTATGAGAAACTTGTCCAATCTCAGCTCAGTTGGAAAAGGGAATGTTCAGTTTTAGAAAGCATCTTTTGCAAGAAGTGACACTAGATCTAAGGGTGTTCTTGATCTAGTACATTCAGATGTATGTGGGCCAATGTCAATGAAGTCTCTCAGAGGATATGAATACTATGTTACTTTTATTGATGATTTCTCCAGGAAGACCTAGATATACTTCTTGAAGACCAAGGATAAGGTTTTCAGTTGTTTCCAAGAGTTCAAGGCTCTTGTGGAGAACTCGACAGGAAGGAAGATAAAGGTTCTTCGGACAGACAATGGAGGTGAGTACAAGAGTAATGAATTCTAGGAGTTCTGTGCCAAGGAAGGAATCAAGAGAGAGTGGACTATTCCTTACAATCTACAACAGAATGGAGTTGCTAAGAGGAAGAATCAGTCTATATCGGAGGTAGCAAGCACTATGCTACATGAACAGGACATGACCTACTACTTATGGGAAGAGGCATGTAGTATAACAATGTATATACAAAACTGGGTTCCACATAAGGTGCTAGGAAAGATGACACCAGAGGAAGCTTTCATAGGAAAGAAGCCAGATGTCAGTCACTTTAGGATATTTGGAAGTTTGGCGTATTGTCATATTCCAAGAGATACATGTACCAAGTTAGATCAGACTGCAGAGAGAGGGTACTTTGTGGGGTATAGTGAAACCTCAAAGGCATATCAGATATTTATTCCAGGGACTAGGCAGATTATTATCATGCATGATGTCAAGCTCATGGAAGATAAGGCACTCAGGAGGTCCAGAGATATGCCGACAGATGATCAAAGTGAGAATCCAACAAAGCCTCCAAGGATAGCTCAACCGAGTCAAGGGAAGAAAAGCTTGAGTACAGTTGCCAGTACCAGCCTAAACTCAAGTGGTGAGAGTTCACATAGTATGGAGCAACTGGTGCAGTAGGAAATGCATCAACAAGATATAGAGGTTGATATCTCATCTTCTATAGTTGGTAGGAGGAAACGTGAGGTTCAACAAACACAGAGGGATACTTAGGACTTTGTGGGAACTCCTAGGAGGACTACTAGAGAGCAAAGACAACCAACCAAGTTCAATAAATATATGTCTTTAGTCAGCCAGTTGGTAGATAGTGAGCCTTCCAGCTATCAAGAGGTTGCACAACATCAAGCGTGGCAAGATGCGATGGTTGAGGAGTATACCTCAATAATGTAGAATGGTGTGTGGGAGGTAGTGCCTAGACCAACAGATAGGGCTGTGGTTAGATCACGCTGGATCTACAAGGTTAAGCATGGTGCAGATGGTAGCATCGAGAAATACAAGGAAAGGTTTGTGGCAAAGGGGTTCTCTCAGAAGGAGGGAATAGACTATGAGGAGACATTTGCTCTAGTAGGCAGGTATACTTCTATATGAGTTGTAATTTCGATTTTAGCACATATGGGATGGAAAATCCATCAAATGGATGTCAAGACAACATTCCTTAATGGTGAGCTAAAGGAGGAGTTATACATAGAACAACCAAAAGGCTTTGTAGCACACAACAAAGAAACCCATGTGTGCAGATTAAAGAGAGCTTTGTATGGACTCAAGTAGGCTCCCAGAGCGTAGTATGAGCACATTGATAATTACTTGCAGAAAATGGGCTTTGTGAAGAGTGATGTGGATGCTAGCCTCTACTACTTGGTGGTTGGGGGTGAGATACTCATTCTTGTTCTATATGTGGATGACTTGTTTCCGATAGGTTCACTAGGGCTCATAGATGAGTGCAAGAGGGACCTTGCAATAGAGTTTGAGATGAAGGATTTGGGACTTATGCACTACTTTCTAGGTATGGAGGTGTCGCAGACAAATGGAGAAATTTTCCTTGGGCAAGGGAAATATTACATGGAAATCTTGAAGAGATTCAAGATGGAGGATTGCAAAGCCATGTCTACACCTATGATCACGAATTTGAGGAAGGGAGACACATAGAGGGAGAAGGATGTAGATCCCACCTTATACAAGCAGTTGATTGGTTCTCTCATGTATTTGGTCAACACCAGGCCAGATATAGCTTTTGCAGTTAACTTTCTTAGTCAGTTCATGGTTGAGCCAAAGAGAGTACATTGGACATCGACAAAGCATGTGTTGTAATATTTATGAGGTACAATCGAGTATGTGATTAGATATGCTTGAGGTGAAGGAATCAGGTTGATGGGTATACTGATGCAGATTGGGTAGGTAGTACAATGGACAAGAAAAACACTTTAGGGTGTTGTTTTAGTTTGGGATCAGGAGTTGTCTCTTGGTGTAGCAGGAAGCAGAAGTCCGTGGCTCTGAGTTCAACAGAGTCAGAATACATAGCAGCTAGCATGGCAACATGTGAAGGTATATGGCTTTGGAAGTTGCTAGTAGCCTTGTTTGGTCAAAAGGTTGAGACTACAGTGATACACTCTGACAATTAGAGTTGCATCATGATGACTGAGAATCTAGTGTTTTATGATAGGTCAAAACATATAGGCATTAGGTATTACTTCATCAGTGATTGTGTACAGTGGGGGACTGTTCAGCTACTATACAAACCTATAAAGGAGCAGGTAGAAGACATTCTGACAAAGGCATTGGGGAAGGCAAAATTCATCTTCTTCAAAGACAAGTTGGGTGTTGTGTAGAACAGCTTCCTCGCTAAGATGGAGTGTTAGTTTGGTAGCTTGGATAGCTATTCATCCATTTGCTAATAATTAGTAAATAATTGCATTTATTAATTATTTGACTCCTTCTAGAAACTTCTAATTTCTAGAAACTTCTAGCTTGTAGAAACTTCTAGTTTGTAGAAACTTCTATTTTGTGGAAACTTCTAGCAACTAGAAGCAACAAGAAATAATGGGAGTAGTATAAAAGGGGGTCAAGGGGCATTTGGAGGCAATGAAGTTAACATCAAGTTTGAGATCAAGTTTGAGAACAAGCTTGAGTAGTCTTGCAGTGTTAGCAAGAACAAGCTTGAGTATTCTTGCAGAGTTAGCAAGGGGTAGTCTTGCAGTGTTAGTAAGGGCGCAATGATAGTGTTTGGGGATAGCAGGGGAGGAATATTAGTAGGAGAAATTGGGAGATTGTCAGAATTCTACCAATAAGAGGCAAGGAATTTTGTATCTCTTAATTTGATAAAGATTAATATATTTCTCATATGCAGTACTGGTTTTCCCTTTGGGGTTTTTCCAGGGATGATTTGTCCAAAAATATTGTGTCATTATGTGGCATATTTCTTTCAGTATTTTTTGGTGAAGTTGCAGTTGTGTTATTTTTCGTTATTCAAATAATCTTTGTAAGATAGGAGATTAATAACTAGTGACTGCAATAGAGAATTTTCACACTTTACAACCTTCTCCATCATAACTTCTACCTCTGATGGAGTAGCCCCTGTAACTCGACAGAAATTTCAGCCATCCAGGTCATTTTTTTTTTCAAGTTTCTATGTAGAGAACTGAAATCTAGATAAAAAAAACTTTATATGTGAAACAAATTGAAAGCCTCTATGATTGTGTAAAGGATGATGGTTTTTTTATTTTCTTATTTAAAAAGATTTTATCTAGCTCTGCCTTTTAGGATTCTATTTCCTAATTGATCATTTGAAAAGGTTTGTCTATATTGTTTGCAGGTAACCGTGTAATTGGCTTTCCAAAGAGAGGTCTGGGTTCTGAAGATTTCCATAAGGATCGATTTGGTTGGTGTGGATTTGAACCTATTTCCATAGATAATGTTTGAAGGTAGGTATCAGTATATTATCACCATTATCTTCAGTGTTATAAATATTGAACAAACCTTTTTTCTTAATGTCTTTATAAGCAAGCACAATGGAATCTTGTTATTCTAAATAAAAGAGATTTTTTACATAGCATGAAAAAATGTTAGAACTTAGGGAATCTATTGAAATGCTCAAAAGAATCTTCATTGAAGCATTCAACATTAAAAAGTGTTAAAGAGTTTAGTGAGAAGACATGGGCTAGGTCTCTTTTCTTTGTCATAGAATTCATTTTGCAAAGAACTTTGACTACATTGATAATTAGGACTGTTGTTTGTCATGACATTCATTTTGCAAATTAGTTCAAGACATATTTTCAGTTGGTTCTATTGGAAGTGGAAAGAGTTTGAGAGGATGAGGTGAATCAGACTCTTTTATAAAAATTACACCTTTTCAAATTAAACAGATCTATTGAAATAATTCAACAACAATTAAATTTATTGAACATAATCAATAGAGAGTAAAAATACTATAATCATAAAAAGAGACAACACACCAATTTTTTGCCAAGTGGAAAAACCCTCAAGAATCAATTAGATTCTGTCATAGGATGGAAAAACACTGCAATGAAATCTTTACTAATCACCAGTAACTTTACAATGTCTTTTGCAACTACAACTGCCAGGGCTACAACCCTGTTTCCTCAAATGCTTAAGTACAATATTCAGATTACACCCATGTAGTTGTATACAATTTGCATTTTCTTTACATAGGCTGTAATCATAGAAACAAAACTTTCAATTACTTTCAATACTTCTTTATAGATGAGTGCATATGTGTGTGTGTCTGTAATCTATCACACACCAACCACAA
Organism: Chamaecyparis obtusa; assembly: GCA_027943335.1. Lineage (NCBI taxonomy): Eukaryota > Viridiplantae > Streptophyta > Pinopsida > Cupressales > Cupressaceae > Chamaecyparis > Chamaecyparis obtusa. The sequence continues at coordinate 38,694 of BSBK01011975.1, read as the reverse complement.
GCACATACATCTTATTTATAGAGAAGTATGTTTGAACAAATCATGCATTACATTCAGGTTCAGACTTTGCAACTGAACCTGTTTTGAAACTCGGTTAAATAATCCAACAAAAATAAACCAATTTCTGAGCAAATGCCACTTTAAACAAAAATTCTTGCCATCCCCTTGTTAATCCTTCCAAAAATAATCACTGTAAAATAAAATGTATCAATAAATGTCCCTTTTGGAAATATCACCCTGAGACCATCAAAAGAAACTGAAAAAATAGTATGTTCATAACTAACTGCCATCAAATAAATTGAACTGTTATTGGAAGATGTAACTATTCCAAAGAATAAATGGCACAACAGAAAAATTGTTTTCAACCAAAATGAACCACTTTAGATTTCCTTAAAGCAGAATGGTTTTTCTTATTCGAGACATACCTGTAGCAAGATGATATTGGGGCTATAGAATATATGAGAAACACATAGTCTCAAGATACCTTCATTTTTGCTAAGAAACACATCATCTTCAAGTGCATGTGTAGCCAAATAACAGATTCAAAACCCATAACCAGTAACCAAGCATCAAAACTGTTGACAAAAAATATAGTGATCATTGTGATAGCTCATTCTTAGGGTTTGAATAACCCGAGAAAATGATGCTTCAAAGAACACTTTACTTTTACCATCCAAAATGACAGATAACATAATGTTTTGACATTCGCATAGGGTTACTCAAGTAACCAAAACTTAACCATCATTTAGACCCGCGTCAAGTGAAGTCAAACAAAATCAATGAGTATGCCTTTAACCATAATAAAACCCATGGAGAATGATTATAATGCCATGTCATCAAGAATGGAGTCAACAAATTCCCCCTTTGACCTTGATGGAAAAAAATAATAATCATCAAGAGATCACAGAACCAGTGTTCTGATAAAAGAAGTCAGCATCAGAAGAACACCATGTCATCAAACCAATTGTAACATAAATTTGTCATGATCTCAAGACCATATCTGTCAGAGACACTAAACTCCATAAAAACTAAACCACACTTAATAAAAGTTGAACCAAAGTCCTGAATAATACTACTGCCAAAACCAAGAAAAGAAAACACAATATCCAAAAATGTCATCTATCCAAAAAATGTCATCAAGAATTCTGCCCCTATTTTTTGGCATTAAGGACAAATACTATGTTAGTGAATAGATTTGTCTTCTAATAAAACCTTCAGAATAACCCTTATTGGCCCAAACACGAAGACACAATAAGCCACTAATAGTTGGGTCTCTTTGCAATGGGATTGTGCAAGCACCCTCTAAATTTTAATAAGGTACAATGCCCTTGTAAGATTTGCAATGAATCTTCTAAACTATAAACATGAATTCTCTTAATTGGAAACCATGAAAGGCACACAAACATCTACCCGTAAACACAAAATAGATGTGAAAGAAAACAACAACTAAGAACAATGGATAAGTGACACAAAGTCCACCTATGAAGACCTTACATAATAGATAAAATACAAGAAGGAAGGCATAACATTCTCCTCCAAATACACAAATGACCAAGGCTCAAAGACCAAATAACAAATATGTATTGTAATTAAATAAGAAAAAATTAAATTCAGAGACAACTCAATCAATTCAAAGATTGATTTCAATCAAAAGAAAAACATTTATACTCAAAGATCTGATATGTATTTATCTTTCTTCTCTAAACATGAAAAAGATGAAACATATCTTCTTATTCCTACACTCACAAATTACAATTTGAAAATGAAATCTCATTCATTTCTCCCTGCCATTACAAACTAAAACTATAAAACTAAACCCCTTTGCCTGCAACCCAAAGTCTCCAGCCAAAGCTAAAAAAAATGGAACCCTAGCTCTGTCTTTCTATCATCTATTTATTGTCTTGCCCGATGATTCTTATCAGTTACAATAACTGATTCTTGAAACTGTTTCCACTCAAACCTTTTAATCTGTTTCCTTCTTTCCAATAATATGCATGCTTCCTTTAATTTGATATCTTCATAAACTATTTATGAAAATATTTTAAAGATATACTTCAATGTTTTAAATGATATTTGGACAGGTGGCATAAGCATACATTACTCATAAATAAAAATATTCCTAATGCTGGGCGGATTTAAAAATATTTATGACAGTCAAATTAGGCCTCGGTGCGGGGGGCATAACTATTTATTTCACTATTGGATTTTCTTAAGATTTGGATATGTTGTCACAATCCTAGTCATGCACAACTTTATTGGAGTGAGTGATCAAATTATGTCTGAGGAAAAAGTTATTAAAATCTGAGTAGAGGTATATAAAACTGCCAGAACATTCAAACTTGTTGTGTTAATGTTATCACCAATCTTTCACATCTTTTGCACTTGGTAATGAAGGCACTTAACCATTCTTATAAAAAGAATATCAAATAGGAAAAGATAATTTTTTTGAGCCTTGAATTTGGTTCATTATGCCTCTGAACTGAAATGAATCATGCTGAGCCCAAATGTTCCTACATGCACTTCCCTGCACTAATTTGAACCAATTTGAACTAGTGAATTGCACCTTTGAACCTGCATTCTATATTTCTAAACCTCTAAACTTGTGAATCTTCTTATGCAAATTGAACCACTTCGAACCTCTTTGAACCTTGGTTCAAAGTAGTTCAAAGAGGTTCAAGACCTTAAACTTGAAAGTTTATTTTTAGGGTCTATATGGGTACCAACATGGGCTCTAACTATGGGACTATTTTTGACATAAAAATAGAGAACTCCAGGAATCTCTGGGAAAAGATAAGTGCCTTATCCATTAGGAGAATAGAGTCACTAAGAATAGGAAAACTAGGAGTTTCTTGCAATGCAGGTGGAGGTGGAGTAGGGCTAAACTAACAAGCCAAAAATGAGGACAAACAACAAGCCAAAACAAAGCAGACTAAACTACGCACAACAAAAACTTGCAAAGGAAAGACATATTTACAAATATGTACATAGGTAGGAAAATCCTACCACAACAATAGAAAATAAAGAACTTACACGAAGCCATCCACTGACTGAGAGAAATAGGAGCCTTTACGGAGCAAGTGATGGTGCCTCTTTGGTGTAGCTCTTAAAAACTATCATCTAACAACTCTATTAATGTGATAAATCATATTAGTAGCATGCAAAAATTTCTTGAATAACCATCCACATCCAAAAAGCCATTCTCCATCATAAATTTTTGATTTTTCTTGCACTTTTTGCATATCATTTCCCAAATGATTTTCAATTTTGGGTTGAAAGAAATGATGTCTAGAAACCTCCTCAAGGGAAACTGCATAATCTTCAAAATAAATGATACCAAGATCATCATTTTTTACAAAATCTCTAGTATCATGACATATTTCAACAAAGCAAGACTTTTCATCTGGCATGAAATCTTCTCTCACAAGAATACTTAATTTATTTCTAGAAGAAAGGAGAGCATGACCAAACATACCAAACATTTTTCTTGTCCTGTCATCCACCAAATCATCATATTGTTTAGCCCCTTCTTCATAATCTAAATTTTTGACAGCAGAGTTCTCCTTTTTGACAGTTGATGGTATATTTTCTTGAGGCTGGGCCATTCCTTATTGCACCAATCCTTCCAAAGGCAAAGAAGGGGAGAGATTTGCAAGGGGCTGGAAAAGATAGGATTCTCCTTCTTTTTCCTCTAGAGTGTCATTCTTTTTGCATTCAAGATCCATTTCTTGTGCATATTCCATTCTATCAGATCTTTCTTCCTTGCATTCTTGTTCTTATTCATTTTGTTCTTGCATAGGAGATCTCTTCTTGATGAGGATGGTACCATAAAAAAATTTCAACCATCTCACTTCTTTTGCCACCTCTATTGTAATTTCTCTGATTGGATTATTACTAAATGGTGGAATAAAGATAAAAATATCTGAGATATCTTCACTTCTTGCTGGAACCCAATCTTTTAAAATTTATAGATATCTTTGAAATACCTCATGGTATTCATCTTCAATAGAGCCACCAACCTCCATCCTCGGGGAGGTACCTTCAAATTTATGAGAAAATAAAATACTAAGACTATGATTCCTTTCCCCAGTAGAGTCGCCAAAACTCTATTAGTGAACAAATTTGTCTTCCAATAAAACCTTCAGAATAACCCTTATTTGCCCAAACAGGGAGACACAATAAGCCACTAACAGTTGGGTCACTTTGCAATGGGATTGTGCAAGCGCCCTCTAAATTTTAATAAGGTACAACTCCCTTGTAAGATTTGCAATGAATCTTCTAAACTATAAACATGAATGCTTTTAATCGGAAAGCATGAAAGGCACACAAACATCTACCCGTAAACACAGAATAGATGTGAAAGAAAACAACAACTAAGAACAATGGATAAGTGACACAAAGTCCACCTATGAAGACCCTACATAATAGAGAAAATGAAAGAAGGAAGGCATAACATTCTCTTCCAAATACACAAATGACCAAGGCTCAAAGACCAAATAAAAAATATGTATTGTAATTAAATAAGATAGAATTAAATTAAGAGACAACTGAATCAATTCGAAGATTGATTTAAATCAAAAGATAAACATTTAGACTCAAAGATCTGATATATATATATATATATATATATATATATATATATATATATATATATATATATATATATATATATATATATATATATATATATATATATATATATATATATATATATATATATATATATATATATATCTTTCTTCTCTGAACATGCCAAAAGATGACACAGATCTTCTTATTCATGCACTCACAAATTACAATTTGAAAATGAAATTTCATTCATTTCTCCCTGCCATTACAAACTAAAACTAGAAAACTAAACCCCTCTACCTGCAGCCCAAAGTCTCTAGCCAAAGCTAAAAAAAATTGAACCCCTGCTTTGTCTTTCTATCATCTATTTATTGTCTTGCCCGATGATTCTTATCAGTTACAGTAACTGATTCTTGAAACTGTTTCCACTCAGACCCTTTAATTTGTTTCCTTCTTTCCGATAATATGCATGCTTCCTTTAATTTGATATCTTCATAAAGTATTTATGAAAAGCTTTTAAAGATATACTTCAATGTTTTAAATGATATTTGGATAGGTGGCATAAGCATATGTTAGTCATAAATAAAAATATTCCTAATGCTAAGTGGATTTAAAAATATTTATGACAGTCAAATTAGGCTTCAGTGCGGGGGGCATATTTATTTATCCCATTGTTGGATTTTATTAATATTTGGATATGTTGTCAAAATCCTAGTCATGCACAACTTGACAGGAGAGATCAAGAAAATTCCTTCAGAGGAAAAAGTTATTGAGATATGAGTAGAGGTATATAAAACTACCAGAACAACCAAACTTGTTGTGTTAATTTTTTCACCAATCTTTCACATCTTTTGCACTTGGTAATGAAGGCACTTAACCATTCTTATAAAAAGAATATCAAATAGGAAAAGATAATGTTTTTGAGCCTTGAATTTGGTTCACTATGCCTCTGAACTAAAATGAATCATGCTGAGCCCAAATGTTCCTACATGCACTTCCCTGCACTAATTTGAACCAATCTGAACCAGTGAACTGCACCTTTGAACCTACGTTCTAAATTTTGAACCTTTGAACCTGTGAATCTTCATATGCAAATTGAACCACTTTGAACCTCTTTGAACCTTGGTTCGAAGTAGTTCAAAGAGGTTCAAGACCATAAATTTGAAAGTTTATTTTTGGGGTCTATATGGGTAACAACATACTGCTAATGAATGAGACTATATGTAGTAGCATAAACCTACACAACAGCTCCCCCATAATAGCAGAATCAAGGCAAAAGAGATTGAGAGTAAACTCCCAACCAAGAATGGAATTTCTCAAAGGAATGTTTGTACAAAGATTTGGTAAAAATATCAGTCACTTGAGCTTGAGTGGGAACATAAATTAATTTAAATTCATTCTCTAAAACTTTATCACAGAGAAAAATTAGTTTAATGGCAACATGTTTGGTACGAGAATGCTGAACATGATTCTTGCTCAACTAAATGGCACTAGTGTTATCACATAAAATAGAGATGGGTTTAGGAACCTGAATATCCATATCAGAGAGTTGGTAAGACATCCACATTAACTGAGTGCAACAAGTAGTGGCCACAACATATTTGGACTCACAATTAGACAAGGTGATGCAATCTTGTTTCTTGCTATACCATGCAACTAAACGTCTCCAAGAAAGAAGGCATCACCACTGGTCCTCTTTTTGTCATCTATACAACCACCCCAATATGCACCTGTATAACCAAGAAGAGTAAAATTAGAATCATGTCTATACCAAAGACCAAAATCTAGAGTACCTTGGATGTACTTGAAGGTTCGTTTAACTGCAATAAGATGAGACTGTTTTGGAGTAGATTGGTACCGAGACACCATACAAACAGCCTACATAAGATATGGTTTGGAAGCTGTTAAATAAAGAAAACTTCCAACCATAGACCTATACTCCATTTGACTGACATCAGAAGAATCATCATTCTTGACTAGTTTACAACTAGTTTCCATGGGACTTCCAACTAGTTTACAATCAGCCATATTGAATTTCTTCAAAATTTCCTTTGCATATTTTGTTTGTGAAATAAATATACCATTGGAAAATTGAGATATTTGCAGACCCAAAAGAATTTAAATTCTCCTAATAAGGACATTTCAAATTCAAACTCCATGATATTCGAAAACTGCTTGGACAAATTATCATTAGTAGACCCAAAGATAATATCATCCACATAGATTTCAACTACAATAATTTCACCTTTTACCACTTTAGTGTAGAGTGTGCTATCTACACTACCACAAACAAAACCATTAAAGTGAGAAGATGTTTGTCCAGCTTGGAATACCAAGCCCTAGGGGCTTGTTTTAAGCCATAAAGTGCCTTTTTCAACCTATAAACATAATCAAGAGTTTATGTGGATACAAAACCTTCTGGTTATTGCATATAGACCTCTTCTTCAAGATACCCATTTAAGAAAGCTATTTTTACATCCCTTTGATAAACAGTGAACTTTTTATAACTAACATAAGCCAGCAAAATTCTAATGGATTCCATTCTTGCTATTGGGGAAAATGTTTCACCAAAATCAATTCCCTCTTGCTGAGCATAGCCTTTACATACAAATCTAGGCTTATTCCTAACCACTTTACCATTCTCATCAAGTTTATTATGAAAAACCCATTTTCCACCTATGACATTTTTGTCATCAGGTCTTGGTACTAATTCCCATGTTTTATTTTTCTCTATTTGATTTATTTCATCTTGCATTACATGTAACCAGCTAGAGTCTTTGATGGCTTCACACACTATTTTGGGTTCAAATTATGATAATAAACATAAATGTTCAGCTATATGGGCATGTTCATCAAATTTTTCTTTTCTTCTAGTCAAAATACCATCATCAATATCTCCTATGACTAAGGATTCTGGATGTCTTTTGGCAATAATTCTAGAAGGTGTTCTTTGAGTCAGTTTAGGAATAGAGACATTTTCTTGCTCATCATGAAGTGGTGTTTCTGAATCTGATTCCTTATCATTAGAATGCAAATTTTTTATGCTTGATAATTCTTCATTATTAGAATGCAGATTTTTGGTACCTGAATTAAAACTTATGATATTTTCTTCTTGATCATTCCTTTAATGGTTATAAGACATATTAGTTTCATCAAATACCACATTAATAGCTACAAAAATTTTGTTTAATCTATTATTATAGCATTTAAAAGCTTTACTATGTGTAGAATAACCCAAAAAGATACCTTCATCAGACTTGGAACCAAAACTTTCTAAAACATCATCAACCTTTCTTATGAAGCATTTACAACCAAAAACTCTAAAGTGTTTAGTATTTTTCAGTCTTACCATACCATAGTTCATACAGTGTGTGAGATGTTCTAATTCTTATCTAAGCCCTGTTGAGAATATAAGTAGCTATATGAACAACCTCTTTCCAAAACTTATCAGGTAACTTTGCTTCATTTAGCATTGTCCTTGCCATTTCCTTAACAGTTCAGTTCTTTCTTTCCACCACACCATTTTTTTTTGGTGTATGAGCAGTTAAGTACTATTATTTTATTTCATGTCATTCATAGTATTCAATGAATTCTTGAGAGGTGAATTCTCCACCTTGATTTGATCTAAGACATTTTAACTTTAAATCAGTTTCTCTTTCTACCATCTTTCTTAATTTTTTGAAGCAATCAAAAGCCTCTGACTTATGTTTTAAGAAGGTGACCCAAACCATTCTAGAATAGTCATCCACAAACAACATAAACTATTTTTCCCCATTAAGAGATTGAGTTTTAGTTGGTCCACATAAATCAGTGTGAACCAATTCCAAAGGCTTTGTAGAAAGATACTCTTTTGTAAATTAAAAGATGACTTGGTATGTTTTCCGAGCTAACACATTCCTCACATATATTGGCTGGTTTACTAATTAGAGGCAAACCTCTAACTTGTTTATTCTTACTTATTCTAACATGATTATCAAAATTGATGTGCCCTAACCTTTTATGCCATAGCCAATTTTCTTCAACTTGGGTCATAAAATAAGTATTGATTAGAGATGTTTTTTGAACTATAGAATCAATCAAATTATACACATTTCCACTTGTTCTCATTCCACTTGCAATTATATTTCCTCTAGTTCTTTTAATTGAACAACCTTGGGCATTAAATGAGATAGAGTAACCACTATCACAAATTTGACTTACACTCAAAAGATTGTGTTTTAACCCTTCAACATAGTATACATCATGTATAGGGGTTTCTTTATTCAAGAAAATTGAACCGCGACTAGTAATATAAGCACCTAAATTATCCCCATATCGGACAAAACCTCCATCAAAGTCTTCAAGATTAATAAACTTGTTTATGTTTCCAGACATGTGATGGGAACATCCATTATCCAAAATCCATGTCGCAGACTTATGAGAAAACAAAGTAGTTTCTACTACAAGAGATTTATGTTTAGGTTTCCATATATATTTAGGCCTCAAGGTCTTTGTACATAGATTTGCAAAGTGACCATAAAAAAAACATCTGAAGCACCTAATTGCCTTTTTAGGGCCATGCAAGGATCTAGAAGTAAATTGTTTACAACTACCAACCTTATGACCAAATAGATTACAATTATAACAATAAATTTTAAATTTTGAAGAATAAATTTGCTTTGAAGATTCTTCCTGTTCCAAATTAGAATTTAATTGGTCAACAAGATTTTGTAGTGAAAACAATTTCTTCTCTTTATCTTCTACCATAGATTTTTGCTCCTCAATGAGCTAATTTGCACTATTTAATTCAGTTTGTAATTCCAAATTACTTTTCTCAAAAGTAGTGATTGATCTTTTTAACCTTTTAATTTCTTGAAGAGAACAAAGAAGTTCTTTTCCAAGATATGTGTCTCCATCTGAATCAGATGAAGATTCAATGTGAACCTTTTTAGGTTTCTTAACAATTTCTACCATGAATAGAGTTTCACCTTCTTCACTTGAATTTGATTCAGCATCAGAGTCTTCTTTTGCTAAGAGAGTCTTCTTTCTAAAACTCTTAAACTATTGGTTTTGATTCCATGGTTTTTTATTAAAGTATTTTTCAGTCTTTTCATGATCAACAATTTGATCATCATTAGGACATATTGTAGCAAAATGTCCAATTTGTCCACAATTGAAGCATTTTGGTTTACCATGATATTTCAAAAAATATCATCAAAAATTGTACAACTATTCATCAAAAAATCATATAAAAAGAGAAATCTTCAGGCTGTAAGAGAAGTAGTAGAAGAGGGAGGAGGATCTCTATCATCAGGATTGCCCCAAACATTGAGCCTAGGAGCTTGATCAAGAATGACCCATCCATCTGCTGGATCTTCTTTTACTAGCTCTCCTTCCTCCCGCCTGGGTGAGATTGCAAGTGCCAAGTGAGGGAACTTATCTTGATTGGTAGGGACAAAGGCCGAGAGCTGAGCAATAGAAGTAGTAGTGGAAGAAAACATAGGAGGACAACTAGAACCCGCATACCTCTGAGGAGGAGGAGAGGTAGAGTGGAGGCACCATTGACACAGAGTCCTAGAGTGTCTGACAGAGGAAATTTGGCTATGATGTCGGCCCCTAGGTGGAGTACAGTCAGCTGAGAGAGAATTTGGAGGCACTCGAGCCACAGTACAAGGGGTATTGCCCCAGTGCTGGAGCAGCTCCTGCAAATGAGAAACCTCTAAGGCCACTTTATCTGCTTGCACCTGAATCTACATGATGACATTATTACAAATACATGCCTTACCATAAAGAGGGACATGATTATCTAGAGAACTGTGAGAAAAAAGCACAGAATTTCATTCTTTCCATACGGTAAACAAAATCTCCATCCTAAAAGTATGTCAGATCTAGATGTACTAGGAAGGCATTTTGGGAGGGTTACCAAGAAGCACCATATGCCATGAAAAAGGTTCAGGCCTAAAAGGAGAAAAGAGGTCATGAATCCAGACCCATTAATTCTGGGCACATTGAAAAAACCAAAAAATGTGCATGAGCATCTCAGAATGACCACAAAAAGGGCATTTAGGATCAAGAGCCCGCAAATGCCTGAGTCTAGCTCCAAAAGGAAAGCCCTAGTATAACAAACACCAGGAAAAATGAGCAATTTTAGGCTCAATGACAGAATCCCAAATAGTATAGAAATGCCAGCCCCAACTCTTCTGAGAAGAAGAGATATGCCAATGTTGGTTGAGAGAATCAATCGTGGGGAGATGAGGCACCAACCAAGAATACCCAAGCTTGGGTTTGTAACTGGTGAAGGGTGTAGTAGGATACCATTTCCAATCTTTCCACCAAGGTCTAACAAATTGAATTCCCAACTTGTGTAGGAGATGAGGCAAGATAGCCGAAACCAACAAGTCAAAAGTCTGACGATTTGGGGGGATGAGTTGGAATTGAACCAGGAGATCATCCCAAGATCAGAGATTCATAGTGGCTCTGGAGAAAATATCTTTCAGGGTTTGAATGCCATGCTTGTGAAATCAAAGATTACTAACCCTTGGAACATTGGCAATAGGAATCCCATGTTGAGCAAAAAGAGGGGACCACCAAATGTTTTGCTAGTTGAAAGAAAGACCATCCTACAAACTAGTCCCAGCCTAACAGAGCCAGGGTTTGACAGACTCCTAGGCTCTCCAAATACTTTTGGTGACAAAAGTACCTTGGATTTGAATGGGTTCCTTCATAACCAGAAGGGTTTGAAAACCAATCCCCTTCCAGGAAGGCTTGTGAAGAGGAAATCCTGAGGAAATGCAGTGTCAAAGAAAATTTTTCTAGGCCTCATTGCCTGTGAGACACCGCACAACCCATTTGGCACAAAGGGCATGTCCTTGCTTTTGGGTATCAAGTAAACTAAGCCCACCTGAGAGCTTCGAGAGGCAACAAAAATCCCAGGCAACTCTGTGAAAGCCCTGGTGATCAATACCAGAAGCCCAAAGGAAATCCCGCAATAATTTCTTGAGCTTCTTGTAGGAGGATTTGGAAGGGGCCCAACAAGAGGAATAATACACATGCGTGGCCACCAAGATCTTGGAGGAAATATGTAATTTTCCTATGAGAGAGAGCGGCTTCGTGATCCAGTAGGTAAGTTTTTTTTCAATTTTGGCAAGAACCACATTCCATAGATCTGTAGGGAGGGCTTGAAATGCAAAGGGAATGCCAAGAAAGCAAAAAATTTCCCCATGTTGGATCCTAGTCCAACCAAATTGAGAAAACTAGGGAGGCTCGGGAAGAGTTGACTATCTGTAGCAGAGGGTTTTGTGCCATTGAATGGCCGAGCCAGAGGCTAGACAAAAAGTGTCTAAACACTACAAGGCTACCTTGATATTCTCTTCATCCTCTTCTAGAGTGAGGAAGGAATCATTAGCAAAATGGTCGTTGACCAGTTGTTGAGACGAATCAGGCAAGTAGATTCCCTGAACATTACCCATAGAAATAGAGTGAGCAATCAAGTAGCCGAAACCCTCAGCGGCCAGAACATACAAGGCCGGAGCCAGAGGACAGCATTGCTGAATGGAATGAAAGAGACCAAAGGTAGAAGACTATTGACCATTGATGGTAATGCAAGCAGAGGCATCATTGAAGAGCATTTGCACAGATTGAAGAAATCTGGGTCCAAAACCGATAGCGTGAAGCATCGCAAGGATAAAAGGCCATTCAATACGATCATAAGCTTTAATAAAATAAATCTTAAGAAAGAGGGCTTTTTGGTGAGACTTACGAGACCATTCCATACCTTCCCACACAACACTGATTTTGTCAAGAATAAATATTGACTTAATGAATCCTATTTTCTCAGGCCGAACAATCTACGGAAGCAAGTGACGGAGCTTGAGAGCCAACACCTTGGCAATGATCTTGTAGGAGATATTGAGCAAGGTGATAGGCCACCAATTACAAATGTCCTCCGAATCCCTAGGGGTGAACCCACAATAGTGGGTTACACTTTTTTGCCTGAACGGACACTGAACTCTACATTTTGAAAAAAAAAATCATATTCAGATGCATATTTTCATTAAACCGTTTGAAATCAAAAGATGAAGTAAGTTAGAGTCTTTTAGTATTTTTTGTCTAGATTCTAAATATGTTTTTTATTTTTATTTTTGAATTGATTTGAATATTTTTTTCTTTCTCCCACGAAAACTGGTATGTTACTGAAAACGTAATTTTCAAAGAGTTACATTGTTTTCATAGGGCATAACTTTTTTTCTAAAATAGATATCAATGTGATTCTTTCAAATTTAGTTTTTTAACATCCATACAGAGGGCATGTGATTGGTTTGAAAAAATTATTATGATTATTTCATATTTTATTAATGTTTGAAGTTGACTAAACCGTAATTTTGACATACCTTGACTACATAGCTTATAACTTGTCGTGTATTTGTCCAATTTCATTTTTATTTTTTTTGATAGAAAGATAACTTCAATACCTAGAGCATAGATATTTTTTAGAATTTTTTTTCTCTCATTTACTAGTTTTCCATAAGTGTCAAACATAGAGTGAGACATATGGTGAAATATCTATATTTAGTAAAACTAAAAATACAAAGTCATAATAAAATTAATATATATTAACATTATAATCATTGGAAAGATTTTTCTCAATAGTACCATACTACATAGATAGTTTTGTCAAATGGATTCATTTGATTTTCCAAAAGATAAATTTGAAGTGATTTTTTGTCAGTATTTTAATAGGTGCGAAGGCGACTCCATTATAGGTATGAATGAGGAGTATAGATGTTATATCTATGTTTTTTTGTCTAAGAGGCTTTGAGATATCTATTTGTAATTAAATCCTACAAATAGAACTTCTCAAGGCTTAAATCATCATATTTTATGAAAAATCTATTATTTCAGCAAAAATCAACATCTCTAAAAAAGTGTAACCCACTATTGTGGGGTCACCCCTAGACTTGGGAATAAACTTGATATTTCCTTGGTTAATGATACCCCCAAGAGATTGGGTATGATACGCTTCCAGGTAGACCTAGTGAAGATCAGGACCAATGGTATCCTAGAGGGCTTTGTAAAACTCACAAGGGAAGCCATCACAACTAGGGGCTTTATCATCAGCCATGGTGAAAACAGCTTCATGAAGATCCTACAAGGAAAGCAGTTGATCACAAAAGACCCACTGGGTAGGGGAGACACACTGTGGTACAACCGCAGTACAATTAGACAGAGCTTGCTCATTGGAAGGAGAATATCCCTAAGTAGAAAAGACCTATTCATAATGGCAAACAAAGGCTTGCAAAACATCAGGAAGCTCCATGAGGAGGTTGTGGCCTTCTCTGATTCTGGTTATGCCCATACTGGTATGACGAGGACGAAGGGTAGAAAAAAATGTTTTAGAAGCTTGGTATCCAACTTTTAACCAGTGGAGACAAGCTTTGATCTCGGCTCCTTTGGCAGAATAGTTGTCAGCCACTTGTTTCTGATGATGTAACTTAGCAAGATTAAGTTGCAGATTCTGATTGAAAGGGTCCTAGGCTAAGGCCTCGGTGGCAACACCTAAGGCTTTGGTGTTGACATCATAGGCTCTACGGTGACAGTTGGCCAACTGTCTTCCATAAATGCACAAAAAGCAAGTAGTACACCTGATGGCGTCATTCCACCATTGAATCCAACCTGTCAATTGAGTGGGTCTAGGCTCAAGGTTCCAAACCTGATGAATGTGGGCCACAATAGATAGATGGTGAAGGACAAAAGTATTAAAGAGAAATTGTGTGGTGGGAGGCCTAGCCTTAACTATCTTCCAAACAATATTAAATTGGATGGGAAAGTGGTCTGACAAGGTCACATCAACAAGAGGAGTGGCCGGTAAAACTAGCTTTTCAAAAAAAGAGAAAAAAGATTATGCCGAGATCATATCACAATCAAGCCTTTTATGAATTCTATCAGAGGAGGCCTTGTAATTAGACCAAGTGTGCCAGACTCCATCAAAATGGTGACGACCACATTGGGATCAAAAAGCCCTAATTTATTACGCATGTAGTACCAAGCTTCTCTTTCCCCAATTGTCCATCTAAAAGGTAAGAGGCCATCCTTGTCAGATGTCATCTCCACCATATTAAAATCACCACAAACAAGCTAGGTAGCAGGTGGCAGAGAATCCGCAAGCCAACGCCAAAGGTGAGATCTCTCAACAACATCATTGGGAGCATAAACATTAAATATGCCAAAAGAATGATTTTCAATAATGAAAGTTTCCCAAACAACTCTTTGCATGGGGTCAGAGCCATTACTAACCAAAAAGGAATGCCAATGAGGAGAAAGGAGAGTAGCAACTTCGCCTTGACCAGCCTCGTGCTGAGAATAGAGGGAAAGGCTTGTAGGCCAAATAAATTTACGAGCAACATCAAGCATGAAACCATAAATCTTAACTTCCTGGAGGCATAAAACATCCAGATGACTAATACGATGATGCAAATCCCTGATAGAAAATTTTCTATGTAGGTCTATCAACCCATGAACATTCCATGAGGTGTACTTCATGGAATAACAATATCATCCATTCCACCACCTTCTCCAAGGGAAGTAAAACTATTAGATAAATAACCTGGGGCAAAAGAAGACCCAAAACATTCCATAGATATATTATGTCATTTTTCTTGCATGCCATCAAACCTATTCACAGCACACCCAGAAGGGCTGCAAGAATGGTAGAAGGAATTAGAAGAAGCAATCTCTGTGGCCATCTGGGGCGTGTGGGCTGAAGGAATGGTAACATGGGAGTCAAAAACTCCTTTCCTCTAAGAAGCAAGGTTTGAAACCTCGATAACTAGGGTTTCTAAAGAAACCGCATTATCCGAAGGTGGCAGATGGGAAGCAAAAGCCGAAGAAGGCTACTTGTGTGGCTTGTTACGGTGGCTGACTGTGACCCATTCATTTTTTTTGCCCTCATCTTTTTTTCTAGCCTCAGCTGGCTGAGAGCTAGAATCCTTGGGAGGAGTCTTGGTACAAGGCATTGCGAGAGGGCAGTCCTTAATCTTGTGCTCAACAGATTGATAATGATAACTAGTGTTGGGAAGGTTGAGATAAAGCACCTTTTGGGTGAAGGTGGTATCACCACCCTGAATCTCAATAGATTATTTGAGGTCCCTAGAAAGGTTTACCTCAACACAGAGCCGCTTCTAAGGCCATGGATTAAGAAAATGGTCATGCTTGTTATAGATAACCCTACCTAGCTTTTGCACTATGCCATGCATGCAAGGCCAACAAGGTAAGGGAAGACCAAGAAACTCTATCCACACTAGGACTTTCAACTTCTTGTCATCAAAGACAGAGAAGTCATGAGACTAGCATTGGAAAATTAATAGTGAGGCCCTGATGTTCTAGGGACCTTTGGCAAAAATAGCATCCACAAGGGAGGGGTTGGAAAAATGAAACAAAAAAAAGCCCTTGGTGAGGCTCTAGATGCCATCCAGGTGGATTCCATGTGGGGTCCAAGTTTTCGCAACCCAATCCTAGATAACATGTTCAGGAGGGTTACGACCCAGAAAATAGCCAATAAGGGTATGTGTTTCAAGCCAAACGCAAGCATCATTAAACTCATTAATGGGTAGAACAATATCAGGCTGAGCCATACCCCGTGAAACACTTTGGGAACAAATTTTTAGGGGCATTTTCTTGGCAGCGCCATTGCTATCCAAAACCACACCAGCACCAGCATCAACTGCTTGGTGAGAAGTGGTCGGAGCCATAAATACTAAACTATTTCCTGCAATAACTGCGGAATGTGTGAAGGACATGGAATGCAGAAGTTTGACACAAAGCAAAAACCCTACCAGAGCGCAGAGTGAGACGAAAAGTTCTATTATGAAAGTTTTCAATGTTGAACTTTTTCAATTTTCAAAAAATTCTTATACAACCATAGTTTCTAAATACATTGATTATACTTTTTTGAAATACAATTTAGTTCTAATTTAATGTTCATATTAATATTTAATTTTATTTATTTCATTTATCATTATCATTTACAATTTAAATTTAATTTTAATTTTAATAATTTCCATGTAAATAGAAAAAACTAAAATAGAAATTTGTTTATAAACAACTTTTTAAAATATGAGCTACCAACAAAAAAAGGAGAAAGATAGAAAAAAAATAGAAAGCTTCATCTAAAACTAGATTTTAGTGTTTAAATTATTCTAAAATTATAATTAGTAATTACTTAATTATTTTAAAATTAAATTAAATTTTATTTAATTTATTTATATTAGATAACAATTATAATTTAATTATTTAAAATATATAATAAATATTTTATTAGTCATAAAATGAATATCTAATTCTATATAATCTATTTTTATTAGATAATTAATTTAATATAATTCTTTATTTAAAAATAAAGATTTAGTATTTCTTAAATTTTTACAAATTCGAATTTATTATAATTTTAGACTTAATTATTAGCTTAAAAAATATTTTTGTCTTAATCTTAAAATAAAATTATATTTCAAAACACTTATTTTTCTTTAAATATTAAACACTAAATTTAATTTATATTATAATATAATATAATTTTTTATATTATATTAATAATTAATATTAATATAATATTGTATAACTTGTAAATGAGGTTTCCTATTATGGCATGATTGTTACAAGCTCCATTCAAAAGAAATCATCAATAAAACAAATATAATGCTATACAAAAGATTAAATATAATATCATATTATATTTTTTTAATAATATTATACAACAATTTTCAAAATTAAAATTATATATAATATAATATTTTATTCAATATACTTATTAAATATCTTCTCGAATGATGGCTCGTATATTTTACCTATTTTTTAATATAAATATGATAATTTAATATAATTATTTCATATTTTAATTTAACTTTGGTGTAATTTTTCTTAAATGTTTTCAGATTTTGGACCCATTTCAGATATTTACCCCTTCCTCAACTACCCCAAAGTCTTGATTGAGTGAACTCTCTTTGGTTACTGCATATTTTTAATGTTAGATGAAACTAATAACTTTGACTCAACCACTCATCAATTTTATTAGTGAACACACCATATCCACTTACTCCACTCCGAGTCTCCTATTTTAGGTGGAACCAAGGATTTACCACCAACATTAGAAGTTCAGCAATCTACCTGCTTCCAATGACTCTCTCCTCATAAAATTTTCCATGCACACCTTCATTACCAACTGGATTTTGAGACCAAATTGGAACATGGTACCTACTTCTAAATATTAGCGAATCCCCACCATCTACCTATACAAGGCGACAGTCATAGTAATTGCTAGTTCATATTATTCTATGCAGGTGCATCTCTCCACCATGATTCCATCAAATCTACAATTTTCTCTGATATCGACGGATAGCTATAGATGTCAATGGATACATTTCTAAACTGCAGATAACAATAGCGTTTGCATTTGTCTTATAAATTGCCTCAACTTTCATAATATGAGGGCAAAGAAGTATTCAAATGTCAATAGAACAAACGCTTGACTATAAACAAGTCAAAAATTTTGTGCGTGGCTTTTGAGACGTTGTATGTCAATCCAAAGTCTTTTGTGGCGGCGGAGATGGAAATGGCCGGAACATATACTGAGAAGATAATTGAACACGAAATTGAATGTATAAAAAGTCTTGTATGTTTGGTGATCACGAAATTGCAATAACAAATTTCAGTATGAAATGTCTCGTGTGTATTTTTCTAATATAAATAAGAAATGAACAGGTTACGGAGTGAGTTTTATCAAACATTTTATAATAGTTTAGCTTCGAAAGAGTATTATGGTTTATATATCTTTGAAATTAAAATAAGAAACAAACATGGCCAAAGTAGTGCCGTGGATCTCGCGATATCTAAACGCATTTTCATCCTCGAAGAAAGATACAAATTTTATATGGTTGAAAATAGCTAAACCGTGAATCAGATAATGAAATGATTCGACAGCGCACAGACACCACTTCGTCATACTTGCAATTTGACTGTGAAACGCGCTACATCTGGTCTTCTGAACAAAAATTCACGTTTTCTCTACACTTTGAGATCGAATGTAAGTCAAGAAAGACTGACATATTGGCAGTAATCAACGGGAAGGCAACCTTTTTGAATAGTTTCCCGAAAATAAAATTGTATTTAGAAACTATTAGTATTTAGAGAAGAAGAAGATGAAATAATTTGGAATGGATCTAAATTAGAATACTATAATACAAAAGATGGATACAGAACCATGACTGAAAAGCAAGGAGAAGACTGACATCCCTATTCATTTATGTTGGAATAAGTTGTGTCTACCAAAAGCAGGGATATTTTCCTGTGCAGCTCTCCAAGATAAGTTAATAACAGCAAAATTGTTCAGAAAGATTGGTTTTCAAAGTCCTTGAATGTGTGAAAAGAGGAGGAATCTATCAATCAGATTCTCATTCAATACCCTTTTGCACAAAAAGGTTCGAATTGGCTTTATGCTAGACTTGGGTGGTATACAACTTTACAAAAGGCTATTATGTTAGTGTTTAAAAGTTGGCCTTTATTGTAATAGTTTGTTTGCGAGTCTATGGATGATTTTTGGAAACTTTGGAAAGAAAGGAACCACAAAATTCTTCAAGAAATAAACTGGAATGGAATCAATGGGCAAATAAATTTGAAGCAAATATAGTAGAAATTGTGAATTCAAGATCTAAAGTCTATTTAGGCAAGGAAACAAAATACATCATTTGGGATGATATGATTAAAAGAAATTGGTTTGGATCATCAACACCTATCTTTGTAGGAAGAATTAATAATAACAACAAAGATAAGAGATCCTAATGTAAATGGTTTCCACCTAAACGGCGATGGGTATAGATGAATTTTAGTGGAGTTTCGAGAGGAAATCCAAGTGTCTTTGGGGATGGATGCATTATTCACTTAGACTATAGTAAAGTTTCAGCATAATTTGCAAAACTGTTACAACAAGATATGAATAATATACCAAAATTCAAGGCAGCGGTGGAAGGACTGAAATTATATAAGGAATTATTCAGAAGGGTGGAAATCAAAGGTGGCTCTACCTTAACTAGCAATGCTCTTAAAACCAGGGAAAATCTTAATTGGAGATTTAAATCCCTTCTTAATAAGGCCTTGGAATTGCTAATTTTTTTTTAGAATATTATTAATTATATTTGCACTGAAGAAAATCGTAAAGTAGATAGATTGACCAATCTAGGTGCAGATAGACAGAATATTAGGGTGATAAATGATAGTTAACATTTACTTTCCTTGAAGTTTAATTAAGATGAAGGAATATTATAGGGAATTTCAAATTCAAATAGTATTTTTAAGGGAGGCTTTTTTAGAATTGACAATGGGAGTAGATGGACATTCTTTCTAGTAGATTAGACTTTCTTGTATACAACCATTTAAAAGTGATTTTTTAATAGGATATTTCAATGTGAACAACATTCATTTTAAGAGTAGAGGATTAGTCTTTTCCACCGGTATCATCTCTTTGAATAGAACCTTCTATTATAACAAAAGCTAGTATTTAGCGAGATTAAGATGATCAAGTATGATTATTGAGAGTAGGGGAAAAGCATTTTAAAAGATAAAAGAACTATTAGGAACCTCTTTTCTACCACCCTGCAAGATAGAACCATTTGTTGTCAGAAAAGATGATGTTTGATGAGGATAAAATGATCAAGGATAATTTTTGAAATATGTGGAGAATAATTAAAGACATAAAGAAGGTCACTAGTGATCTCTATTTTACCACCATGCATTAATTCCATTATTCATGGTAGGAAAGATGACATTTTATTTTTGAAAATGAAAATGACATACGACTAAGAAAAAACTTATGATATGAAAGCATTTTGTATGGAGGGGAGCATAGTGGAGTGAGAGGTATGTTGGAGAAGATAAAGATTCCAGTATACTAATGACTACTACCAAAATATTAAGAACACAACTAGCTTACCAATGTTAGCAAAATAAAAAAAGAAGCTTGAATTAAGATGTGACGGCCAATAAAAGAGTTAGTAGTAAAATGGCAGACAAATTAGTGCTTTGGGAATTTTTAGAAAGATGGGATTTCACATCATTTAAAAATCTATCAAATAAATTTTGATACATTCACTTTCAATTTTGTCTTTAGATTTAGGTTAAACCCCAAGTAAAGATGTAGATTAGGAAATTGTAGAAAGTTTATTTATGTAGGAATCATCCTGTAGTAGAGAGAGGGGTACATATTTTTTAAAGTGAAATAGCTTTGAGATTGAAGAAAAGAAGAAGACTTATTTGTAGATCAAATAGTAGAAGAGGTTGAATAAAAATATTAAAGAAAAGAGCCAAGGGCTCATTTTACAAAATTGAGAGGTGGGATCATGGAGTCATCAATCCTACTTAAGGTTGAAAAACCAAAAAGATAGGTTGTGTTCCTAGGACTAGTGTCCAAGCAAAAAATGCAGGAAATTTTGCTAAGCCCGCTTATTATTCTAGCAAAAATTATTTTAGGGATTATGGGGAGGGATTTAATAATAGAAAATCATAAGTATAGGGTAAATACAAAGATTTTAGTAGTGTTTATGGCTATATCATTGCATGTATATTTGAGAAAAATAATTGCAAAATAGTTGTGTTGAAATATCTTTCTTAGACACTTCTTGATTGGTATGAATACATGATTCTAAAGAACATTGATCAAAACTTCATTATTCCAAGACAAAAGGATTAGGACATAGAAATCATCAATGGTGATCCTTCAAGAAGATACTCACTATTAGAGATTGAGGACCAAATAATTTCTAGGAGAAGAAGATTTAGAACCAAGATGAGGATAGATTTCTAATGAAGCTATACAAGCTTTGGAAAAATGAAGGTCAAAATTGAATCCAACATTTTCTCAAAGTGGTGACTTCAGTGGAATAAAATGAAGGAGAATAGGGACTTTTCTTTATGGAGGCACACCTTCTAAGCATTTTTTACTCCTAGGATCCTCTGGCACACGATATAGAAGAGTGCCTGATCTGAGTCAAAATACAAAGCATGAGGTGTTTAGAACTCAAGAAGAGTTAAGAAGAATTTAGGAAATGAGAGGCCAGTCTACATTGTACATGCAAAGAATGATAGATATTAGATTAGTTTTTTTGTTGAAAGTAGATTGGCTAAAAGTAGAGGACATTGATATGGATGGGGTGGCTAGAGTGTTATTTATCCAAGAATCAATGATAAGATTTCTTTAGTTTTTTGTGAGTTTTGACTACTAGTTTTAGAGTGTGAAGGAAAACTTTTGAAACCTTTGAAAACTAGTTCTTAGATCACTCATTCTGAACTCCAAGTGAATATCTATTGTACTAGTTTAGTAGTGTTCTTGCAGACTTCTAGAAGTATCTTTACTATTCTTTTAGTAGTAATTTTATTAAGCTTATCTTTAGTATTACACATGTTCCAAGCATATTATTATTAATATATTTTTGGCTTTATCCTTTTATTGATTAAAAAAATTAAGGAAATAAATCTTGCATGCAAAAGGCTTTGAAAGACACAAGCTCAAACATGGATTCTCCATTATGATCACTTTGTTAAATCAAGTCACATGGAAGGAGGAAGCAATAATTTCATATCATGGATGTTCTAACTCATAAATAATATGTAAAGTCCATACTTGTATATTGATTAGTGCATGTAAGAAAAGGATGTAATATGAGAGAATATATTTGAATAATAGTCTTTTGTTATAATACAATTTTTTTAGGTTATTTTAATTATTACTATTATTTTTTAATGATTAATTTTCATTAAGTTGAAATTTTAACTTTATTTATTTATATTTGTTTAGGGAATTGTAAACTTGTATATTTATATTTAGAAATATATTATGTCAACAAGGTTGAAAGATATTATTATTGATGAAATTATTTTATCTATAAAACTATTATATTATATGCTAACACAAATTTATTTCTATCAATTTTTTATTACAATTTCAATGAGTTTTGAGCTATTAAATAAAAAAAATAAAACCAAAACATGAGGAAACATTTGTGGACAAGAATATATGATTTTGCACTCTAACCTTTTGGTGCAGGTGTACATAGGCACAAGAGCACAATTAGGAGGTAAATATGGAGTGAGAGAAGATTTTATGTAAAGAAAACCATGGTTGATGTTTTTTTAATGTTTTTTTCCACTAAAGTGATTGAACCAAAGATGTAAGGCTAAAAGCCAAATTTGTAAAAGTTGCCCATTCATGACCTAAGTTGCTCAGAGAGTCAAAATTGTATATAAAGCCATGAAAAGGATAGAAATCATGTAAAATGTCTTAAAAAGGTTATTTTAGCATGTATAGAGGGGTTTTATTAAGTTTGACATAATTTTGTAAAAGTGTCTTAAAAGTTGTCAAGAAAGTGCAAAATTGCAAGGTTGTAATATTGCAAAATTTCACCAAATGTTGCAAAAAGGAAGATAAAAGGTCATAAGGGTAGTTGGATGGTTTGTAACTACCTAAAAACATATGAATAACATGTATTTGTAAAAAAATCATAATAGAGGAAGATGAGAAACATTTTACCAAGCTGGTACATTGGAGCAAGTCATTTTGATTGGTTTCTTATGCTAAATATTTGCTTCCAAGCCTTGTACGGATATGTATAGCCTAGAAACCCTATAATATAGTAATGGTTAGATAGAGGGGTTAATCCTCTTCCTTATTATTTTTGTTTGATAAAATTTCATAAACTATTGTGAAAGTTATGGGGTTTTGGTGATAGTTGTTGATTGCAGTTTTGAGATCTTCATGAAAAAGTCATGTAGCAATGTTTGGTACAGATGTATATGAAAAATTTATGACCTATAATTATATTCATTTGAAAGATATATGAGTTATATTTTATTTTCTTTTTGTTTAAGTTGATTTTATTTAGTTTTGAGAAAGTTATGTTGATTTTATTGAAAATAGTTTTGAAACCCTTCATGACTGTGTGGAAAATAGAGGTTGGTGTGTTCCTCTTGAATCCTCCAATGAAAAAATATATATCTTATATTTTTTGGAGCTAAATTCATAGAGATTCAATATTATTTTTGTTTCATGTTGAGTGGATTTATAGTTTGTGACATATTTGATGCCTGAGTAACAAGAAGATAGATGCATTATTGTATGTCTCTATTTTATGATAGTGAAAATGAGTCTTGGTACAAAGATCATAACTTTCAAATGAACCATTGGATCTTGCTAGATCTTAGATATTTATTTTTATCCTATTTTTCTACATTCTCACTAAAGGGATTGGTCAAATATTACTTAGAATAAAAGTTACAGATTTCTGAGTGTTGATTATAAAAAATGTTAAATGAATGATTAAGGATTGTTAGGATAATTGGATGAAGATTATAGTTGTGTTGTTTGCAGATTGAATATGCCTCTAATATGATAAATTTTCTGATGAATTTTTTGAAATGTTTGATTTTATCAGATAGATCCTAGATGGCTTATTGGTTTTACAACATGATCTCCATCAAATTGGTATCAAAGCTCAACAAAAGGTCTAGGCTGAGCAAGGTTTTTTGGTTATGTGATTCTTGTTGGTAAGATTGTGGTTGTAGGTGCATGTCCACTAGATGTAGTTAGGAAGACATGGAGGTTTGTCAAAGGGCCATAGGAGATGGTCCAACTGGTTGCCAAAATTCTTGGGGTGAGAGCTAAGGAAGGGACTCCTGGGTGATTCATAGGTGTAAATGCAACATGGGAAAGTGGGCTTGATGTTGGTAAAGGAACCTTGAAAGGAAGCCATACATACTCCATTGAAAGGAGTCAAGAAACTTGTTTGAAGATAAGATACTGAAACAAAGTGAAGATAAAAAAATGAAACGTGAAGAGGAAAAGTTGAATATGGTGATTTCTAACATAAATATTTTTTACAGGTCATACACACATTTCCAAGAGACTTGGAAAAATTTCAAACTTGGTAGTATGGTGCAAGTGCACCTAGGCACATGAGTACAATTAAGAGGTTAATATGGAGTGAGAGAATATTTTATCTAAATAAAATCATGGTTGATGTTTTTGTAATGTTTTTGAGTCCAATAAGGTCATTGAACCAAATAGGTAAGGCTAAAAGCCAAATTTGTAAAAGTTGTCCATTCAGGACCTAAGTTGCTCAAAGGGTCAAAATTGTATATAAAGCCATGAAAAGGATAGAAAGCATGTAAAATATCTTAAATAGGTTATTTGGGCAGGTCTAGAGGGTTTTATTAAGTTTGAGGTCATTTCGTTAAAGTGTCTTAAAAGTTGTCAAGAAAGTGCAAAATTGCAAGGTTGTAATATTGCAAAATTTCACCAAATGTTGTAAAAAGGAAGATAAAAGGTCATAAGGGTATTTGGATGGTTTATAAATTCATAAAAAGTATAAATAACAGGTATTGGTAAAAAAAATCATAATAAAGGATGAGAAGGACATTTTTTAGCGAGATGGTATATTGGAGCAAGTCATTTTGATTGGTTTCTTGTGCTAAATCTTTGTTTCCATGCCTTGTACAGATATGTATGGCCTGGGAACCCTATAATATAGTGATGGTTAGATATATGGGTGAATCCTCTTCCTTATTATTATGGTTTGATAAAATTTCATCAACTATTGTGAAAGTTATGGGGTTTTGGTGAAAGTTGTTGATTGTAGTTTTGAGATCTTCAGGAAATAGTCTTGTAGCAGTATTTGGTATGGATGTATATGAAAGAGTTAGGACCTATAATTATATTCATTTGAAAGATATATGAGTTATCTTTAATTTACTTTGGGTTGATTTGATTTCATTTAGTTTTGAGAAAGTTATGTTTCTTTTATTAAAAATAATTTTGAAACCCTTCATGAGTGGTTGAACAACAAAGGTTGGTGTGTTACTCTTGAATCCTCCATTGAAAAAATATATATCTTATATTTTTGGAAACTATATTCATATAGATTTAATATTATTTTGTTTTCATGTCGAATGGATATATAGTTTTTGAGATATTTGATGCCCTAACAGTAGGAAGATAGAAAAATTGTTGTATGTCTCTGTTTTATAACAGTCAAAATGAGTCTCAGTACAAAGATCATAACTTTCAAATGAACCATTGGATCTTGCTAGATCTTTGATATGTTTTTTTATCCTCTTTTTCTACATTCACACTGGAGGGATTGATCAAATATTACCTATAAAAAAAGTTACAGACCTCTGAGTGTTGATCACAAAAATTGCTAAATGAAGGATTGTGGATTGTTAGGATAATTTGATGAAGATGATAGTTATGTTGTTTTGAGATTGAATATACCTCTAATATGATGAAGTTTCTGATGAATTTATTGAAATTGCAAGATTGGATCAGATATATCCTAGATGGTTGATTGGTTTTGTAGGATGCTCTCCATCACCTCCAATGGTTATCCTTGTATTTTGATTTTCTTTCATAGATTCTTGTTGTCTTATTATAGGGGTTGTTAGTAGTTGATGCCTATAGAGATAATAATAAATAAAATTTATGTAGAATACATCAAGAGATATCAAATTTTAAAACTCATAGCATTCATTCCCAAAAACATAAAAATAACAATCTAGAGTGAAATGGAAAGAAAAGAAGAAAATAATAGTCTTATAAATTTTGTTTTTATGACATGGATATGAGTGGTTGTTTCACTTTATAGTTACATCTTTCAATGTTATTAAAATATATTATAAATTAAAACTAAAATTATAAAAATTAGTTTTATTAAAAAAAAATTGATTATAGAATATTGTACTTAAATATAAAGAAATGCATAACATACAAAAGGTCAAAAAATTAAAGGTGCAAAATTAGATGAAAAAAACATACTTTTGGTGTATAAAAATAAATATCCAACTTACAAATCACAAAATCACTAAAACAATAATAAAATTACTACAAAAAAGTGACAAAGGTCCCACTAGGTGTACTAAAGTGACAATAATGACATTTGGAATCACTTAAGAAATTTTTGAATGTAACAATTTGCACTCAAGAAAATTTTAAATTGATTTTTCTCCTATCTATTGAAATCTTGTATTGAAAGATGATTTCTCTCAAAAATTCAAGCATGTATACAAGAAGTCATTAAAGAACTGAGGTAAAGTTGATTGATGCAAGATAATAGTATAGAGATAGTGGTGGCAAGATGATAATGGTGATAATAGGAGTTCTCCAAGGATCACAAGTAGGAAAGTACACATAAGATCATTAGAATTAAAGGCCTCATTAGGTGAAGGATGAGATGAGAAAATCTTTTTTTATTAATTCTAATTAAAATCAAGGGTATAAATTAAGAGGTGGAAGATTGTATGAATAAGAATAGAGAGTAGCTAAGTATTATGTGAGAATATAGGAGATTAAGAGATGAATGAAACTATAGGAATGAGATTAATTCATAGGTAGAAGATATTAACTTTAGGTAATACATCACAAGATGCATTGAATATAGACATGTTTGGAGATCTGAAGACATAAAAGTCAAATGAAGAGACAAATTATATTTTTCAATGCCTACAAATTTAGAGTTGATTCGTGTGAGTGGAAATGATTAGTTGTAATTAGAAA
Source organism: Chamaecyparis obtusa (assembly GCA_027943335.1). NCBI lineage: Eukaryota > Viridiplantae > Streptophyta > Pinopsida > Cupressales > Cupressaceae > Chamaecyparis > Chamaecyparis obtusa. The sequence goes on along the minus strand of BSBK01011975.1, from coordinate 11,564 downwards.
ACAAGGATCGTGAACTAATTAAATAAATAAAATTATTTATTTAATTAATAGTTGAAAAGGAGAGTTGGATTAAGTAATTAAATAAATAAATATTTATTTAATAATAGGATTGAAAAATATAATGAATTAGATAAATAAATGTTTTTTTTTAAATAATAGAGGAAAATAACCGTATGGCTCCCGAGGCTGAGGTGTTGCCCATTTTTGCAGTCATACCTTGTGTAGGCTCCATGGCTTCCCTTCGTATCTTCGTGTTGCATTCATTGGTTTTTGTGGTTTTGTGTGCCTTTTTCCTTGTGTTTTGTCATCATTGTAGTTACCCTTTTTCTTTGTGTACAAGTTTTTTCTTGTTTTCCTTGCACTCCTTTATATGATTAAGGTAAAGATAATATGCCTTCGGAGTTGGGTCCTCTCGGCTCCCAACCCGGTTCACCCATGTGTAAATTCAGAGTGTTGCAGAAGGATGATGGGAAAGATTTAAATATGGATATTGATGAGGGGTGTCTAAGTAATAATGATCATGCATTCCAAGATAAACCTATAGGAAAGGAAAATGTTAATTTAGTAGATCAACTGTCATACAAAATAGTGCTCTTAGAACAGTCTTGGCATGAATGCCCTTTATTAGCTATTTTTAATGGAGTCTTTCATAGTAGGGGAGAAGCCTCATGATGGCCCACATCCAATGGGGATAGAGTAGAAGGGGTTGTAGCCGAGGGAAAGTCAACCGAGGGAGGAGAATATCAAGTTGGTAAGTCTACTCCCCATGATCTTCGAACTCTCACTCTTTCTCCTAATGAGGACATGGTTAAAGCCATTAGGAAAGAATAGTTACATCTTAAAGAGATTTCTATATTCTCTTTTTTCTTAGACAAGGACTCTTTTCCTTCAAGGAAATTCTTTGATGATTGGATTGCTAATATTTGGGGGGGAAAACTAGGAATTCAAGTTAGCTTTTGTAGAATGATTTAGAAAGGATTGTTTGTTGTCTTCATTAAAAAACATGCTATGAAGGAAAGAGTGCTTAAGAAAAAACACTGGAATGTAGGCCGCTCAATATTTAGGGCCTTCCAGTGGTCAACAAAAGGAAAAATAGAACAAGTTGTGGCTCGCTCTATACCACATTAGATTGAAATTAAAAATATTCAACCAGAATTTTGGCCCTTTATCTCACATATTGCTCAACCCCTTAGCTCACTTGTTTAGATTGAAGAGGCCAGATACACCTTACCCCACCTAAATGCGATAAGTTTTCTTTGTCTTGAGCCTGAAATTGATTTTCTAGATATCATTTCGATGGAATTAGAAGATGAAATATTTTCTTGGGAAATCTCATTATTAGGAGACTCAGGGTCTTGCTTTCACTGCAAAAATAATGACCACTCAAAAAAGGAATGCTTAGCCCTTAGAAAATCTCAGAATCCCAAATTTGATAGTAATATTAAGACCAATGGTAAAGAAGATAGTTCGTCGGGTAAAGATAATAAAATTGAGAAATGTGTTAATGAAACTAGGGTTAATGAATTGGAAGATGGCAATAAATCTTACCCGGTACCAATTGTGATTGTGTCTAATGATGACAACTTAGAAAAGCTTGATTGTGGAGGTTTTTTTAGTTTGAACAATCCTCTATTTGAAGATGACTTTGTAGTGAGACTTGTCATAGAAAGTGATGTTCATGATACCCTAGACGACTGCCAACCAGATAATAGTCTTGAAAAGACTAATGTCAAGGGGGATGAAGAATCTTTGCCACTAGCCAAGATGAATTCCCATCAAATTTCTCTAAGTACTATTAATGGAAAGGATGAGACTATTAGAAGGACTTCTTGTGGACCCCTGAATAGAGGTAAGGCCATACTGGGAACCCTTAAAGCAGATTGTGGACTTAAGAATAACAATGATATAGAAGAACCTATGAATGAGGAACCATCTAATGAGGTTACTGCTAGAGCATTAGAAAAAAGGAAGATTGTTGAGAGGCAGTCTCTATCTAATGACAATAGGAATTCTGGGAAGAATAAGCCATAATGTTTTAATAGAATGTACAATAATTCCAAAATATTACCCTAATGATGCACATACATAGTTGGAATGTGAGAGGGCTCAAGATGTATGATAGAAAATAAATGGTTAGAAAATGGTGTAACAATCTCAGAGAAAAAGATATTATATGCCTGTAGGAGATTAAGGTTGTTGGTTTTCAAGAATTTACCATTATGAAATTTATTTTGGATAAGGCTATTAGTTTTTACTCTAATCATTCTAGAGGTAAAGGAGGCACTGCCATTTTGGTAGGGTCTCAATGGGCCGAGAAAATTAATTCTAATGGGTCTTCACCCTATCATAGAACTCTATGGGTTACCTTTAAACACAAGGACACTTTAGTTGGAGTGTGCAACATTTATGCCCCTAATGACTATAGGGACTATGCAACCTTATGGGAATGGTTATCCAATGGCCTACCTAAAGCTCACTAGATTTTTTAGGGGTATTTCAACACAGTGGAGAATAGAGAAGATAAGTGTGGGGGTAATGCTCATTGTTGGAAGGGGAATGAAATATTCTTTTGGTACAACTTTAAGAGGAAGTTTAGGATTGATGATCCTCTAAGCCTTAAAAAGGGCTCTTTCTCAGATATATGGTTCACATGGTACAATAATCAAGTAGGGAAACATAGAGTATATTGTTGGTTGGATATAATATTTGCAGAAGAATCCATATTTTCTTTTGAAAAGAAGGATGGACAGGCTCCTGTACATGTCTCCCCTTTTTCTATGTCAGATCACCATTCAATATATGCTAAAATCTATTTGGATAGTGATGGTGTTACTAGAGACATAAATAAAAAATTAGTTTTAAACTCAATACCTCATTGCTTAATGATGAAGAGACTGATGATGCTATCAAAATGGTTACTAGTCTATGTAAATTATGTAACCAAGGGCTGAGTCATGTTGATGTGTGGAGTCATATTGTGGATTCATGGAGGAAAATATATCAGATTGTTTGGAAACAAAAGGCTATTGCCAGTAATAAGGAAGAACAAGTTCTACAAAGCACTCTCAATAACAATGAAAAAGAATTGCAAAGTAAGGGATCCGACTCTTAGCTGGAGGAGAAGATTAAAGAGGTCAGATGTCAATTAAGGAATATTGAGTAGTATAAGATCAAAGGGCAGAAGAATAGAGATAGGATGAATTGGATGAAGGATGGTGATAAGGGTACTAAATACTTCTTCAGCGTCATTAGAGCTAAGCACAATAGAGAGATAATTGAGAGTATCCAAATTGAAGGGGAGTTATCTATGGATCCAAACAGTATCAAAGAAGCCTTTTATAGTTTCTATAAGGAACTATTTACATCAGAATTTGATGATTATAATAAAAATAAACTAGATGAGTGCCTCAAATTGATCTCAAAAAGGATTCATGATAGTGAGGCTGTGTGGCTTGATTTGCCAATATATCTGGAAGAAATAGATAATGCAGTGAAGTCCCTTCCTAATGACAAAGGCCCCGGGCCCAATGACCTCCCTGCTAAGTTTTACAAACACAATCTAGATTGGATTGGGTTGGAGCTTATGGAATTGTATGAAGAGGCCTTCAGACAAGGATCACTTGGTGCTGACATTAATAGAGGTGTTATAAAACTGCTTCCTAAAGATAGTGACAAGTCCCAAGTTAAAAACTAGAGGCCTATCACACTGCTGAATTTGTCTTATAGGGTGGTAGCTAAGGTTCTGGCTAGGAGAATAGGAGGTCTACTTAATGATTTTATATCCCTGAACCAGAAAGGATTCATTAAAGGGAGATTCATTCTAGAAAATCTAATCACTAGTTGGGAAGCAATGCATTAGGCCAGGAGTGAGGATTAGAGTGCAACTATGGTTTTACTAGATTTTGAGAAAGCATATGACAAGATTGAATGGCCATTTGTTATGGGGATTGTTGGGTAAAACTGAGGTTCAATTGGATGGCTTTTATATGGATATAGTTGAATCGAAATTACCCTAAGAATGTCAATCCAGGAATCGTAGACTTGTAAGATATATCATGGCTATTTGCTCAAGGTATGAAAATAATAAATCAAGAGTTTTATGAATGCACACTACTGCTTTAAACTACCACACATCTATTGCAAATGAAAACACAAAGCAATTAAGAATCAAACCCATCTATTGTAAATGAACTTCAAATACAAACCAATACTTCTATGAATGGAATAAATTCATCTAAAGTTCACACCTTTAAACAATTAAACAATATATTTATAAATGCTATTAACACACTTCTAAATAATTAATCACACTCTTCTAGATAATTAATCTCAATGAATGCTTATTGCGGAAGTTGTTGTCTGATTAAAAGTTGGTTTAATTAAGGATTGTAATCTGCTTAGATTGCGACAGGAAGTTTTATAGCGGCAGGAAGATGTTTTCAATAGACTGGTTCAAAATGCAGGGTGCGGTAGGAAGTATGATAAGTGGTGACAGGGGATATTATAGATGGCGACAGAAAGTTGTGAATACTGCGAATATTATATCTTAATGACTGAAAGGATATGGTAAGAGGAATACAGTAAATGATATTGTGAGTACTAAGGTTGAGTGCAGGTGGTAGGAAGAATATGGCGAACAGTAATAGATTTATGTAATAACAGAATAATATCAAACAATTTCTTTATAAACTGTCACAACCAACTATTTCATCAGACAATTAAATTTATTATCATTCGACAAGCTCTGTATAGATTCAATCAAACATATATATATAGTAACTTCTGAGAAATGCACACAATCAAGGCTTGAAAGGAACACATGAAATTGACAACACTGAAATACTTACAAAGAAAACTATAATAGTCTCACCGAGCTTCCCAAGAGGGGGCCCTCCTCCGGTTCACTGGGTGAGAGATATCCTAAAACTGGCTGCTACAGGAGTTCCACGTTTTCAATACAGATTTCGAAGATGATAGAAAAATAGAGCATATCATATATTATCGGTCCCCTGTCTTTTGATTCACATTTACTTATATAGCCTAAAATGTTTAACCATATTGATAGCTAACTCGAATGGCCGCTGACCTATTTCCCAAACATAGATAATAGTTTGTTTTGGCTGCGGGCCATATATAACAATTTATACAACAGTCTAACTATAATAACATATGGCCAAAGGTGAGCCATTCAAAACTAATTTCCTAATGTAACAAAATAACAATCTTCAAAACAGATCTTCCAGCTGAATAGCCGACTCCATATCCTCGCATGTTTAGTTCCTGTAACAGAATGAACCAACACATATCAATATTTATGCATTAAACATCCATTCTTTCAAGAAATATTTCAAACCTTAAGACTTTATTATATGCACTATATTCCTTAATAATTAATGGCAAAACAGGGGTTTTAACAAGCTTAAGACAAGGCAAAAGTTACAAAGAATGTACAAAAACAAAAACAGTTTGCACACCCATCAGGGATGTTGGAAGCATTTAGTTTTCCCACATACTTTTGTAAGTGGATTACTATTCTTCTTAAATTTTCTTCTATAGTCATTGATGTAAATAGTGAGCTTTTTGACATAATTATACTTCAAAGATCTATTAGGCAGGGATGCCCATTTGCACCTACCCTCTTTGTAATTGTTGTTGATGCTTTATTTTATATCCTTAGAGCACCCTAGCTTGGGCCCCCTATTAAAGGTATTACTCTACCTAATAAGGAGTCACTGCTTAATGCACACTTTGCAGATGATCCTTCTTTGTTTATCATAATGGATGAAGATAAATTTGATAATATAAATAATAGGCTTCAATTTTTTTGTGAAGTTTTTGGGGCCAAAGTGGTTCCTCACAAATCCTTTGTCATTGGGTGGTCTCCTTCTCCCCCCGGATGGATATAAGTAAGAGGTTGGTGGTGAGTAGGACCTAATGACATTGTCAAATACTTGGGCATTCCATTTTCTATTGAGCCATCTCTCAAAGAAATGTGGACTTAGTTGTACTCCAAGATTTTGAAGAAATATATAAAATGACAAACACATCTATTATCTTTGGCTAGGAGAGTCCAAATAGTGCAAAAAGTCCTTTCATCTCATCATATATAATTCTCCTTAGCATGGCTATTCTCAAATTACCAAATTGGTAATTTGGAAAGGATTATGAGGGACTTTTTGTGGTCCAATGGGCTCAGGAATAAGAAGAGACATTGTGTTAAATGGGAGTGGTGTTGCATGCTGAATACAACATAAGGGGGGTTTGGTCATTAAGGACCTAAAATCCAAAGGTATGGCACTATCTTCCAAGTGGATTATTCAAGCTATGTTAGGTGATGAACCATGGAAGGTTTTGGTTAGGAACAATATTTCTAGATCAGGTATTAAAAAAGGTGAATGGTGGAAAAATGTACCCCTATGTGATAAGGTGATGTGAAACATGAATCTCTCAATTTTTGGTTCCAAGGTCTTTCAATCCATCTAGAAAGCACACGTTCAGGTGAGGAACCTTATCCTATTCAGGGGAGCCAGTGGTGGTCCTCTTACATACTCTATGCTAGATAGGTGAATTTGGTGGGGGGTTGAGGCTAATGGAAAACCCCTTTCATTAACCCAGAGCTTCTCTACAAAAAATTGGTCTAAGTATGGCATTTATCTTGTTCAAGATATTATGATTGAGAATTGGCTAGGGTATTGGAATGAAATATCTCCTAAAAATCACATCCCTAACACTCAAAAAAAGACATACTCTATTATATCTAAACCTGTTGGCCACTTCTTTCCTGGAAGAAGTATGAATACCACACAATTTCTGCAATGGATCAAATGGAAGGATGGTAGTGAATTTAGAAAGATCTCTACTAACCAAATATATAATATGCTAAAAGATGAGTATGATATTTTTGAGAGGGTGAACCTTGGCTAGGTGTTGGATGTCTCGGTCTCCAAGTGGAAGGTTTCCTTTAACTTTTTCTAGCACTCCCCTTGTGAACCAAAGAAAGCTTGATTTAGATGGTTGTTTCTTTTAAAGAAACTTGTTGTCGGTAACACCTTACCCCATAATTTAGAAGATCCTGTTAGATGTGATTTTTGTTATGTTCCTGAATCTTTTGAGAACCTATTTTTTTATTGTGCTTATGCTCGAGTTATTTGGTCTATTTTGTTTGGGTCCCCTTTTGATTGGAATAGTAGGTCTGGCCTGTCATGGAGTGAAATATTAGCTAGTTATGTTGAGTCTTTTGATCTGAAAAATGAATACCTTTAGGTCTATTCTTACATGTGAGATTGTTTGGTTTTTGTCGAAAGAGAGGAATAGAGAGATTTTTCAAAAGAGAAGGAGATAACTTACTGAGTTTGGATCTAAATTCACCCATTTTCATATCATGTCACAAGTTGTTGCTGCCTTAGAGATATCCACGGACAAATTTATGATTCTCATGCAGGAAGGACAAATGTTGATTCACAAAGAGGATATTGTATCATGCCAGTATTTTTCCAATCACAAAGATATGCTTTGATTGAGGGAGGTTAAAAACCTGAACTAGTTCATCAAAGATTTATATATTGAAGACATAAGGTTGTCAAGGCCAGGTACACATAGTTAGAGGACAAGTTTCTTTTGCTAATTTTTTTGATATATATCAGATATTTCAAAAACCATGATTCAGATTTGTAAAGGGAAAAATGTGTCTCTTTTTGTATTAACAGTCATGGCTGAATGTAAGTTATATCATGATAAACTTAGTGGTCTTATACTGTGGTAGTTACAATATGGTACCTATATGTAAGGATTTGATATAATCTAGATACTATAAATGAAAGTGATGTAACCTAGTTATTTTGAACTATGTTAATACAAAAAAATAATAGAGAAAAAGGAAAAGGAATTAATTAAAGAATAATGAATATCTATTTAGCTAGTAGAGGAGGTTTGATACAATAAATAAATAAAAAATAATTCATTTAATTATTTGATGATAGTTATAAGTGTCTTCACTATTTATTGAAAAATGTGTCATTGTTACAACAACATAACCCAATCCAATTTTACCATCCCTTTATTTTCCAAAAGTAGCCCACTTTATATCACCATCCTTCAAAATAAGATCCTACAAAATATTAATATACTTCATTTTGAAAAATACAATTGAAAGGGTGACCCCAATACTCATGTGAGGACATTTATTGCTTCATGCAATGAATTTTTCTTTGAACAAAACATTCTTACGAAAAAACTCTCTAGAGGTTTTCAACTCAAGGAGATGTTGGGCTTGCTTTTGAGGTGGTGATTTTTCAAAGGGTTATGGTGAACCCGGGTAAGGTGTGACAAATGACGTGGGGTTAGGTGGACTTGATGAGAAATCTGGGCTTGAGATGAATGGTGAAAATGCAACTTCTACGATGGGAGGGTGACTAGCTCTATTCTCAAAAAAATGCTTTATTATGGGTCGCGTTCCAATTGGAGTGGTTTTCCCTTTGCCAAGAAATTCAATTAAAAATTTAAGAAAATAGTGGATAAATTAATGTAGGATCTTCAAAACAACATTAGGTCAAAAATTACATGAACTAATTTTGTATACTAAACAAAAAGGTGTTAAAAAGAACATGACTCATTTCATTAGTAGATATCAAACCTTTTATTCACAAATTTCTTATTCTCTTCCTCATGCGGATATATACAAATATTTCATTTGTAATTTACAATGCATTTTAGAGATAAGGTTCTATCTATGAGATACCCATCTTTCACACAATTATGGATAAAAACTTCATTTATTTCAAATACAGGCTAGTCAATATGAAGGTTCTTCATATTTGAATCTAGCTAATATCTTAGAAGAGGCTCACAAAAACTATCAACGATTTAGAAAAAAAAAACTTCATCAAGATAAAAAACCATTCTTCCAAAATATTGAAAGTTAAGTCATAGCCATGGCACCACTTTGTTATTCCTTCTAAACCATTATGCTTTAATTGATTAATAGAAACTTGATGAACCTTCCTTGCATCCATTCGATAGATATCAAACCCTTTGTCTCCTCTTAACCTAAAGACCTTTTTCCAATATGATGATATGCCAAGATATAATGTAGGATATTTATTAATCTTTAAAATGAAACTCAATACCTTGTCAACTCTAATGTCATTTTAATGTATTGCATGAATGATAAAAGGAATAAATCTGTAGCAACACCTAACCAAAATGTGCAAATCTTTAGCAAATATTAGAATTAATTAATTTTTTAATTAGTTGATGATGAATAATAAAATAGTTCTCTATTTCAATTAGTTAAATCTATTAATAGGCATAGAGAATTAAATTGTTTGAATTCTTTTGTAAACAATTTTGTCTTTTGATATTCTAACTTTAGTCATGTAAAACTTATTATTAAGATGATGAAGACATTATTTTATTTTATAATTTTCTAAATCGATATTGTGAAAATTATTCTAATATTATAATAATAAACAAAGTTATGTCAGACTATGCAAAAGTGATGAAATTAATAATATGTAACATGTACAAACTTTGATAAAATTAGTAAAACTAGTCTCTAATATGTTTCAATCCACATTCACAAAGGAAAAACATAAAAATAAAATGGTAGAAGTATCACTTTCCCCTAACATTTAAATTGAAGATGGAGAAATATTTTCTTGAGGTTAGTTAGGATTTCAAATCCCTCAAAAAATCAAGATATTTTTATAATAATAGTATTAAGTAAAACTCTTTAAAAAAAAATTCATGTGCACACACACACACACACACATATATCTTTGTGTGTGTCTATATGTGTTTATGTGTGTCTATATATGTTTATATAAATATACATAAACATATATATATATATATATATATATATATATATATATATATATATATATATATATATATATATATATATATATATATATATATATGGGTATGTGCAAGATCATGAGGGGCCAAAAAGTGGCGATGTCAGTTCAAAACTTTGACAATGTAGCTAATGAATTTTTTTCACTGAATTTGATAAAACGAAAAGGGTATCTTAAGGAGATTATCAGCTTTCTATCGATATAATTGCTATCAAATTTTGAATTCAGTAAGTAATTATTAGTTATTTTCTAATTGAGCTACCTCTAAAGTGCTGATTTATATACTGATTGAAAAATGACTATAACTTTCAGACGGTATAACATTTTTGAAATCTGAAAAATGCGTCACATTCTATGCTTCACCTACTATAAGGAAAAATAAATAAATTTTGAATTTTGTAAAGTTTTGAATGAGTTAAGGTGGTCAGACATGGGATTTTTTTAATTCTGAAAATGTTGTAGCAAAAAATTCATAATTAATTATTTTTTTAGAATAAATTACAAAAAAATATGTATCACATCCGGCCATGAGTCTAATACTTATATATAAAATCTTATAATAAAATATTATCATTTGATTATGATTAAGGTAGTCAGACATACACCTACTTCTTATTTTTTCCTGAAATTTTTGTACTGCTACATTGAAATCTATACTTCTCACCAATCATACTAACTTTTTCTCAAAAAAGGCCTATTAGTTTAGAAACTACATTCAATTTTCTATAGATTCTATTCTTACAACTTTTTGATATTAGGTTCATAGCTAGTTGAAATTTTTCACGTCAAGTTGACTAACCCTGATTTGCTGATTTTTCATTGCCACTTAAGGGCATAGTTTGGCCCCCTCATGATCTTGCACATACCCATATATATATATATATATATATATATATATATATATATATATATATATATATTGGTAAAAGGCCAAAGCCAAAGCCAAGATTTTATCAAATAGATTTCAATGATACAAAAGACCTTGCTCAGTGCAAGCACTAGTAGGAAAGTGCGAGCCTGAGAAAACCTCCAGCCTTGCCTGGGACCATAGTCTGGTTTTTGTTACATGATATTCAAAGAGGGCATGCCCTCGGAGTACAAATTTTATTGATATACATAAAAACCAAATCTCTTATATGCTACTCCATATCCTTAATGGAAGAAATAGCATTTTATATAGATGGTAGAAAGCCTTCTTTGACTCAGACATTTCCTTCTTTAACATGGCTTAACTTGTGAAGCCATACATAAATGTGTTTGTAGAGAGAAGAGTAACTAGATTGAATGCATTTAGCTCAAGCGATATTATGCATTTGCAGATGTACCCTTCTTGACTAGTGTTCCTCCTTAACCTGTAAAAATTGAAAATCTAGCTAAGATCCCTTTTAGTATCTCCAGATTCAATATTTATAGCTTATCACTGGTTCTAAAAATATGTGAAATTAAAGTAAATATCTTACTGTTACCCTTTCTTAAGATGGCTCAATGTGAGTAGATTTTCTATGTCTACTCCAAACCTACAGAAGTATGCTATAAACCTTGCCTAGTAGTGGGTTAGTTCCTGGGCTAATCATATCTAACTACTTTACATGGTAGATAAGCATGATACCGAAATCCTATCTTAGAAAACAAATTCTACCTATAGGTCATTTTTATATGTCATATCTAAGGAAAATTAAAAAACTTTCTTATTCAACCCCAGTATAC
>BSBK01011974.1:35000-51593 GCA_027943335.1 Chamaecyparis obtusa | reverse complement strand
TTTAAATTTTTTGTGACCTTTCGGCGTTGGCGAGCATTTCTACGGGGGAGCAAGACTCGGACTAATAACTTATATAGGGGAGGTGTTGTTGGTGAATGTAAGAATCATTGAGATGAGATCCGAGCTGGAACGGATTCTAGTACGCGTTGTGATTCGAGCTGAGCTAAAGGATGTTCAGTTCTCAAGTGAATACAAAGAGGTGAGTCATTCTATGGAGTAGAACATGGGAATGCATGATGGAATGATCTCAGATCGTCGATCCGAGCTATCTCGTCGATCCGAGCCAGCTCGCTGATCCGAGCCATGGGTATGTAGGTAGTTTTCATGAGATCGGCTCGCCCGGCCCACAAGTCAAACATCGATTCTCTTATTAAGGGTGAGCCCTTGTCTAGCGTTTGGGTCGCTCGGTACAAGCTGTTCGATTTGTAATGTGTGCAAAGCTTTTGGGTTGATATTTGGAAGATTTAAATTTTTTGTGAGCTATTCTCCTCGTTTCACTTGATATTTTTGAAGATTTGAATTATTTGTGAGCTATTCTCCCCGTTTCCCTTGATTTTTTTGGAAGAATTGGAATTTTTGAGAGTTGTTCTCTTCGCCTCAAATTTCTACGGAAGAGCAAGACTTGGACTAATAACTTATATAGGGGAGGTGTTGTTGGTGAATGAAAGGATCTTTGAGATGAGACCCGAGCTGGAACGGATTCTAGTGCGCGTTGTGATTCAAGCTGAGCTAAAGGATGTTCAGTTCTCAAGTGAATACAAAGAGGTGAGTCGTTTTATGGAGTAGAACACGGGAATGCATGATGGAATGAGCTCAGATCGACGATCCGAGTCAGCTCGCTGATCTGAGCCACGGGTATGTAGGCAGTTTTCATGAGATCGGCTCGCCCGGCCCACAAGTCAAACACTGATTCTCTTATTAAGGGTGAGCCCTTGTCTAGCGTTTGGGTCGCTCGGTACAAGCTGTTTGATTTGTAATGTGTGCGAAGCTTTTGGGTTTGATATTTGGAAGATTTGAATTTTTTGTGAGCTATTCTCCTCGTTTCACTTGATTTTTTTGAAGATTTGAATTATTTGTGAGCTATTCTCCCCATTTCCCTTGATTTTTTGGAAGATTTGGATTTGTTGCGAGTTGTTCTCTTCGCCTCAAATTTCTACGGAAGAGCAAGACTTGGACTAATAACTTATATAGGGGAGGTGTTGTTGGTGAATGCAAGGATCTTTGAGATGAGACCCGAGCTGGAACGGATTCTAGTGCACGTTGTGATTCGAGCTGAACTAAAGGATGTTTAGTTCTCAAGTGAATACAAAGAGGTGAGTCATTTATGGAGTAGAAGACGGGAATGCATGATGGAATGAGCTCAGATCGCCGATCCGAGCTAGCTTGTCGATCCGAGCCACGGGTATGTAGTCAGTTTTCATGAGATCGGATCGTCCGGGCCACAAGCTAGCTATTTTTTGTGAGCTATTCTCTTTGTTTCCTTTGATTTTTTTGGAAGACTTGCATTTTTTGTGAGCTATTCTCTTCGTTTCAATTGAATTTTTGGAAGTTATGCATTTTTTGTGATGTAGTCTCTTCGTTTCACTTGCATTTTTGGGAGATTTGATTTTTTTTGTGAGCTATTCTCTTCTTTTCCCTTGAATTTTTTTTTGCAAGACTTGCATTTTTTGTGAGCTATTCTCTTCGTTTCAATTGAATTTTTAGAAGTTTTGAATTTTTTGTGATCTATTCTTCTTTGTTTCACTTGTATTTTTGAGAGATTTGAAATTTTTGTGAGATATTCTCTTCGGCTCAAATTTCTACGGAAGTGCAATACTTGGACTAATAACTTATATAGGGGAGGTGTTGTCCGCGGAAGCTCCCCCATGCCCCTCTAATAGAATCAGTGCTAGTGATCCCGTTTTGAAATCCGACGGACGGATGGATGAGCAGGTCGGATTTCAAAACGGGATCAGCAGCACTGATTCCATTAGAGGGGCATGAAGCCACCTGATTGCTATGCGGGGGCTGCTCAAAGTCCCGTCTTTCGAGTCGCTCGACGGCGCAAGTCGGAAAGGGTTCGACAGCGGTTGTCGTTCCAATGCGTCGTCGCAGTGACATGGAAGGCGATCTTCGGGTTAGCCCTTGTCTAGCTTTTGGGTCGCTTGGTACAAGCGATCTGCTATGTACTTTCCGCGAACCCCTATCCGGGTACTCGTTAGCTATGCATTGGCTCTTGCATGTGTGGAACGGAGAGATGCGGCCTTCACAGGGAGTCGGCCTGAAATAGTTCTGTGCGTGCGAATGGAGCCGCGTATAGCTTTTGGGTCGTTTGGATAGGGTGCCCCTCCAAGCGAATCAGTGCTGGTGCTCGGACGGATTTGCGGCTCAGATTTAAAATGTGAGGAGCATGCCTGATTTTATTTGAGGGGCATGAAGCCACCTGATTGCTATGCGGGGGCTCCCCTGGGTCGTCTCTTTTGGGTCACTCGATGGCGCAAGTCGGAGAAGGGTTCGACAACGGTAGTCGTTCCAGCGCGTCGTCATTAGTGATACTGAAGTCGATCTGTGTGCAGCCCCCGTCTAGCACTTGGGTCTGCATGCCGCAAGAAGATTTGAATTTTTTGTGAGTTAAAGTCTTTTTCTTTTTTTCGTTTCACTGGAGTTTTTGCGAGATTTGAAGTTTTTGTGAGCTATTCTCTTCGTTTCACTTAAATTTTTTGTGAGCTATTCTCTTCGTTTCACTTGAATTTTTGGAAGTTTTGAGTTTTTTGTGAGCTATCCTCTTCGTTTCACTTGAATTTTTGCAGGATTTGAATTTTTTGTGAGCTATTCTTCTTTGTTTCACTTGGTTTTTTGGAAGATTTGAATTTTTTGTGAGCTATTTTCTTTGTTTCCCTTGTTTTTTTTTGGAAGACTTGCATTTTTTGTGAGCTATTCTCTTCTTTTCCCTTGATTTTTTTTTTGCAAGACTTGGATTTTTTGTGAGCTATTCTCTTCATTTCAATTGAATTTTTGGAAGTTTTGAATTTTTTGTGATCTATTCTCTTTGTTTCACTTGTATTTTTGAGAGATTTGAAATTTTTGTGAGATATTCTCTTCGGCTCAAATTTCTACGAAAGTGCAATACTTGGACTAATAACTTATATAGGGGAGGTGTTGTCCGCGGAAGCTCCCCCATGCCCCTCTAATAGAATCAGTGCTGGTGATCCCGTTTTGAAATCCGACAGACGGACGGATGATTAGGTCAGATTTCAAAATGGGATCAGCAGCACTGATTCCATTACAGGGGCATGAAGCCACCTGATTGCTATGCGTGGGCTGCTCAAAGTCCCGTCTTTCGGGTCGCTCGATTGCGCAAGTCGGAAAGGGTTCGACAGCGGTTGTCGTTCCAATGCGTCGTCGTTGTGACATGTAAGGCGATCTTAGGGTCAGCCCCCGTCTAGCTTTTGGGTTGCTTTGGTACAAGCGATCTGCTATGTACTTTCCGCGAAACCCTATCCGGGTACTCGTTAGCTATGCGTTGTCTCTTGCATGTGTGCAACGAAGAGATGCGGCCTTCACAGGGAGTCGGCCTGAAACAGTTCTGTGCGTGCGAATGGAGCCGCGTATAGCTTTTGGGTCGTTTGGATAGGGTGCCCCTCCAAGTGAATCAGTGCTGGTGCTCGGATGGATTTGCGGCTCGGATTTAAAATGTGAGTAGCATGCCTGATTTTATTGGAGGGGCATGAAGCCACCTGATTGCTATGCGGGGGCTCCCCTGGGTCGTCTCTTCTGGGTCACTCGATGGCGCAAGTCGGAGAAGGGTTCAACAACGGTAGTTGTTCCAGCGCGTCGTCATTAGTGATACTGAAGTCGATCTGTGGGCGAGCCCCGGTCTAGCATTTGGGTCTGCATGCGGCAAGAAGATTTGAATTTTTTGTGAGTTAAGTCTTTTTCGTTTCACTGGAGTTTTTGCGAGATTTGAAGTTTTTTGTGAGCTATTCTCTTCGTTTCACTTGAATTTTTGGAAGTTTTGAATTTTTTGTGAGCTATTCTCTTCGTTTCACTTGAATTTTTTGAAGTTTTGAATTTTTTGTGAGCTATTCTCTTCCTTTCACTTGAATTTTTGCAGGATTTGAATTTTTTGTGAGCTATTCTTCTTTGTTTCACTTGGTTTTTTCGAAGATTTGAATTTTTTGTGAGCTATTCTCTTTGTTTCCCTTGATTTTTTTTTGGAAGACTTGCATTTTTTGTGAGCTATTCTCTTCGTTTCAATTGAATTTTTGGAAGTTATGCATTTTTTGGTGATGTAGTCTCTTCGTTTCACTTGCATTTTTGGGAAATTTGATTTTTTTGTGAGCTATTCTCTTCTTTTTCCTTGATTTTTTTTGCAAGACTTGGATTTTTTGTGAGCTATTCTCTTCATTTCAATTGAATTTTTGGAAGTTTTGAATTTTTTGTGATCTATTGTTCTTTGTTTCACTTGTATTTTTGAGAGATTTGAAATTTTTGTGAGATATTCTCTTCGGCTCAAATTTCTACGGAAGTGCAATACTTGGACTAATAACTTATGTAAGGGGTTGCTGATCCTGAGGGGAGAAGCTTGCGTCTGGATACGGTATCCAGGCATCCGGGACTGGAATTGCGGATTTTGGGAGGTGGTCAACAGTTGGCGGCTTTCTACCGTGGAGTCAGATTCTCACTAATAACTTATATAGCCGAATAAGAGTAGGCTAACCGTTCAAGAGAACGTTTCAACATAGTGTATGCTTTTATTCCCCGGCGAAGTGTCATGGTGGAGAAATCCAAGGAGACACAAAACAGCATTCAGTGAGCAAGAGTTCAGAGCAGTGCAAGTGCAGTGGGAAGGGAAGCGACAGTAGTGAAGTTGAGTAAGTTATTAGAGGCGACTTGGGTCCCCCGATCAGGGCGGGGCTTGGGTCTTGTACCGAGTAAGTCAGTCAAGCTCATATCGAGCGAGGGTGCGTCGGCGGGTTCCAACGACACAGGGTGTTGGGGGTTTTGGAGTCCTCGTGCGGAGCAACAGCCAAGTAGGTGAGGTGCATAGGGTGTGTGCCAGTGTTCCAAGAGTGGATGCAGACCTAGGGGTGGGAACTTGTAATTAGAGTGCTTGGATAGCATTCGGGTAGTGAACAACGACATAGTTGCAATTGATGTAGACCGGGCCAGGGGCCTTTTGTTGAATCAATAAAGCTGCCTTATTTGCCCCAGTTCTGTGTTCAATCTGATTGATAGTTATATTCCGCTGTGCAGAAGTTTATGTGTACTGACAATGTAATTGCAGGTGTCGAAGTTTGGGTAGTTTAGGTGACAGGCGTAGTCCGGGCTCATCTGGAGTGCCGGTGCCGCACGGGTCAAATCTAGCCCCGTGACAGTTGGTATCAGAGCGCAGTGCTTTTGATACGCCAAGCTTGTACACAGTAGGTAGCGAAGTAGGTAGTAATGGCAGATACAGAGACATCGGAGGAGGAGTCTAGGGGCCCAACAATGGCCAATGTCAATACAAGACCTAGAGTTACACTGAGGCTCGATGACAGAGTCAACGACTTGGAAAGTCGAATGGAGTCCATAGAGGACATAGATGCAGCTCGTCGGATAGCCAGGTTGGAACTGGAGATTAGGGATTTGATATCCGAGACTGCAAGAATACATACAGAGGGTCAAATGCATGTTCAAGAACACAATTCGCTCTCAGAGGATCATGCCTCACTGGCAGAAGATCATAGAACACTGAAGGGAGAGCATCAGGCGTTGTCAGGAGAATATCAGTCGCTGATAATGGAACATCAGACGGTGACAGGAGACTGTCAAATGTTGTCGGGGGAAGTGCAGAGGTTAACCAAGGAGGTTGACTTCCTGAAGGCCGTATTCACTCAAGGCGGTGGAACCAAGTCAAGTCACAAAAGGAAACCCCCAGATCCATATGATGGATCTAGAGACGACAAGATATTAGACAACTTTGTGTATGACATGAACAGGTATTTGAAGTCTCTCAAAGGATATTCTGATGAGGAGCTACTAGATGAGGCAGTCTGTTGTTTAACAGGCGAGGCTAAATTATGGTGGAGAACAAGGTTAGAAGAGCAGAGGGCTGGTAACCCAGTTGTTGTCGTGGACACCTGGGATGACTTGTGTCAACAACTCAAACTCCAATTTGCGCCAGAGAATGCGTATTACGATTTGAGACACAGAGTCAGATTCATGAGACAGACTGGATCTATAAGAGACTACATCAAAGAATTCAGGTCGGCAATGATAGGTATGACTTATTGGCCGGATGCAGACAGGATGTGTTTCTTTTTCACAGGCCTTAAACCTTGGGCGGAGGCAGAAGTAAGGAAGATGAATCCTAAAACTGTTGACGAGGCCATCACCATTGCAGATGCCATGGGTGACATCAAGCCGAGAACCAAAGAGAACCCTGGTGGGTCGGCTCCTCAGAAGGAAGAGAAGAAAGACAAGAAGCCCTTCCAGAAGAAAAAGGATGACAACAAATCCAAAGGTGGGAGTAAGTCCACTGGAAGTGCTTCGAACACGAAATCGACGGCGTCATCTAAGTCGTCAAACAAGAAGGATTCAGGCAAGAACAATTCAAAGGGTGCTGAGTCTAGTACTCAAAAGAAACGTGGGTGTTTCATCTGTGGAGACCAGAATCATTGGTCCAAGGAATGTCCAGAGCGGCAAAGGCTTAGCTCCACAGAAACTGCAGAGAAAGATGGGTCAGCCTCAGCAATGGGGGTGATTCAAGGATTGGGTGCAGTAGAGAACTCACAACACCAACCGAAGGCTACGGCGGCCAAGCCTGAGATTCTGAACAAGTTGTGTTATGTGGAGGTTGAAATGAACAACAAGATCACTATTGGAATGGTGGATTCAGGGGCCACACACAACTACATTGCAGCTAAGAGCGCTGCACATCTGGGACTGAAGGTGCAACCAGGCACAAGTTCCTTCAAAGCGGTCAACTCTCCCGCTAAGAAAGTAGCCGGTATAGTCAGAGACAAGCTGGTGAAAGTAGGCATGTGGCAGGGCCGCATGGATCTGATGGTCATTGAAATGGATGATTTTGAATTGATTTTGGGCCAGGAGTTTTTGAGAAAAGGCAAAGTGGCAGTGACACCGTATCTGGAGTCTTTGGTGTTTTTGGATCCACAGCAGTCGTGCATGGTGAAGACAACAGAAAGACGTCAGTCTGGGAAGGTCCCAGGGATCTCCGCGCTGAGCATGAAGAAGGCGTCCAAGAAGGGATCGAAAGAACCAATGTTCTTGGCAGCACTACTTGGGGGTTGGGATGAATTAGAAGGAGTTAAGGAGACACCGATCCCAGCAGAAGTAGAAGAGGTCATTATAGAATACAAGGACTTGATGCCAGAGAAGTTGCCCGCTCAACTCCCCCAAAGAAGGGCCATAGATCACAAAATTGAGTTAGTACCGGGGGCAAGGCCTCCTGCCCAGGCACCATATCGGTTGTCTGGCCCAGAGATGGTTGAACTTAAGAGGCAATTAGAGGAATTGCTCGAGGCGGGATATGTCAGACCATCCCGTTCGCCGTATGGAGCGCCCGTGTTGTTCCAAAAGAAGAAGGACGGAACATTGAGGTTATGCATCGACTTCAGGGCTCTAAATAAGTTAACCATCAAGAACAAGTATCCCCTACCGCTCATAGCAGATTGTTTTGATCGATTGTCAGGAGCAAGGGTATTCAGCAAGCTTGATTTGAAGCAGGGCTACTATCAGGTGAGGATTGCTGCAGGGGATGAAGAAAAGGTTGCATGTGTGACAAGGTATGGGTCATACGAATTCATGGTGATGCCCTTCGGGCTATGCAACGCACCAGCGACATTTTGCACACTCATGAATGATGTGTTTCGCCCTTTATTGGATAAGTCTGTGGTGGTGTATTTGGACGACATCTTGGTCTACAGCAAAAATATGGAGGAACACAAGCAACATCTAGCAGAAGTGTTCGAGCTGCTCAAGGAACATAAGTTATTTGTGAAGAAAGAAAAATGTTCCTTTGCTCAGGAAGAGGTGCACTTCTTGGGTCATATTGTGGGTAAAGGTCTGATTCGGCCGGAGCCAGAGAAACTGCAAGCAATCAGGGATTGGGAGCCATTGCAGGATGTGCACGAAGTAAGACAGTTTCTTGGCTTGGCAAATTACTACAGGAAGTTTGTTGAGGGGTATTCCAAGCTTGCTGCCCCCTTGACGGACCTCTTGAAAAAGGACAGAAAATGGAAGTGGTCAGATAAGTGTCATGCGGCATTTGAGGGACTCAAGGAGAAACTCACGTCATCACCAGTGTTGGCATTACCTGATTTCACCCGGCCATTTGAAGTTCAGAGTGATGCTTCGGATTATGCAGTTGGAGGGGTGTTAATGCAAGATGGACATCCGGTTGCATATGAGTCGAGAAAGTTGCAGGACAGGGAAAAGAACTACCCTGCCCATGAGAAAGAAATGACTGGTATCATACATTGTCTCAGGACTTGGAGACACTATCTCTTGGGGACGCAGTTCATCGTGAAGACAGACAATGTCTCCTCAACATACTTCAAGACTCAAGCCAAGTTGACACCGAAGCAAGCCAGGTGGCAGGAATTCCTGGCAGAATTCGACTTTGAGATCCTCTACAACCCAGGAAAAACAAATGTGGTGGCGGATGCTCTAAGTAGAAAGGGACAGTTAGCTGCAGTGGAAGAGGAGGGCGAGGTTCGGCCGGGGGCCAGCCGCGTTACATTATCCAACGAAGTTTTGGAGTCCATCAAGGAAGGCTACCTGATGGATCCTCAGGCAGCGGAGCTGTATAAGCAGGCACAGGAGGGTAGGACTCGGAAGTTCAGTATCAACGATGGGTTATTGGTCTTTACCCAGGATCGAGTCTACCTTCCAAAATGGAAGAATGTGAGAAAGGAGGTTCTACACGAATGTCATGACACTGTGTGGGCAGGTCACCCAGGACAGAAAAGAACCCTCGCATTGCTTGAACGGGGCTTCTACTGGCAGAATATGAGGAGAGATGTCGATGAGTATGTCAGGAGTTGTCTCATTTGTCAACAGGACAAGGCGGTAACAAGGCCTCCAGGAGGGTTGTTGCAGCCACTACCCGTGCCAGTAAGACCATGGGCAAGTGTAAGTATGGATTTTATCACAGGTTTGCCTGATGTGGACGGGTATACAAGTATCATGGTTGTAGTGGACAGGTTCTCCAAATATGCCACTTTTGTATCGTGCAAGGCACCGTGCAAGGCGGAGGATGCTGCTGATTACTTTTTCCGGAGTGTGGTGAAATACTGGGGTGTGCCATTGAGTATCATTAGTGATCGGGATGCCCGTTTTACCAGTAACTTTTGGAAAGAGTTGTTTAAACTGATTGGAACAAGGTTACTCATGTCAACAAGTCACCATCCGGAGACCGACGGGCAGACTGAAAGAATCAATGGGATTCTGGAAGATTATTTGAGGCACTTTGTTTGGTCGGACCAATCCAATTGGCCAAGGCTGTTGGATTCTGCTCAGTTTAGCTACAACATGCAGAAAAGTGCATCGAGTCAGTTCTCACCATTTGAGTTGGCAACAGGCCAGCAACCACTGACTCCCCATACTATTATGAGTGGATATTTGGGTGAATGTCCAGATGCAAGGAAAAGGTTGCAGGAGTGGCACGATCAGGTAGATCTCGCAAGACATAACTTGGTCAAGGCTGCTGAACGGATGAAGCACTATGCCGACTCAGGGAGGAGTAGTGTTGATTTCAAAGTTGGTGACAGGGTCTTTTTGAAGATGGACCCGGTTCAGTTCAAACCGCCGAAAGGCATGAGTGCAGCATTGGGTCGTCGGTTCGACGGTCCATTCTCAGTAATTGAAAAAGTTGGGAAGGTTGCATACAAGCTGAAGTTGCCAGCCCACATGAGAGTTCACAACGTGTTCCATGTCAGTCAGCTCCGTCCATATCATGCAGATGAACAGGATAGCAGCAGGAATGTCCCCACTCGTGGACCTGCCTTTGTCAAAGACAGACCAGGTTTGGAGGTTGAGGAAGTGATAGCTGTGAGAGAGCGGGGATTTGGGAACAGGAAGTGGAAGGAATTTTTGGTTCACTGGCAGGGCCAGACCCGGGACGAAGCGTCTTGGGAGCGAGCTGAAAACTTGTGGAAGTATGAAGACAAGGTGTTGGAGTTCCTTGGAAGGGACTTTAACTTTGCCTCTTTAAACATTCAGTAAGGCACTGGGTGCCTCCGCAGCATTGTATGGTCAGTGTTGCCGGCGTCGAGGACGTCGCCTGTTTTAGGGTGGGGGAGGATGTAAGGGGTTGCTGATCCTGAGGGGAGAAGCTTGCGTCTGGATACGGTATCCAGGCATCCGGGACTGGAATTGCGGATTTTGGGAGGTGGTCAACAGTTGGCGGCTTTCTACCGTGGAGTCAGATTCTCACTAATAACTTATATAGCCGAATAAGAGTAGGCTAACCGTTCAAGAGAACGTTTCAACATAGTGTATGCTTTTATTCCCCGGCGAAGTGTCATGGTGGAGAAATCCAAGGAGACACAAAACAGCATTCAGTGAGCAAGAGTTCAGAGCAGTGCAAGTGCAGTGGGAAGGGAAGCGACAGTAGTGAAGTTGAGTAAGTTATTAGAGGCGACTTGGGTCCCCCGATCAGGGCGGGGCTTGGGTCTTGTACCGAGTAAGTCAGTCAAGCTCATATCGAGCGAGGGTGCGTCGGCGGGTTCCAACGACACAGGGTGTTGGGGGTTTTGGAGTCCTCGTGCGGAGCAACAGCCAAGTAGGTGAGGTGCATAGGGTGTGTGCCAGTGTTCCAAGAGTGGATGCAGACCTAGGGGTGGGAACTTGTAATTAGAGTGCTTGGATAGCATTCGGGTAGTGAACAACGACATAGTTGCAATTGATGTAGACCGGGCCAGGGGCCTTTTGTTGAATCAATAAAGCTGCCTTATTTGCCCCAGTTCTGTGTTCAATCTGATTGATAGTTATATTCCGCTGTGCAGAAGTTTATGTGTACTGACAATGTAATTGCAGGTGTCGAAGTTTGGGTAGTTTAGGTGACAGGCGTAGTCCGGGCTCATCTGGAGTGCCGGTGCCGCACGGGTCAAATCTAGCCCCGTGACAACTTATATAGGGGAGGTGTTGTCCGCGGAAGCTCCCCCATGCCCCTCTAATAGAATCAGTGCTGGTGATCCCGTTTTGAAATCCGACAGACGGACGGATGATTAGGTCGGATTTCAAAACGGGATCAGCAGCACTGATTCCATTAGAGGGGCATGAAGCCACCTGATTGCTATGCGGGGGCTGCTCAAAGTCCCGTCTTTCGGGTCGCTCGATGACGCAAAGTCGGGAAGGGTTCGACAGCGGTTGTCGTTCCAATGCGTCGTCGCTGTGACATGGAAGGCGATCTTCGGGTCAGCCCCCGTCTAGCTTTTGGGTTGCTTTGGTACAAGCGATCTGCTTGTACTTTCCGCGAAACCCTATCCGGGTATTCGTTAGCTATGCGTTGTTTCTTGCATGGGTGGAACGGAGAGATGCGGCCTTCACAGGGAGTCGGCTTGAAACAGTTCTGTGCGTGCGAAAGGAGCCGCGTATAGCTTTTGGGTCGTTTGGATAGGGTGCCCCTCCAAGTGAATCAGTGCTGGTGCTCGGACGGATTTGCGGCTCGGATTTAAAATGTGAGTAGCATGCCTGATTTTATTGGAGGGGCATGAAGCCACCCGATTGCTATGCGGGGGCTCCCCTGGGTCGCCTCTTTTGGGTCACTCGATGGCGCAAGTCGGAGAAGGGTTCGACAACGGTAGTCGTTCCAGCGCGTCATCATAGTGATACTGAAGTCGATTTGTGGGCGAGCCCCCGTCTAGCTCTTGGGTCTGCATGCCGCAAGGAGATTTGAATTTTTCGTGAGTTTAAGTCTTCGTTTTTCCTTGATTTTTTTTTGGAAGACTTGAATTTTTGGAAGTTCTGAATTTTTTTGTGAGCTATTATCTTTCGTTTCACTTGAATTTTTGCAAGATTTGAAATTTTTGTGAGCTATTCTCTTTGTTTCACTTGGTTTTTTTTGGAAGATTTGAATTTTTGTGAGCTATTCTCTTTGTTTCCCTTTGTTTTTTTTTTTTTTGTTTTTTTTTGGGAAGACTTGCGTTTTTTGTGAGCTATTCTCTTCGTTTCAATTGAATTTTTGGAAGTTATGCATTTTTTGTGATGTAGTCTCTTCGTTTCACTTGGTTTTTTGGAAGATTTGAATTTTTTGTGAGCTATTCTCTTTATTTCCCTTTGATTTTTTTGGAAGACTTGCATTTTTTGTGAGCTATTCTCTTCGTTTCAATTGAATTTTTGGAAGTTATGCATGATGCATTTTTTGGGAGATTTGATTTTTTTTGTGAGCTATTCTCTTCTTTTCCTTTGAATTTTTTTTGCAAGACTTGCATTTTTTGTGAGCTATTCTCTTCGTTTCAATTGAATTTTTGGAAGTTTTGAATTTTTTGTGATCTATTCTTCTTTGTTTCACTTATATTTTTGAGAGATTTGAAATTTTTGTGAGATATTCTCTTCGGCTCAAATTTCTACGGAAGTGCAATACTTGGACTAATAACTTATATAGGGGAGGTGTTGTTCGCGGAAGCTCCCCCATGCCCCTCTAATGGAATCAGTGCTGGTGATCCCGTTTTGAAATCCGACAGACGGATGGATGATTAGGTCGGATTTCAAAACGGGATCAGCAGCACTGATTCCATTATAGGGGCATGAAGCCACCTGATTGCTATGCGTGGGCTGCTCAAAGTCTCATCTTTCAGGTCGCTCGACGGCGCAAGTCGGAAATGGTTCGGCAGCGGTTGTCGTTCCAATGCGTCGTCGCAGCGACATGGAAGGCGATCTTCGGGTCAGCCCCTGTCTAGCTCTTGGGTTGCTTTGGTACAAGCGATCTGCTATGTACTTTCCGCGAACACCTATCCCGGTACTCGTTAGCTATGTGTTGGCTCTAGCACGCATGGAACGCAGAGATGCGGCCTTCACAGGGAGTTGGCCTGAAACAGTTCCGTGCCTTGCGAATGGAGCCGCGTATAGCTTTTCGGTCGTTTGGATAGGTGCCCCTCCAAGTGAATGAGTGTTGGTGCTCGGACGGATTTGCCGCTCGGATTTAAAAATGTGAGCAGCAGCACAGATTCTATTGGAGGGGCATGAAGCCACCCAATTTTTATGCGTGGGCTCCCTTGGGTCGTGTCTTTTGGGTCACTCGATGGCGGAAGTCAGAGAAGGGTTCGACAGCGGTAGTCGTTCCAGCGCGTCGTCATAGTGATACTGAAGTCGATCTGTGGGCGAGCCCCCGTCTAGCTCTTGGGTCTGCATGTCGCAAGAAGATTTGAATTTTTTGAGTTAAGTCTCTTCGTTTCACTTGAATTTTTGCGAGATTTGAATTTTGTTTGTTGCGAGGTAGTAAAATTCTCTTCGTTTTGACTTGAAGTTTTGGATTTTTTGTGAGCTATTCTCTTCGTTTTTCCTTGGTTTTTGTTTTGGAAGACTTGAATTTTTTGT
The DNA here is from genome assembly GCA_027943335.1 of Chamaecyparis obtusa. Lineage (NCBI taxonomy): Eukaryota > Viridiplantae > Streptophyta > Pinopsida > Cupressales > Cupressaceae > Chamaecyparis > Chamaecyparis obtusa. The sequence goes on along the minus strand of BSBK01011974.1, from coordinate 38,072 downwards.
GGGCTATTATTTTATTCTTTTCACTTGAATTTTTGGAAGTTTTGAATGTTTTTGTGAGCTATTCTCTTCGTTTTCACTTGAATGTTTGCAAGATTTGAATTTTTTGTGAGCTATTCTGTTTGTTTCACTTGGTTTTTTTGGAAGATTTGAATTTTTTGTGAGCTATTCTGTTTTGTTTCCCTTGATTTTTTTGTAAGACTTGCATTTTTTGTGAGCTATTCTCTTCGTTTCAATTGAATATTTGGAAGTTGTGCATTTTTTGTGATTGTAGTCTCTTCGTTTCACTTGCATTTTTGGGAGATTTGATTTTATTTGTGAGCTATTCTCTTTTTTTCCCTTGATTTTTTTGTGAGCTATTCTCTTCGTTTCAATTGAATTTTTGGAATTTCTGAATTTTTTGTGATCTATTCTTTTTGTTTCACTCGTATTTTTGAAAGATTTGAAATTTTTGTGAGATATTCTCGTCGGCTCAAATTTCTACGGAAGTGCAAGACTTGGACTAATAACTTATATAGGGGAGGTGTTGTCCGCGGAATCTCCCCCATGCCCCTCTAATAGAATCAGTGCTGGTGATCCCGTTTTGAAATCCGACAGACGGACGGATGATTAGGTCAGATTTCAAAACGCGATCAGCAGCACTGATTCCATTAGAGGGGCATGAAGCCACCTGATTGCTATGCGGGGGCTGCTCAAAGTCCCGTCTTTCGAAGGTCGCTCGACGGTGCAAGTCGGAAAGGGTTCGGCAGCGGTTGTCGTTCCAATGCGTCGTCGCAGTGACATGGAAGGCGATCTTCGGGTCAGCCCCCGTCTAGCTTTTGGGTTGCTTTGGTACAAGCGATCTGCTATGTACTTTCCGCGAACCCCTATCCGGGTACTCGTTAGCTATGCGTTGGCTCTTGCATGCGTGGAACGAAGAGATGCGGCCTTCACAGGGAGTTGGCCGGAAATAGTTCTGCTCTTGTGAATGGAGCCGCGTATATAGCTTTTGAGTCGTTTGGGTAGGTGCGCCCCTCCAAGAGAATCAGTGCTGGTGCTCGGACGGATTGGTAGCTCGGATTTAAAATATGAACACTAGCACTGATTCTATTGGAGGGGCGCATTAGGCCACCCGCTTGCTATGCGGGGGCTGTCCAGGGTCGTAACTTTTGGGTCAGTCGACGGTGCACTTCGGAAAGGGTTCGACAGCGGTTGTCGTTCCAACACATCGTCGCATTGACAAGAAAGGCGATCTTCGGGTCAGCCCCCGTCTAGCTCCCGGGTCACTTGGTACAAGCTACTTGCTATGTCGCTTCGACTTCCGATACTTGAGTGCGCAATGGCTCAAGATGCTTTGCATTGGAATCAGTTAGTTATCATATGTGTCGGCGGATTGGATCTCAAGTCAATCTAGGCGGGTGCGACATTAGTTGCTAAGTCTCGATCGAAAACGATTTGGATTCATCTAGATGCATTGTTATCTGACTTGAGGAACTATGCGAGCGAGTTGGGTTACCTCCTCGTGGATATGTTGGATACGCGTTATGACGGATAAGATGATGGATTGCGGTAAGAATGACGAATTTTTGGAAGATGAATTATTTTGGTGAGCCATGTTCTTTGTTTTACTTGAATTTCTGGAAGATTTGAATTTTGTTTTCTAGCTATTCTTTTCGTTTTCCTAGATTTTTTCGAAAGACTTGAATTTTTTGTGATCTATTCTGTTCGTTTCACTTGAATTTTTGGAAGATTTGATTTTTTGTGAGCTTTTTGTCATCGTTTCACTTGAATTTTTGGAAGATTTGAATTTTTTGGGAGCCAGTTTCTTCGGCTTAAATTTCCACTCAAGAGCAAGACTCGGACTAATAACTTATATAGGGGAGGAGTTGTGTGTTGTTCGCGGAAGCTCCCCCATACCCCTCTTATAGAATCATTGCCGGTGATCGGACGGATGTGTAGGTCGGATTTCAAAATGGGATCACCAGCACTGATTCTATTAGAGGGGCATGAAGCCACTTGATTGCTATGCGGGGGCTGCCCAAAGTCCTGTCTTTCGGGTCGCTCGACGGTGCAAGTCGGAAAGGGTTCGGCAGCGGTTGTCGTTCCAATGCGTCGTCGCAGTGATATGGAAGGCAATCTACGGGTCAGCCCCTGTCTAGCTTTCGGGTCACTTTGGTACAAGTGATTTGCTATGTACTTTCCGCGAACCCTATCCACGTACTCGTTAGCTACGCGTTGGCTCTTACACGAGCGGAACGGAGAGATGCGGCCTTCACAGGGAGTTGGCCGGAGATAGTTCTGTTTTTGTGAATGGAGCCGCGTATAGCTTTTGAGTCGTTTGGGTAGGTGCCCCCCTCCAAGAGAATCAGTGCTGGGTATCTCGGATTTAAAATCTGAGCACTAGCGCTGATTCTATTGGAGGGGCGCATTAGGCCACCCGCTTTCTATGCGGGGCCTGTCCAGGATCGTGTCTTTTGTGTCAGTCGACGTTGCAAGTAGGAAAGGGTTCGACAGCGGTTGTCGTTCCAACGCATCGTCGCATTGACAAGAAACGCAATTTTTGGGTCAGCCCCCGTCTAGCTCCCGGGTCGCTTGGCACAAGCGATTTGCTCTGTCGCATGCTGCATTAAGATTTGAATTTTTTGTTTGCTATTCTCATTTTTGTTTCATTGGAAGATTCGAATTTTTTGCGATCTCCTCTTTTGTTTCCTTTGATTTTTTTTTGGAAGATTTTAATTTTTTGTGAGCCTACTCTCTTCGATTCACTTGAGTTTTTGGAAGAAATGGATTTTTTTGGTGAGCTATGTTCTTTCTTTTACTTGAAGTTTTGGAAAATTTGAATGTTTTGCTAGTTGTTCTTTTCGTTTCCCTTCGATTTTTTCGGAAGACCTGAATTTTTTGTGAGCTATTCTGTTCGTTTCACTTGAATTTTTTGAAGATTTGATTTTTTTGTGAGCTTTTTCCTCATCGTTTCACTTGAATTTTTGGAAGATTTGAATTGTTTGGGAGCCATTCTCAACGTCTCAAATTTCTACGGAAGAGAAAGACCCGGACTAATAACTTATATAGGGGAGTAGTAGTTCGCGGAAGCTCCCC
>BSBK01011974.1:0-22500 GCA_027943335.1 Chamaecyparis obtusa | reverse complement strand
TTCGACCCCGCCCCGGAGCGAGCTCGGCGCCGATCCCGCCCCGCCGCTCCCCGGAGAGCTCGACCGGTTCGGTTCCGCTCGGATCGGACCCCGCCCGCGAGCGCCGCTCGGCTCGACGAGCTCGATGGGGATCCCGTCCGCGGGCGAGCTGGGCGTGGCTACACGTATGACCCGAATGTAATTTTTTTTTTTTTTTTTTTTTTAACTCTGGTTTTTTCGTTCTTATCCTCGTACGGAGCCTCCTTTGTTCATTTTTTTTCCGCGAGTTTCGACCCCGCCCGGGAGCGAGCTCGGCGCCGATCCCGCCCCGCCGCTCCCCGGAGAGCTCGACCGGTTCGGTTCCGCTCGGATCGGACCCCGCCCGCGAGCGCCGCTCGGCTCGACGAGCTCGATGGGGATCCCGTCCGCGGGCGAGCTGGGCGTGGCTACACGTATGACCCGAATGTAATTTTTTTTTTTTTTTTTTTTAAAACTCTGGTTTTTTCGTTCTTATCCTCGTACGGAGCCTCCTTTGTTCATTTTTTTTCCGCGAGTTTCGACCCCGCCCCGGAGCGAGCTCGGCGCCGATCCCGCCCCGCCGCTCCCCGGAGAGCTCGACCGGTTCGGTTCCGCTCGGATCGGACCCCGCCCGCGAGCGCCGCTCGGCTCGACGAGCTCGATGGGGATCCCGTCCGCGGGCGAGCTGGGCGTGGCTACACTTATGACCCGAAAGTTTTTTTTTTTTTTTTTTTTTTTTTTTAACTCTGGTTTTTTCGTTCTTATCCTCGTACGGGGCCTCCTTTGTTCATTTTTTTTCCGCGAGTTTCGACCCCGCCCGGGAGCGAGCTCGGCGCCGATCCCGCCCCGCCGCTCCCCGGAGAGCTCGACCGGTTCGGTTCCGCTCGGATCGGACCCCGCCCGCGAGCGCCGCTCGGCTCGACGAGCTCGATGGGGATCCCGTCCGCGGGCGAGCTGGGCGTGGCTACACGTATGACCCGAATGTAATTTTTTTTTTTTTTTTTTTTTTTAACTCTGGTTTTTTCGTTCTTATCCTCGTACGGAGCCTCCTTTGTTCATTTTTTTTCCGCGAGTTTCGACCCCGCCCGGGAGCGAGCTCGGCGCCGATCCCGCCCCGCCGCTCCCCGGAGAGCTCGACCGGTTCGGTTCCGCTCCGATCGGACCCCGCCCGCGAGCGCCGCTCGGCTCGACGAGCTCGATGGGGATCCCGTCCGCGGGCGAGCTGGGCGTGGCTACACGTATGACCCGAATGTAATTTTTTTTTTTTTTTTTTTTTTTTTTTTTAACTCTGGTTTTTTCGTTCTTATCCTCGTACGGAGCCTCCTTTGTTCATTTTTTTCCCGCGAGTTTCGACCCCGCCCGGGAGCGAGCTCGGCGCCGATCCCGCCCCGCCGCTCCCCGGAGAGCTCGACCGGTTCGGTTCCGCTCGGATCGGACCCCGCCCGCGAGCGCCGCTCGGCTCGACGAGCTCGATGGGGATCCCGTCCGCGGGCGAGCTGGGCGTGGCTACACGTATGACCCGAATGTAATTTTTTTTTTTTTTTTTTTTTAAAACTCTGGTTTTTTCGTTCTTATCCTCGTACGGAGCCTCCTTTGTTCATTTTTTTTCCGCGAGTTTCGACCCCGCCCGGGAGCGAGCTCGGCGCCGATCCCGCCCCGCCGCTCCCCGGAGAGCTCGACCGGTTCGGTTCCGCTCGGATCGGACCCCGCCCGCGAGCGCCGCTCGGCTCGACGAGCTCGATGGGGATCCCGTCCGCGGGCGAGCTGGGCGTGGCTACACGTATGACCCGAATGTAATTTTTTTTTTTTTTTTTTTTTTAACTCTGGTTTTTTCGTTCTTATCCTCGTACGGAGCCTCCTTTGTTCATTTTTTTTCCGCGAGTTTCGACCCCGCCCGGGAGCGAGCTCGGCGCCGATCCTGCCCCGCCGCTCCCCGGAGAGCTCGACCGGTTCGGTTCCGCTCGGATCGGACCCCGCCCGCGAGCGCCGCTCGGCTCGACGAGCTCGAATGGGATCCCGTCCGCGGGCGAGCTGGGCGTGGCTACACGTATGACCCGAATGTAATTTTTTTTTTTTTTTTTTTTTTTTTTAACTCTGGTTTTTTCGTTCTTATCCTCGTACGGAGCCTCCTTTGTTCATTTTTTTTCCGCGAGTTTCGACCCCGCCCGGGAGCGAGCTCGGCGCCGATCCCGCCTCGCCGCTCCCCGGAGAGCTCGACCGGTTCGGTTCCGCTCGGATCGGACCCCGCCCGCGAGCGCCGCTCGGCTCGACGAGCTCGATGGGGATCCCGTCCGCGGGCGAGCTGGGCGTGGCTACACGTATGACCCGAATGTAATTTTTTTTTTTTAATTTTTTTTTAAACTCTGGTTTTTTCGTTCTTATCCTCGTACGGAGCCTCCTTTGTTCATTTTTTTTCCGCGAGTTTCGACCCCGCCCGGGAGCGAGCTCGGCGCCGATCCCGCCCCGCCGCTCCCCGGAGAGCTCGACCGGTTCGGTTCCGCTCGGATCGGACCCCGCCCGCGAGCGCCGCTCGGCTCGACGAGCTCGATGGGGATCCCGTCCGCGGGCGAGCTGGGCGTGGCTACACGTATGACGCGAATGTATTTTTTTTTTTTTTTTTTTTTTTTTTAACTCTGGTTTTTTCGTTCTTATCCTCGTACGGAGCCTCCTTTGTTCATTTTTTTTCCGCGAGTTTCGACCCCGCCCCGGAGCGAGCTCGGCGCCGATCCCGCCCCGCCGCTCCCCGGAGAGCTCGACCGGTTCGGTTCCGCTCGGATCGGACCCCGCCCGCGAGCGCCGCTCGGCTCGACGAGCTCGATGGGGATCCCGTCCGCGGGCGAGCTGGGCGTGGCTACACGTATGACCCGAAAGTAATTTTTTTTTTTTTTTTTTTTTTTTTTTTAATTTAACTCTGGTTTTTTCGTTCTTATCCTCGTACGGGGCCTCCTTTGTTCATTTTTTTTCCGCGAGTTTCGACCCCGCCCGGGAGCGAGCTCGGCGCCGATCCCGCCCCGCCGCTCCCCGGAGAGCTCGACCGGTTCGGTTCCGCTCGGCTTGATCAGCTCTGGTCGCTAGATCACTTGACAAAATTAGGTCAACAGGCAGATCAACTCGGGTCACCAACTAGATCAACTCAGGTCGCAAACTAGATCATCTCGGGTGGCTAGATCAACTCTGCTCGCTAGTCGGTAACTCATACTGCCATAATAAATTAGGTCACTACAACGACTCTGGTCGCTCGGTCGACTAAGGTGACTCAGGTCACTGGGTGGACTTGGTCGACTCGGTCGACTCGATCGACTCTCCCCGGAGAGCTCGACCGGTTCGGTTCCGCTCGGATCGGACCCCGCCCGCGAGCGCCGCTCGGCTCGACGAGCTCGATGGGGATCCCGTCCGCGGGCGAGTTGGGCGTGGCTACACGTATGACCCGAATGTAATTTTTTTTTTTTTTTTTTTTTTAACTCTGGTTTTTTCGTTCTTATCCTCGTACGGAGCCTCCTTTGTTCATTTTTTTTCCGCGAGTTTCGACCCCGCCCGGGAGCGAGCTCGGCGCCGATCCTGCCCCGCCGCTCCCCGGAGAGCTCGACCGGTTCGGTTCCGCTCGGATCGGACCCCGCCCGCGAGCGCCGCTCGGCTCGACGAGCTCGAATGGGATCCCGTCCGCGGGCGAGCTGGGCGTGGCTACACGTATGACCCGAATGTAATTTTTTTTTTTTTTTTTTTTTTTTTTAACTCTGGTTTTTTCGTTCTTATCCTCGTACGGAGCCTCCTTTGTTCATTTTTTTTCCGCGAGTTTCGACCCCGCCCGGGAGCGAGCTCGGCGCCGATCCCGCCTCGCCGCTCCCCGGAGAGCTCGACCGGTTCGGTTCCGCTCGGATCGGACCCCGCCCGCGAGCGCCGCTCGGCTCGACGAGCTCGATGGGGATCCCGTCCGCGGGCGAGCTGGGCGTGGCTACACGTATGACCCGAATGTAATTTTTTTTTTTTAATTTTTTTTTAAACTCTGGTTTTTTCGTTCTTATCCTCGTACGGAGCCTCCTTTGTTCATTTTTTTTCCGCGAGTTTCGACCCCGCCCGGGAGCGAGCTCGGCGCCGATCCCGCCCCGCCGCTCCCCGGAGAGCTCGACCGGTTCGGTTCCGCTCGGATCGGACCCCGCCCGCGAGCGCCGCTCGGCTCGACGAGCTCGATGGGGATCCCGTCCGCGGGCGAGCTGGGCGTGGCTACACGTATGACGCGAATGTATTTTTTTTTTTTTTTTTTTTTTTTTTAACTCTGGTTTTTTCGTTCTTATCCTCGTACGGAGCCTCCTTTGTTCATTTTTTTTCCGCGAGTTTCGACCCCGCCCCGGAGCGAGCTCGGCGCCGATCCCGCCCCGCCGCTCCCCGGAGAGCTCGACCGGTTCGGTTCCGCTCGGATCGGACCCCGCCCGCGAGCGCCGCTCGGCTCGACGAGCTCGATGGGGATCCCGTCCGCGGGCGAGCTGGGCGTGGCTACACGTATGACCCGAAAGTAATTTTTTTTTTTTTTTTTTTTTTTTTTTTTAATTTAACTCTGGTTTTTTCGTTCTTATCCTCGTACGGGGCCTCCTTTGTTCATTTTTTTTCCGCGAGTTTCGACCCCGCCCGGGAGCGAGCTCGGCGCCGATCCCGCCCCGCCGCTCCCCGGAGAGCTCGACCGGTTCGGTTCCGCTCGGCTTGATCAGCTCTGGTCGCTAGATCACTTGACAAAATTAGGTCAACAGGCAGATCAACTCGGGTCACCAACTAGATCAACTCAGGTCGCAAACTAGATCATCTCGGGTGGCTAGATCAACTCTGCTCGCTAGTCGGTAACTCATACTGCCATAATAAATTAGGTCACTACAACGACTCTGGTCGCTCGGTCGACTAAGGTGACTCAGGTCACTGGGTGGACTTGGTCGACTCGGTCGACTCGATCGACTCGGGTCACCGAGTTGACTCAGGTAGCCAAATCGACTCAGGTCGAGTCAGTCACCTGACCGACCCGGTCGACTCGGGTCGACGCAGTCAACTTGAGTCAACTCAGTTGACTTGGATCACCGGGTCGACTAGGGTGACTTAGGTCGACTCAGCTGACTCGGTTGACTCAGGTCGACTCAAGTCGACTTGGGTTGTCGGATCTACTCGGGCCTCTAGATTGCACGGGTCACTAGATCAACTCAAGTTGCTAGCGAGATCAGCTCAGGTCACCACACAGGTAACCAACTAGATCAACTCGGGTCACTAGATCAGCTTGGGTCACCAGCTAGATCAGCTCTAGTCGCTAGATCACCTGACAAAATCAGGTCACTAACTAGATCAGCCTGGGTCACCAACCATTTCATCTTAGGTCGCCAACTAGATCAGCTTAGGTCGCTAACTAGATCAACTCAGGTCGCCAGATCAGCTCTGGTTGCCAGCCAAAAACTTTGACTGCCATAATAAATTGGGTCACCACAGCGACTCGGGTCACCAGGTCGACTCGGTTGACTCGGGTCACCAGGTCGACTTGGTTGAATCAGGTCACTGGGTCGACTCGGTCGACTCGATGGACTTGGGTCACCAGGTCGACTTGGTTGACTCAGGTCACCGGGTCGACTCAGTCACCTGACTGACTCGGTCGACTCGGGATGACTCAGTTGACTCAGGTCATCGGATCGACTCGAGTCACCAAGTTGACTCGGGTCACCGGGTCGACTTGGGTTGTCAGATCGACTCGGGCCTCTGGATCAGTACGGGTCACTGGATCAACTCAAGTCGCTAGCGAGATCAACTCAGGTCACCACACGGGTCGCCAACTAGATCAACTCACATCGCCAGATCAGCTTGGGTCACCAACCAGATCAACTCTGGTCGCTAGATCACCTGACAAACTTAAGTCACCAGCCAGATTAGCTTAGGTCACCAGCCAGTAACTCTGACTACCATAATAAATTAGGTCACCACAGTGACTCAGGTAACTGGGTTGACTCAGTCGACTCAGGTCGACTCAGTTGACTCAGGTCACCGGGTCGACTCGATCGACTCAGTTGACTCGATTCACCGGGTTGACTTAGGTTACTGGGTTGACACGATCGACTCAGTTGACTCAGGTCATTGGGTGGACTCCGTTGACTTAATCGACTCAGGTCACCGGGTTGACTCAGTCACCTGACTGACTCGGGTCGACTTGGTTGACTCGGGTCACAAGGTCGACTTGGTTGACTCGGGTCATCAGGTCGACTTGGTTGATTCGGGTCATCGGGTCGACTCGGTTGAGTCGGGTCACCAGGTCGACTCAGGTCGACTTGGGTTACCAGATCGACTCAGGCCTCTGGATCAGGATGGGTTACTGGATCAACTCAAGTTGCTAGCAAGATCAACTTAGGTCACCACACGGGTCACCAACTAGATCAACTCTGGTCGCCAGATTAGCTTGGGTCACCAACCAGATCAACTCTGGTCTCCAGATCACCTAACAAAATTAGGTCACTAGCAACTTGGGTCACTGGGTCGACTCAATTGACTCAGGTCACCGGGTGAACTCGGTCGACTCAGTTGACTCGGGTCACCGGGTCGACTCGGTTGACTCGGGTCATTGGGTCGACTCGGTCGAGTCAGGTCACCAGGTCGACTCGATCGAGTCGGGTCATCGGGTCGACTCAGGTCGTCGGGTTGACTCAGGTCAACTCGGTTGACTCAGGTCACCGGGTCGACTCGGTTGACTTGGGTCACCGCATCGACTTGGTTGACTCAGGTCACTGCGTCGACTCGGTTGACTCGGGTCATCGGGTTGACTCGGTTGACTCGGGTCATCGGGTCGACTCGGTTGACTCAGGTCACTGGGTTGACTCAATTGACTCAGGTCACTGGGTCGACTCGGTTGACTCGGGTCACCGAGTCAACTCGAATCGACTTGGGTTGCCGGATCGACTCAGGCCTCTAGATTGGGATGGGTCACTAGATCAACACAAGTCGCTAGTGAGATCAACTCAGGTCACCACACGGGTCACCAACTAGATCAACTCAGGTCACCAAATCAGATTGGGTCACTAGCCAGATCAGCTCTGGTCGCCAGATCACCTCACAAAATTAGGTCGACAGCCAAATCAGCTTAGGTTGCCAACTAGATCAATTCAGGTCACCAGATCAGCTCTAGTCACCAGCCAGTAACTCTGACTGCCATAATAAATTAGGTCACCATAGTGACTCAGGTCGCTGGGTCGACTCGATCGACTCGGGTCACCAGGTCAACTCGGTTGACACGGGTCACTGGGTCGACTCGGTCGACTCTGTTGACTCGAGTCACCGGGTTGACTCGGTCGACTCAGGTCACTAGGTCGACTTAGGTCGACTCAGTCACCTGACTGACTCGGTCGACTTGGGTCGACTTGGTTGCCTCGAGTCATCGTGTTAACTCAGTTGACTCAGGTCATCGGGTCAACTCAGTTGACTCCGGTCATTGGGTCAACTCAGTTGACTCAAGTCATCAGGTCAACTTAGTTGACTCAGGTCACTGGGTCGAGTCGGTCGACGCGGTTGACTCAGGTCACCAGGTCGACTTGGGTTGCCGGATCGACTCGGGCCTCTAGATCAAGATGGATCATCGGGTCAACTCAAGTTACTAGCGAGATCAACTCAGGTCACCACATGGGTCGCCAACTAGATCAACTTGGGTCACCAGATTAGCTTGGGTCACCAGCTAGATCAGCTCTGGTCGCCATATCAGCTTATGTCACCAACTAGATCAACTCAGGTCGCCAGCCAATAACTTTGACTGCCATAATAAATTGGGTCACCATAGTGACTCGGGTCGCTAGGTCAACTTGGTTGACTCAGGTCATAGGGTCGACTCGGTTGACTCAGTTGACTCAGGTCATTGGGTCGACTCAGTTGACTCATGTCACTGGGTCGACTCGAGTCACCAGGTCGACTCGGTTGACTCAGGTCACTAGGTCGACTCGGGTCAACTCAGTCACCTTACTAACTTAGGTAGACTTGGTTGACTTGGGTCACCAGGTCAACTTAGGTCATCAGGTCAACACGGTTGACTCAGGTCACTAGGTCAACTCTGTCGACTCAGGTCACCAAGTCAGCTGGGTCGACTTAGTCAACTCTGGTCACCGGGTCGACTCAGTTGATTCGAGTCACCGGGTCACTGGGTCGACTCGGTTGGCTCGGGTCATCGAGTTGACCAGGTTGACTCGGGTCACTGGGTCGACTCGGTGGACTCGAGTCGACTCGATTGACTCAGGTCGAGTTGGGTTGCCGGCTCGACTCGGGCCTCTGGATCGGGATGGGTCACTGGATCAACTCAAGTCGCTAGCGAGATCAACTCAGGTCACCACACGGATCACCAACTAGATTTACTCAGGTCGCCATATCAGCTTGGGTCACCAACCAGATCAGCTCTTGTCACCAGATCACCTGACAAAATTAGTTCACCAACCAGATCAGGTTAGGTCACCAATTAGATCAACTCAGGTCGCTAGATTAGCTCTGGTCGCCAGTGAGTAACTCCGACTGCCATAATAAATTGGGTCACCACAAAAACCCTGGTCGCTGGGTCGACTCAGTCAACTCAGTCAACTTGATCAACTCGGGTCACCGGGTCAACTCGGGTCATCGGGTCAACTCGGGTCACTGGGTCGACTCGGTCGACGTGGGTCACCGAGTCGACTTGGGTTGCCGAATCAACTTAGGCCTCGAGTCGACTTGGGTTGACACGGGTCGACCTAGTCGACTCAGGTCACTAGGTTGACTCAATTGATTCAGGTCACTAGGTCAACTCAGTCGACTCTGGTTTACTCGGGTCGACTCGGTCACCTGACCGACTCGGGACACCACGTCGACTCAGTCGACTCGGTTGACTCGGGTCATCGAGTCGACTCGGTTGACTCGGGTCATCGAGTCGACTCGGTTGACTCAGGTCACTCGGTCAACTCGATAGACTCGGGTCACCGAGTCGACTTGGGTTGCCGGATTGACTCAGGCCTCTGGATCAGGACGGGTCACTGGATCAACTCAAATCGCTAGCAAGATCAACTCAGGTCACCACACGGGTCGCCAACTAGATCAACTTGAGTCACCAAATCAACTTGGGTCACCAGCCAGATCAGCTCTGGTCTCCAGATGACCTGACAAAATTAGGTCACTAGCCAGATCAGCTTAGGTCACCCACTAGATCAATTCAGGTTGCCAGCTCAGCTCTGGTCGCCAGCTAGTAACTTTAACTGCCATAATAAATTAGGTCACCACAGCGACTTGGGTCACTGGGTCGACTCAGTTGACTCGGGTCATCGGGTCAACTCGGTCGACTCAGTTGACTTGGGTCACCAGGTCGACTCGGTTGACTCGAGTCATTGGGTCGACTCAGTTGACTCGGGTCACTGGGTCGACTCAATTGAGTCAGGTCACTGGGTCGACTCGGTCAACTTAGGTCATCGGGTCGACTCAGTCACCTAACCGACTCGGTCGACTCAGGTCGACTCGGATCACCGGGTTGAATCGATCGACTTGGTTGACTCGGGTCACCGCGTCAACTCAGTTGACTCGGGTCGACTCGGTTGACTCAGGTCACTGGGTTGACTCAGTTGACTCAGGTCACCGGGTCGACTCGATTGACTCAGGTCACCGGGTCGACTCGGGTCACCGGGTCAACTCGGTTGACTCGGATGATCGAGTCGACTCGGTCGACTCGGATCGACTTGGGTTGTTGGATCAACTCAAGCCTCTAGATCAGGATGGGTCACTAGATCAACACAAGTCGCTAGCGAGATCAACTCAGGTCACCACACAGGTCGCCAACTAGATCAACTCGAGTCGCCAGATCAGATTGGGTCACCAGCCAGATCAGCTCTGGTTGCTAGATCACCTCACAAAATTAGGTCGACAGCCAAATTAGCTCTGGTCACTAGATCACCTCACAAAATTAGGTCGACAACCAGATCAGCTTAGGTTGCCAACTAGATCAATTCAGGTCGCTAGATCAACTCTGGTCGCTAGCCAATAACTTTGACTGCCATAATAAATTGGGTCACCACAGCGACTCGGGTCGCTGGGTCGACTCGGTCGAGTCGGGTCACTGGGTCGACTTGGTTGACTTAGGTCACTAGGTCAACTCGGTCGACTCAGTTGACTCAGGTCACCGGGTTGACTCGGTTGACTCAAGTCACCGGGTCGACTTAGGTCGACTCGGTTGACTTGGGTCACCAGGTCGACTCAATTGACTCAGGTCATCGGGTCAACTCAGTTGACTCAGGTCATCGAGTCGACTCGATCGACTCGGGTCACTAGGTTGACTCGGTCGACGCGGTTGACTCAAGTCACCGGGTTGACTTGGGTTGCCGGATCGACTTAGGCCTCTAAATCGGGATGAGTCACTTGGTCAACTCAAGTCGCTAGCGAGATCAACTCAGGTCACCACACGGGTCGCCAACTAGATCAACTCAGGTCACCACACGGGTCGCCAACTAGATCAACTCAGGTCGCCAGATCAGCTTGGGTCACCAGCTAGATCAGCTCTGGTCACCAGATCACCTAACAAAATTAGGTCACCAGCCAGATCAGCTTATGTCACCAACTAGATCAACTCGGGTCGCCAGCCAGTAACTTCGACTGCCATAATAAATTGGGTCACCACAGTGACTCAGGTCGCTGGGTCGACTCGGTTGACTCAGGTCACAGGGTCGACTCGGTTGACTCAAGTCATCGGGTCGACTCGGTTGACTCATGTCACTGGGTCAACTCAGGTCACCGGGTCGACTTAGTTGACTTAGGTCACCAGGTCGACTCAGTTGACTCAGGTCACCGAGTCGACTCGGGTCGACTCAGTCACCTTACTGACTTAGGTCAACTTGGTTGACTCAGGTCACCATGTCAACTCAGGTCATTGGGTTGACACGGTTGACTCGGGTCACTGGGTTAACTCTATCGACTCGGTTGACTCGGGTCACCGAGTCGACTCAGTCGACTCTGGTCACCGGGTCGACTTGGTTGATTCGGGTCACCGGGTCACTGGTCGACTCGGTTGGCTCGGGTCATCGGGTCGACTCGGGTCACTGGGTCGACTCGGTTGACTCAGGTCGACTGGGTCGACTTAGTCAACTCTAGTCACCGGGTCGACTCGGTTGATTCGGGTCACCGGGTCACTAGGTCGACTCGGTTGGCTCGGGTCATCGGGTCGACTCAGGTCACTGGGTCGACTCGGTTGACTCAGGTCGACTGGGTCGACTTAGTCGACTCTGGTCACCGGGTCGACTCGGTTGATTCAGGTCACCGGGTCACCGAGTCGACTCGGTTGGCTCAGGTCATCAGGTCGACTCGGTTGACTCGGGTTGCTAGCTCGACTTGGGTTGCTGGCTCGACTCGAGCCTCTAGATCGAGACGGGTCATTGGATCAACTCAAGTCGCTAGCGAGATCAACTCAGGTCACCACATGGGTCGGCAACTAGATTTACTCGAGTCACCATATCAGCTTGGGTCACCAACCAGATCAGCTCTTATCGCCAGATCACCTGACAAAATTAGTTCACCAGCCAGATCAGGTTAGGTCGCTAACTAGATCAACTCGGGGTGCTAGATCAGCTCTAGTCGCCAGTGAGTAACTCTGACTACCATAATAAATTAGGCCACCATAAAAACCCCGGTCGCTGGGTCGACTTGGTTGACTCAGGTCACCGGGTCGACTCAGTTGACTCGGGTCATTGGGTCGACTCGGTCAACTCGGGTCACCGGGTCGACTCGGGTCATCGGGTCACTGGGTCGACTCGGGTCACCGAGTCGACTTGGGTTGCTGGATTGACTCAAGCCTCGAGTCGACTTGGGTTGACACGGGTCGACCTAGTCAACTCAGGTCACCGGGTCGACTCAATTGATTCAGGTCACTAGGTTGACTCAGTCGACTCTGGTTGACTCGGGTCGACTTAGTCACCTGACCGACTCAGTTGACTCGGGTCACCACGTTGACTCGGTCGACTCGGTTGACTCAGGTCGACTCAGTTGACTCGGGTCATCGGGTCGACTCAGTTGACTCAGGTCACTCGGTCGATTCGGTTGACTCGGGTCACTTGGTCAACTCGGGTCGACTTAATCACCTGACTGACTTAGGTCGACTTAGTTGACTCGGGTCACCAGGTCGACTCAGTTGACTCAGGTCACTGGGTCAACTCTGTCGACTCAGGTCACCAGGTCGACTGGGTCAACTCAGTCGACTCAGGTCACCGGGTCGACTCAGTCACTTGACCGACTCGGTTGATTCGGGTCACTGGGTCGACTCGGTTGACTCAAGTCACTGGGTCGACTCGATTGACTCGGGTCGACTCGAGTGACTCGGGTCACCGGGTCAACTCGGGTTGACTCGGGCCTCTAGATCAGGAGGGGTCATTGGATCAACTCAAGTTTCTAGCGAGATCAACTCAAGTCACCACACGGGTCCCCAACTAGATTTACTCAGGTCACCATATCAGCTTGGGTCACCAGCCAAATCAACTCTTGTCGCCAAATCACCTGACAAAATTAGTTCGCCAGCTAGATCAGGTTAGGTCGCCAACTAGATCAACTCGGGTTGCTAGATCAGCTCTGGTCGCCAATGAGTAACTCCAACTGCCATAATAAATTAGGTCACCACAGAAACCCCAGTCGCTGGGTCGACTCGGGTCGACTCGATTGACTCGGGTCATTGGGTCGACTCGGTCAACTCGGGTCACCGGGTCGACTCGGTTGACTCAGGTCATCAGGTCGACTTGGGTCACTGGGTCGACTCGGGTCACCGAGTCGACTTGGGTTGCTGGATCGACTCAGGCCTCAAGTTGACTTGGGTTGACACGGGTCGACCTAGTCTACTAAGGTCTCCTGGTCGACTCGGGTCGACTCAATCGATTCAGGTCACTGGGTCGACTCAATCACCTGACTGACTCGGTCATCTCAGGTCACCATGTCGACTCGATTGACTCTTGTCATCGGGTTGACTCAGTTGACTCAGGTCACTGGGTCAACCGATTGACTCAGGTCACTGGGTCGACTCGGTCACCACACGGGTCACCAACTAGATCAAGTTAGGTAGCTAGCGAGATCAACTCAGGTCACCACACTGGTCCCCAACTAGATCAACTCGGATCGCCAGATCAGCTTGGGTCACCAGCCAGATCAGCTGTGGTCGCCAGATCAGCTTGGGTCACCACATTGACTCAGGTCGCCACATTACTTGGCCAACTCGGGTCACCAGCCAGATCAACTCAGGTGACTCGGTTGACTCAGGTTATCGGGTCGACTCGGGTCGACTTGGGTTGCCAGATCAACTCGGGCCTCGAGTCGACTTGGGTTGACTTGGGTCACCAGGTCGATGCGGGTTGTCAGGTCAACACGAGTCACCGGTTCGACATGGGTCGCCAGTTTGACACGGGTCACTGGGTCGACACGGGTCACTGGGTCGACGCGAGTCACTGGGTCGACGCGGGTCACTAGGTCGACGCAGGTCGCTGGGTTGACTCGGGTCGTCAAGTTGACTCGGGTCGCCGGGTCAACTCAGGTTATTGGATCGACTCGGGTCTCTAGATCAGGACAGGTCACTTGATCAACTCGGGTCACCACATGAGTCACCAATTAGATCAACTCAGGTCACCAGATCAGCTTGGGTCACTAGCCAAATCTGCTCTGGTCGCCAAATCACCTAACCGACTCGGGTCGCCAGCCAGATCAGCTTGGGTCACCACATCACCTGGCCAACTCGGTTCGCCAGATCAACTCAGGACACGACATCGACTCAGGTAGTTAGCTAGATCATCTCAGATCACCAGATCGCCCGATGAACTCAGGTCGGGTGGGGTCTCTAGATCGAGTCGAGTCACCAGATCAAGTCGGGTCCCGAGCCAGATCAACTCAGGTCACCACATCGACTCGGGTCACCAGCCAGATTAGGTCAGGTCACTAGATAGCCTGACCTACTTAGATCTCCAGTGAGTCTGTCCACTTTTTGAATGATTGACCCATACTCCTCTTCAAGTATTATCATAGTCAAGTCTCCGCTTCTAGCTCGACAATAAGAAGGGCGTGACTCCATGTATGGCCTGAGTGATTTTTTTTTAACTCTGGTTTTTTCATTCTTTTTGTCGTAGGGAGCCTCCTTTGTCTATTTTTTTTACAACTTTTGACCTCGCTCACGATCAAGCTAGGCCAACTCATTTAAACTTGGATCGCATAAATCTAATATGCACAATAGTAATGTTGATGAGTATGCAAACACATCAATGAAGTCATCTCAGTATGTCAAGTCCCCCAACTTAGATCACTCGAGTCGCATAAGTAACTCAGATAGCCATAATAAATTAGGTCACCATAGTGACTCGGGTCACTAGGTCGACTCAGGTCACGGGGTCGACTCGGGTCATCAAGTCAACTCAGGTTGCTGGGTTGACATAGCCGAATCGACTCAGGTCTTTGGATCGGGACGGGTCACTTGATCAACTCGTGTCGCTAGCCAAATCAACTTAGGTCATCACATGGGTCGCCAACTAGATCAACTCGGGTCGCTAGATCAGCTCTGGTCACCAGATCACCTGACCAACTTAGGTCGCCAACCAAATCAGCCTTGATCGCCACATTGACTCAGGTTGCCACATCACCTAGCCAACTTGGGTCGCCAGCCAGATCAACTCGAGTTGCCAGATCGACTCGGGACACCACATCGACTCAGGTAGTCAGCTAGATCATCTTGGATCCCTAGATCGCTCGATGAACTCAACTCAGGTGGGGTCTCTAGATCAAGTCGGGTCACCAGATCAAGTCGGGTCCTGAGCTAGATCAACTTAGGTCACCACATCGACTTAGGTCACCAGCCAGATCAGGTCCCTAGCCAGATCAACTCAGGTCACCACATCCAATATGCACAATAGTAATGCTGATGAGTATGCAAACTCATCAATGAAGTCATCTCAGTATGCCAAGTTGTCAAGTCCTCCAACTTAGATCAGTCGAGTCGCATAAGTAACTCCAACTACCATAATAAACTTAGATCACTCAGGTCGTTAGGTCGACTCGGGTTGCCGGCTTGACTCGGGTCTCTAGATCGCGATAGGTCGCTGGATCAACTCGGGTTGCTAGCTAGATTAACTCAAGTCACCACATCGACTTGGGTCATCACCTAGATCAGCTCAGGTTGCCACATCACCTAACCAACTCAGGTCAGGTCGGGTCACCAGATTAATTCGGGTCACCAGCCAGATCAACTTAGGTTGCCACATCAACTCGAGTATCCAGATAGATCAGCTCGGGTCACCAAATCACCTAACTAACTTAGGTCAGGTTGGGTTAGGTCTCCTGATCAGGTCGGGTCACCGGATCAACTCAGGTCGCTAATTAGATCAACTCGGGTCACTAACATGATCAACTCGGGTCAACACATCAGCTTATGTTGTTAACACATTCCAATATGCCAAGCTGTCTAGTTTGCTAGCTCGGATCACTCGAGTCGCATAAGTAACTCGTATTGCCAAAACAACTTGGGTCACCTAATTAACTCGAGTCATCAGATCGACTCGGGTCGCCAGATCGACTCGGGTCACCGGATCGACTCGAGTCCTCGAATCGACTCGGGTCACCGTATTGACGCAGGTCACCGGATCGACTCAGGTCTCCAGATCAGGATGGGTCGTCCGATCGACTCGGTTCATCGGATCGATTCGGGTATCCAGATAGATCAAATCAGGTCACCAAATCACCTGACTAACTTAGGTTAGGTCGGGTCTCTGGATCGAGTCGGGTCACCAGATCAAATTGGGTCTCCAGCCAGATCAACTCGGGTCAACACATCGACTCGAGTCACCAACCAGATCAACTTGGGTCGCCAGACCAACTCAGGTCAGGTCGGGTAAGGTCTCCAGATTGGGTCAAGTCGCGGGATCATTTCAGCTCGCCAGCCAGATCAACTCGAGTTGCTACATCGACTCGACTCGACTCGCCAACCAGATCAGCTCAGGTCATTAGATCACCTGACCAACTCGAGTCAGGTCGACGGATGAAGTCAGATCGCCAGATCAACTCAGGTCGCCAGCCAGATCAACTCAGATCATCACATCGACTTAGGTCGCCAGCCAAATCAGCTCGGGTCACCAAATCAACTCGGGTCACCAGCCAGATCAACTCGGGTTAACAAATTTGAGTTTTGACCCCACTCGCAAGCGAGCTAGGCTAACTCATTCAAACTTGGATCGCCTCAATCTAATATGCATAATAGTAATACTAACGAGTATGCAAACTCATCAATGAAGTCAACTAAGTATGCCAGCCTGATCAACTCAGGTCAACAAATTGACTCGGGTCACCAACCAGATCAACTCGGGTCACCAGATTGCCAGGCCAAGTTGGGTCGGGTCGGGTTGGGTCAGGTCTCTAGATCGGGTTGGGTCAGTTCTCTAGATCGGGTCGGGTTGCCAGATCAATTCTTGTCGCCAACCAGATCAACTCAGGTCGCCACATCGACTCGGGTCGTCAGCCAGATCAGCTCGGGTCACCACATCACCTAACCAACTCGGGTTAGGTCGGGTCACCCGATCAATTTGGGTCACTAAGTTGGGTGTGACTCCATGAATGGCACGAGTGGTTTTCTTTTTCAACTCTAGTTTTTTCATTCTTTTCATTGTACGAAGCCTCCTTTGTCTATTTTTTTAGGACTTTTGACCCCGCCCTGAGGATCGCCAACGAGCTCGACCGGATCCTGTCCGAGATCTTGCTCGTGAGCGAGCTCACCGGGATCCCGTCGCCAACGAGCTAGGCGTGACTCCATGGATGGCTCTAGTGATTTAAGTTTTTTATAACTTGAAAATTTTGTTCTTTTCCTTGTATAGAGCCTCCTTTATCCATTTTTTCCTACGAGTTTCGACCCCGCCAGCGACCTTGTTAAGTTCTCATCGCAGGTCTTGCCCTACTACCACGAAAGCCTCCCAGCGGTTATATGAAATGACCCCGGGTCATTTCAACACTGCGTCTAACAATAACTAGTCAGACTGCATCAAATGATGTCCACCTCGATCCATGCCAACTCATTCAAACTTGGATCACCTCAATCTAATATGCACAATAGTAATGCTGACAAGTATGCCAACTCATCAATGAAGTCGCCTTAGCATGCCAAGCTGTCAAGTCCCCCAACTTGAATTACTCCAGTCGCATAAGTAATTCGGATCATTGGATCGACTCGCATCGCCGAGTCAACTCGGGTTTCTGGATCGACTCGAGTCCCCAAAACAACTTGGGTTGCCAGTCGGATCAACTCGGGTCACCATCCAGATCAACTCAGGTCGCAAGATCACCTGACTAACTTAGATTGACGAAGTTGCCTAGCCAACTTGGATCGCTAGACTTGCCAGATCGACTCGAATCACTGGAGTCGTCAGATCGACTCAGATCTCTATTTCAAGTCGGCCCTATTGCCACGAAGGCATCCCAATGATAACCAGTCAGATCGCAAGTTAAATCACATCAAATGATGTTCACCTCGATCTGTGCTAACTCATTCAATCTTGGATCACCTCGATCCAATATGCCAAGCTGTCAAGTCCACCAGCTCAGATCACTCGAGTTGCATAAGTAACTCAGATCGCCAGAACAACTCGGGTCACCAGATCGACACAGGTCGTCAAATCCACTCGGGTTGCCGAATCAACTCGAGTCGTCGGATCGACTCGGGTCTCCAGATTAGGACGGGTTGTCAGATCGACTCGGGCCGCCAGCCAAATCTACTCGGGTCCCTACATCGACTCAGGTATCCATATAGATCATATTGGGTCGCCAAATCACCTGACTAACTAAAGTTAGGTCAAGTTTGGTCGGGTCAGGTCTCCGGATTGGGTCGGGTCACCGGATCAACTTGGGTCAACATATCGACTCGAGTCGCCAACCAGAACAACTCGGGTCACCAGATTGCCAGACCAACTCGGGTTGGGTCGGGTCAGGTCTTCAGATCGGGTCAGGTCACGGGATCATTTTGGGTCGCCAGCCAGATCAACTCGGGTCGCCACATCAACTCGACTCACCAACCAGGTCAGGTCGGGTCACCAGATCACCTGACCAACTCGGTCAGGTCGACGGATGAAGTCGGATCGCTGGATCAACTCAGGTCGCTAGCCAGATCAACTTGGGTCACCACACCAACTCAGGCCGCCAGCCAAATCAGCTCAGGTCGCGAGATCAACTCAGGTCAACAAATGTGACTTTTGACCCCACTCACAAGTGAGCTAGGCTAACTCATTCCAAGTCTCTCATGGAAAAGTCCATGACTTCCCATTCCTATACCTATGCTGACGAGTATGCCAACTCATCAATGAATTCGGCTCAGCATGCCAAGTTGTCAAGTCCCCCAACTTGAATTACTCCAGTCACATAAGTAATTTAGATCACCAGAACAACTCGGGTCACCGGATCGACTCAATTCGCCGGATTGACTTGGATCACCGGATCACTAGAGTCGGCAAAGTAACCCAGATCTCTAGGGTCATAACGGGATAGGTATTGTTTACGGATGTAACGACCTCTGAGATGAGCCCAACTCGTCAATCGGAGCCAGCTCGCCAATCTGATTGAGCTAGCCGATCTGAGCCAACTCACCGATTTGAGCTAGCAAGACACCTCTCAAGAATTGAGTTTGAGAACTTCTCCACTAATGAGTTGTCCTCAAGATGTGAACTTGCATCCAGATTAGGACTTGTGGCTTGCACGAGCCAATGTCATGAAGACCTCCTACGTACATGCAACCAATGCATCTCATAGTCCAACATAGTTCTGAACTAGCTCATTACGCCACCATCTCGCACATGTTCCAAGTCTCCCATGGAAAAGTCCCCAACTTCCCATTCCAATACCTAGTTGATTTCACCTCGGATCGAGTCCCCAACAAGATCCAATGCCACTCTGCACAAAGCAGTCCATGCTACTTCATGCAGCTCGAATGACACCTCGACTTGACTCTAAACCTTACCCAGGCCAAAACTATTAACAACTTGTCGCACAACCCCATGAATGCTCCTCGAATCAAGTCCCTGACATGACCCTACTCCTGAGTGCACCAAACAACTCCTTTGTTACACCTCGGATCGAGTCCCTTACATGTCAGTTCAAGTCAGTCGACGTGTTAGCTCTATTTCTAGTATGAGGTGATCTTGTCACATCAACACTACACCCATCCATTGTAAGTTAGCCATACCACCACAAAGTCATCCAACAGTCATTATGAAATGACCCCTATCACATCAAGCTGTGTTGGTTTGTTTCAAGTCGGCCCTATTGCCACGAAGGCATCCCAATGGTAACTAGTCAAATCGCATCAAATGATGTTCACCTCGATCTATGCCAATGCTGCCTATGATTGATTTGCTAGCTCTCTACGGATATTTTTGGATATGCCATTTGATACCTGAATGCTATGCATGGGTTCGTGCATAGACGATTCGAGCTGAGCTTAAGGATGTTGAGTTCTCAAGTGAATATGAATAGGCGAGTTGTTCTATGGAGTAGAACTCAGGAATGCATGATGGATTGAGCTCATCTCGCGGATCCGAGCCAGCTCGTTGATCCGATCCAGCTTGTCGATCTGAGCCAGCTCGACGATCCGAGCCAGCTCGTCAAGTTGAGCCTTTTACGAGATTTAAATTTTTTGCGACCTATCGACGTCGGCAAGCATTTGTATGGGGGAGAAAGACTCGGACTAATAACTTATCCTCGTAGGGGAGGTGTTGTTGGTGGATGTGAGGATTTTTGAGATGAGACCCAAGCTGGAACAAATTCTAGTGCGCATTGTGATTAGAGCTAAGCTAAAGGATATTGAGTTCTCAAAGGAATACAAATAGGCAAGTTGTTTTATGGAGTAGAACACGGGAATGCATGATGGATCCGATCCGATTTGAGCCGAGCCGGCTCGGCGATCCGAGCCAGCCATCTTGGAAAACCGAGCCGGCTCGCTCGGCAAACCGTGCCAGCTCGCCGATTCGAGTCAGCTCGCTCGGTGATCCGAGCCAGCTCGCTTGGCGATCCGAGCCTTTTACGAGATTTTAAGTTTTTGTGACTTATCGGCGTCGGCAAGCATTTCTACGTGGGAGCAAGACTCGGACTAATAACTTATATAGGGGAGGTGTTGTTGGTGGATGTAAGGATCTTTGAGATGAGACTCGAGATGGAATGGATTCTAGTGCCCATTGTGATTCGAGCTGAGCTAAAGGATGTTGAGTTCTCAAGTGAATACAAATAGGTGAGTTGTTCTATGGAGTAGAACACGGGAATGCATGATGGATTGAGCTCAGCTCGTCGATCCGAGCCAGCTCACGGATTCGAGCTAGCTTGTCGAGCTGAGTCTTTTACGAGATTTAAAGTTTTCGTGACCTATCCGTGTCGGCGAGCATTTCTACGGGGGAGCAAGACTTGGACTAATAACTTATATAGGGGAGGTGGTGTTGGTGGATGGAAGGATCTTTGAGATGAGACCCGAGCTGGAACGGATTCTAGTGCGCGTTGTGATTCGAGTTGAGCTAAAGGATGTTGAATTCTCAAGTGATTACAAATAGGCGAGTTATTCCATGGAGTAGAACACGGGAATGCATGATGGATTGAGCTCAACTCGGCGATCCGAGCCAGCTCGGCGATCCGAGCCAGCTCGGCGATCCGAGCCAGCTCGGCGATCCGAGCCAGCTCGGCGATCCGAGCCAGCTCGGCGATCCGAGCCAGCCCGTCGAGCTGAGTCTTTTACAAGATTTAAATTTTTTGTGACCTTTCGGCGTTGGCGAGCATTTCTACGGGGGAGTAAGACTCGGACTAATAACTTATATAGGGGAGGTGTTGTTGGTGAATGTAAGGATCACTGAGATGAGACCCGAGCTGGAACGGATTCTAGTGCGCGTTATGATTCGAGCTGAGCTAAAGGATGTTCAGTTCTCAAGTGAATACAAAGAGGTGACTCATTCTATGGAGTAGAACATGGGAATGCATGATGGAATGAGCTCAGATCGCCGATCCGAGCTAGCTCGTCGATCCGAGCCACGGGTATGTACGATCCGAGCCAGCCCGTCGAGCTGAGTCATTTATGAGATTTAAATTTTTTGTGACCTTTCGGCGTTGGCGAGCATTTCTACGGGGGAGCAAGACTCGGACTAATAACTTATATAGGGGAGGTGTTGTTGGTGAATGTAAGAATCATTGAGATGAGATCCGAGCTGGAACGGATTCTAGTACGCGTTGTGATTCGAGCTGAGCTAAAGGATGTTCAGTTCTCAAGTGAATACAAAGAGGTGAGTCATTCTATGGAGTAGAACATGGGAATGCATGATGGAATGATCTCAGATCGTCGATCCGAGCTATCTCGTCGATCCGAGCCAGCTCGCTGATCCGAGCCATGGGTATGTAGGTAGTTTTCATGAGATCGGCTCGCCCGGCCCACAAGTCAAACATCGATTCTCTTATTAAGGGTGAGCCCTTGTCTAGCGTTTGGGTCGCTCGGTACAAGCTGTTCGATTTGTAATGTGTGCAAAGCTTTTGGGTTGATATTTGGAAGATTTAAATTTTTTGTGAGCTATTCTCCTCGTTTCACTTGATATTTTTGAAGATTTGAATTATTTGTGAGCTATTCTCCCCGTTTCCCTTGATTTTTTTGGAAGAATTGGAATTTTTGAGAGTTGTTCTCTTCGCCTCAAATTTCTACGGAAGAGCAAGACTTGGACTAATAACTTATATAGGGGAGGTGTTGTTGGTGAATGAAAGGATCTTTGAGATGAGACCCGAGCTGGAACGGATTCTAGTGCGCGTTGTGATTCAAGCTGAGCTAAAGGATGTTCAGTTCTCAAGTGAATACAAAGAGGTGAGTCGTTTTATGGAGTAGAACACGGGAATGCATGATGGAATGAGCTCAGATCGACGATCCGAGTCAGCTCGCTGATCTGAGCCACGGGTATGTAGGCAGTTTTCATGAGATCGGCTCGCCCGGCCCACAAGTCAAACACTGATTCTCTTATTAAGGGTGAGCCCTTGTCTAGCGTTTGGGTCGCTCGGTACAAGCTGTTTGATTTGTAATGTGTGCGAAGCTTTTGGGTTTGATATTTGGAAGATTTGAATTTTTTGTGAGCTATTCTCCTCGTTTCACTTGATTTTTTTGAAGATTTGAATTATTTGTGAGCTATTCTCCCCATTTCCCTTGATTTTTTGGAAGATTTGGATTTGTTGCGAGTTGTTCTCTTCGCCTCAAATTTCTACGGAAGAGCAAGACTTGGACTAATAACTTATATAGGGGAGGTGTTGTTGGTGAATGCAAGGATCTTTGAGATGAGACCCGAGCTGGAACGGATTCTAGTGCACGTTGTGATTCGAGCTGAACTAAAGGATGTTTAGTTCTCAAGTGAATACAAAGAGGTGAGTCATTTATGGAGTAGAAGACGGGAATGCATGATGGAATGAGCTCAGATCGCCGATCCGAGCTAGCTTGTCGATCCGAGCCACGGGTATGTAGTCAGTTTTCATGAGATCGGATCGTCCGGGCCACAAGCTAGCTAT